>JAYESA010000001.1:38913547-39513547 GCA_036927795.1 Iris macrosiphon | reverse complement strand
CGATAAGAATCGTGAACTTGTAATGTACCTATGACCTTGTGAGCTGACCTAGAGAATAGGCAGACGACCCTATGCCGAGCGAAAGAATTATGTGACCGACTTTAGAGTATTGCTTGAACAAGCCATAGAACTGGGGCAGCAAGACTTAGAGTTAGGCTTGGGTCGATAAATGTACGCTATGTTTAACGTGAACAAAATAAATAATAAGACTTGGATGCTAGTCAGTTGATCGGATAGATCGTGCTTAACGGTAGTGCAATACTTGGTTTAAGTGAGATTGAAAATGACTTGGATTTTGATTGACCCCGTTGGAGGTATCATTGTGATTCGTAAGACAAGAACCCTTGAGATTTTTGCGAGTAGCTTGTCCGAATTCACTATCGCTAAGTTTGGTTGAATGCATATGTTTGAGGGATGCCTTGAACGTGTACACGATCCAAGACTCAGTGATATGTTGAACTCGAGTGCAAAGACTTCACTATTGCTAAGTTGTTTGACATGTATATGTTAGAGGGACGCCTTGAATATGTGCACGATCCAGACTCGCGATATGCTGTTCTCGAAAGCTAGTGCAAGTGAATATGTTAGATTCGCATGGACGAGTATAACAAATTGAATAAGTTTGCCTTAGCCCTAGATCATCATTTGTGATGGATTATAACATACTCCGCGTTAAGCGATATATGTTCCACACTAAGTCGCAGTAAAGACCGAGTCAGAAGTTGGATTGAATGATAGAGTCATTCAATGAGGCAGACCCAGCACACACGTGGCACGGAAGAAGAAGCGAGTAGTAAGTTGTGTTCGAACGGATCTAATGATACAGATAGATATGCTTGAGTTAGATTCGGTAGTGTGTGATAGAACGATTTGCGCTCAGGAAGTCTCGAGGACGAGACTTGTTTTGTGTGGTGTATAATATAACGACCCACTCCGTTTCAATGCGGATAGCCGATTCAAATGGCACAAGTGCGATGACCCGACCCGCTTTGCTCAGCAAGAAGACTTGCTTGAGGCAAAGGATTTCAGACTTGGCCCTTCAGGAGTTCAGACTTAGACTTTCAGAGGCTCGCTCGGAGTATCGCTCGACCGAGGCGAATCATCGCTAAGGTGGGTGGCTATGATGAACCTGTCTTTGCTTAGCCTGCACATTTAAAAAAAATGGTTGATACATGCTAGTCGCTAGATGAATCACCCCTTGCATGCTAATAAAGAATAAAACACATCTAGCTAAGGGAATAATCCCATCTTATACCTTTTGCATAGAACATGGAAGTAGATCGGTTGATCAAAATGATATGCTCGCTTTACAGTTCTTATAATGTTACCTCGTAGCATTACTTTTGTTCCTTATATGTTCCTTCAAGTATATTGCTTCATATGTCTTGAAATGCTCGTTACATAGATATTGCCTCAATATGGAAGCACAACATAGATCCTGGTTCACTTACCTGTGGCAGAAAGACTATCAAAATAGTCGTTCCAAGCCAAATAATAGAAACATGGTAAGTCTTCGGGACCGTTGGGTCGCCAACGTAACTCCCAAAACGGGAGCTGCAATAAGTAGTAAAACGGTAACGTAAACGGTGCATGGAATAGAACACACCAGATCATGAGATCTCTGAACGAGTAAAATGCATTATCACTATGTCAAGTAGCTATGTTCATTCAAGGCCTTAAAATGTTGCATATAATAAAAGCTTAGTATTGATGGTTAATGGTCATGGACAACCTGTGCATAGGCTTATGGTTCCTACGGACGATACGTTGGTCGCACCGGGGCCGATCCGAACCGAACAGGAGCATTCAGATTGTCGTTTGCTTCGGACGGGAAGGCGTGTAGCGGGGCTCGCTACCTGCGTTGCATTCAATTCCCGTGTCGAGACTATAACTTGTCCATGGCGGCTCGTTAGGTCATAAGACAAAGTATGTATCATTAGTATATTTCATACGTGGCGGTAACCCACGAATGGGCTCGTAGGAACTTGTGGCAAGTAACGGATGTACGACGCACTATGCGTGCAGATCGTTAATTGGACCAAGTAATCTGAAGCTTGAAACACATTTGAGTAGTATGAGTATAACATGCCTATACAAGTATAACATGCCGGTGTAAAATGAGTATAAAACATCTGAGTAATCTGCATAACCTGAGTCACAAAGTAATATGAGTATCGTAAATTGTGTACATCGTGCACCTGATTTAGAAACACGCTCGTAGCATACATGTGTTCGTTATGCGATCTTGGGAAGGACAAATTGTCACGCCCCGATCTCCCGCAAGCTAATCGACCGTCCCCGTTAGGCGAGAATCTCCGCGCCAGTGCTCCCGCGGGACGATCGCTTGACCCATCTGGACGTGATGCCGCACGAGCGTGTAAGACGCGCCCGTGCAAGGCCGTGGTTCTTGCTGGCGGTAAGAGGTCTAAGCCACATAATCACGCAGATTATCCGAGTGCAGCGGAATTATAAACGCATATGCGATTGGTAACAAGTTCACTTAGTCGTCAATAGCGGAAGCATTGAATAACACAAGTATAGAAGTAATGCAAACTCTTTTATTGATATTGAACAAGTGTTACAGGCGGCGCTAGGCCGAGATTACAAGTCGCTCAAGCCTCTCTTTCTGAAATAATAAAAGTGTGCCAAGTGGCTACATTTGTGGAATGATGTATAAGCGATGTTCCAATATTATGTCCTGTATATGTGTTTCAGTTTCGGACGCAATGCTCCAAGACTTCAGAGTGAACTCCACGCCTTAGCACGCACGAAGGAGCCATCCGCACCGAACGAGATTCTTTCGCACCCTACAAACAATCTGGTGGGTTATCAGTACTTGAATGCACTAGTGGGGAGGCTACTCGCCCGCTCGGCAAATTCAAACACGTAATATAGGTTCTGTCATGCCCCGCTTTCCAGAATACGGTGAGCCGGGTACGTAACATCATCCCCAGGCTACGCACCATACGAATACACTTGTACCCGTATTTGCGATTGTCGCCCGTGAAGTTTTAGGATAAGTTTTTAACATGTCACAAGGTGCATAATACATTAAATAACAAGTTGATTTCAGAATATTCTAAAATAGAAAATTTGCTAATTCTACCCGATTACAACTACTCACCCAAAATATATAACAATACAATTATACTTTAATAAATAATAAGAACAATCTGGTTTCAGTAGGTCTCCTGGAAAGTAGCATCACGTTCTTGCTCTCCAACTATTCTTCAATATTTGATAGCAGCTTCCTTTGGCATTACTACCAAACTAGTGAACAATACTAGGTAAGCCCTCTATCAAAGGCGGAAGTAAAATAAAATAAATCGAGAATCTGAGAAGAATTATGATTCTCGAAATTTCGGAGTAAAGGAACAGGATAATTCAAAGTGATTAATGCGTTAACTTAAAATACAATTCTGACTAGAATTTATTTTAGTGAATTCTTCAGTGTTCGCCTTATACCCACGTCGTAATAGGTAATACTCGTAATTATTACAATTATAACCACAATCACAATTATTATCAATAGTTATTAAGCATAACACATTAACGGACAACAGTTTACCGTATAACATCTAATATCTAACAACATCTGCTTTGTCAACTGAATTCCTTAACCTGTCATTAGTACAATAGTCCACCCCTACACCAAACAAGGACAAGGAAATGGATCACGGCATCGGAGCAGCATATGTAACAATTGAATGACAAGCAGTACATCCTAGCTAAGAAATCAACAATCAATCGCAATCACAAACACAGACAAGTTTCCTAAATGATGATGATGCAATTTGGAAAACAACCTTTAAATAACCACTTTAACTAGTTTTTCGCCAACAATCCCGTATACCAGGGATCATGCTGTGACTTGATGGCACGGTGCTTAGAATCCGGCCTTGCCCTTATGGGCTTGAATCTTGAATTCACCTATTCGATGGTTTTAAATCGAAATATGTGCACTTATATTCAGGTGACTTGAACATGATGGCACGGGGTTATGATCCGGCCTAGCCCTTTTTGGGCCAAATTTTGAATTCACCCATTCGATGGTTTTTGAATCGAAGTAGGTGTACTTATATTCAGGTGACTTGAACAGGATGGCACGGGATTATGATCCGGCCTAGCCCTTTTTGGGCCTAAATAGGAAAGTGAGCTAAGCCTCACCCGCTCATTTCGCAAGGCCTTACAAAAGAGCTTTAACTGCTGATCACCCATATATATATATATATATATATATATATATATATATATATATATATATATATATATGTTGCGTGATTTCGTAGGTGATATTTATGTTGTTCTTTCCCACCCAATGCTTTCTAGCTTAAATCTACAAACAATCCTTATTCTATTATCTTGTATTCAAGTTTCTGCTATGTATATTACGTTTACTATTATTTATGCAAAAATGCATTTCCAGGATAAAACAAGATACATACTTTTCATTTTATTCACAATCCGGGATGCATGTGTCAAATTATCCGAACACAAATTTCAGGAATATTATTTATACAGAGCAGATTATCAGGAATCTATATTCTAAATTTGTTGAGTGACTTGTGTCCGTATCCTACGTATCCTGGACTTTTACTAATCGTCCCCTAGTCAATTTATAGTCGTTGGTGGTCTATCGCTTAAAAAAAATATATAACCTAAAGTTTAGTGTTAAGGATATCGACAATATTTCTGGATATCGAAATATTGGTTAACTCCTGATATTCTTAAAAATTTCGGCAAAGTCTCCTTTGTATTTCGGCTTCCAGAATTTTACAGTTTTATATATATACGACCCGGAGCAACCCTTCGTAGCATTCCGGGGTTCGCCGACCCCTTCGATGGAGCAGCTCTCAACACCGATACACACGCAGTTTATATATAAACCAACACCAAGAAGGAATAGAAGCATTGCTTCTTACCTTGGGCAATTTATAGCAATCCATAGTTTTTGCAGTATTCACTACAAATTCAACTAAACAAGAATATTAGAGAACCATCAATTATAACGAAATAACAACCAAGAATTTATACAACCAATTGAATATATGTATACTTATTTCCAAACACGAATTTGTTCAAATAGCATATTTGTAAGGTTTGACAATCTTGAAATATCATAAGCAGAACCCTAGATCTAGTTTGGTGTTGGTATCGCGATGGCACATAAAACCAAGCCTCGTATCACATACTTTGTAGATATGTTGAATTCTACTTAAAATAGTCGAATTTGGCCGTCTTGCCTAACTTTAGTACTTGATCTTACTTCAGATTGAACCTAGTTGTGCAATGGTTCCACCAATTTGTCTAAAATCTTCGAATGATCATTAACAACTTATTCTCAACGAGGTTGGTGCTGAATTTAAACATAAATATTGTCTAAAATAACCCTACATGATATCTATACTAAGCTACTAGCAGATATCAAAATGCTAACTATGCTTACAAAATTTATGTTGATATTGATGCTTTTATATATATCATAAGCTTGAATTTCGGTCTCAATGTGACCGAGTGTCTGTAGCGCCCCGTTCCTCCGGTGCGGGGAGCGCGGCTAAGAAACACAAGATGGTATCGTTCGATCGGGATAGATTGAAACAAGAACTCGTCCTCGTTATGGATTTGTTTCTTCGGAATCGATTCCCATATTCAGTGGAATGTGCCCCCGGGATCGACTTAGCGGCAGAGTCAGGAGTCCGCTGTTATCTTTGTTGCCTCGGATTTCGATGTCGCTTGTTGCTTTCGTACTTTGAGTTGGTTTTCGGATTTGCTTGTTTTCCTTGAACGGTTTCGATGGATTTTATTGTTTTCGTTCATTGAATTGCACTTCAATTCCGAGATTTGAAAGAGTGGAAGGAGTATTGATCGAGCTGCTCGTGATGCAGGTGAACGAGCAGTAGGCGGCTTACGAGCGGAGTCGTGAAGCGCCTCTTTTCTTCTCCCTTCCAACTATCAAAGTGAGTGGCTACCATCCCGATTAGCTAGCCCTGCTTCCAAGTCTTCACACTAAAACTCTTGCATTCTGGTTGCCCCGATCAAGTGATACCAAGTAATAATAAAAGATACCAAGATAAAAAGAGAATAGACTTGGAAATACTGCTTGTCAATCAAACTTGTGAACGATTACTTGTATGCATGCTTGTTCGTTTGGAATGTTCGTTATATGCTTCAAGTTTAATTAGAATGCATTTTCTTCTATGAATATTGTTATGCATATGGAACACACTTTGCTTTGCCATAGATTGATTTGAAAGACTATGCAAAGACTATTGTGTATGAAACTTGTATCGTGCTAGAGATTATCTTGAAACGTGCATGGATTGATGGAAAACTTAACGAACGCTTTGATCACGGACAACTTGTGCACAAAGTTTTTGGAGGTTTCGCGGACGGTCGTCAGGGCACTGGGATCCATCCGATCCGGATGGAACATATGGATTAGTCAATTGGAATTGAGGAAGTAAACGGCATGTGGCGGGGCTCGCCACCTGCGTCGCATATCGTTTTCTATCCCGTGACTATAACTCGTCCCTTGTGGCATCATGCTGGTGATCTATATTTATATTTAAACCTGTTGCAAACTAACTTGTGTCTTCGTGGTAGGGAAGGCATGATAAGTATTGTGCAGGTCGTTCAGACGGACAAGTAAAATCCACCGAACGGTGGCAAGTTCATTTCAGTATCATGAATATATACTGTTGCTTGTAAATGAACTAAGACAAGATAGAAACCCACAAAATATGCATGCTTCATTAAAACAACGTGTTAATTGGTATAGTTGGGTTTAGCTCGCCTTCACCAGTATGTTTCGACATACTGACCCTCGTTGAAACAGGTTCTCCGCACTAAGGCGAACCGAGCGAGGAGCCGAAGTCGTCTTTTTCGATCCAGTCCAGCTGTAGGCGCATCCTCTGATCGCGTCGCATTTTGAAGTACTTGAAGAGAAGGAGCTTGCAACTTTCTATACACAATGCAGCTCCGTGGCAAAGCCGTCCTCCAGCCCGGAGGTCTATACATTTTAAAGTTTAGTAAGGGGATGTAATCTACATGACTGCTATCTCATTTTGTGTCAACACTTTTTAAGCCCGTACGGCATTTTAGCTGACTCGTTCAAGAGTTTGTAATAGATGTTCATTATCAATAAAGAGAATTTTTCCATGTTTCAACTTGTGTTCAATTTATCTGCGTACTCTGAATATGTGCTCGTTATGCAAAATACTTTAGCCTTGTGCGGGCGCAACCCCAGGCCCGCACGGCATCACGATTCGGGGGACGCCCCAACGATTCTACGGAATCTGGTCGTGACATAATGGTATCAGAGCATAGATTCAAGTTCCTTAGACTCTCGTACTGGAAAATTTTCTTTAACGATCAAATTCCTGTGCGAACTCTTGAACTCGCTAGGCCAAATTGAGATACGTTCATGCAATAAGTCCATAATACATTATGATCCTAATGTAATTTACCTTCTTTTGAAGGAATGGCTCCAGCCAATCTGCAGCGCTAGCACCGGACGAAACGCAAGGCCAAGAAAGTAGTTCGGACACTTCGGGAAGTTCAAGGAGCCAGCGAGCCGTGCCAAGCATCGATCCCATCCAGCAAATATTGCGGATGTTGGAGGCTGTCACGCCCCGATTCCGTGGAATCGATAGTCGTCCCCCGGGCGTGACCGCCGTGCGGGCCTAGGTTGCGCACCGCACAAGGCTAAGTATTTTGTTTTGCATAGCGAGCACATATTCAGATTACGCAGATAATTGAAACATGGAAAAGTTCTCTTTTATTGATAATATGAACATCTATTACAAACTCCTTGAACTGAGTCATAAGGATTGCCTCTATGGGCTCACAAAAGTGTTGACACAAAATGAGATAGCAGTCCTGTACATTACATCCTTACTAAACTCAAAATATAAGACCTTGTGTCGGAACGACTGCTTTGCCATGAAGCTGCATGGTTGCTTGGTGGCTAGCTTCTTCTTCAAAACACTTCTTCTTCAAATGCTTCAAAAGGTGGCACGGTCGAGGCGTGCCTACAGCTGGATTGGATCGGGGGTTTGTCTCCTGCTTCTCGCTTGGTTCTCCTAGCGCGGGGAACCTGTTTCAACGAGGGTCAGTATATCGAAACGTACTGGTGAAGGCAAGCTAACCCAACTATACCAATCAACACGTTGTTTTAATGAAGCATGCATATTTATGGTGGGTTTCTATCTTGCCTTAGTCCGTTTTACAGCAAGAATTAGATATAGAAATCAATGAAATAACCCGCCACCGTTCGGTGACATATACCTGTCCGTCTGAACCACCTGTATTATACTTACCCTGCCTTCCCTGCTAAGAAGACACAAGTTAGTTTCAACAGGTTTAAATATACGAGGAGATCACTGGCTTGATGCCATAATGGACGGGTTTAGTCTCAGGCTAAGATGACGGAGGCACTTGTATCGCTGCACGCCATCCCGCCTATGGAAGAGACTATTCTTGAAGTTCCGTCCGGATCGGATCGGTGCAAGTGCCCCAGCAACCGTCCGCAGGAACCTATAGGCCTTGTGCACAAGTTGTCCGTGATCAACGGCGTTTGTGTTAAGTTTACCATTTATGTAGCTGAGGCAATGAAATCAGGAGATATGTAGCATTGTATGATTTATTTTGCATAGTCTCCCTGATCAATTGATGCATGGCAAAGGGTGTTCTACGTATAGCAAATTTATAGAAGAAGAAGTAAGCATTCTAACTTGTATATATGCATATTGTGAACATTTCAAATAAGCAAGCATGTAGTAAGTAACCGTTCACAAGTTTCAATGACAAGCATACAGATCCAAGTCTATTCCCTTATTATCTTGATATCTTTTAGTTATTACTTGGTATCGTTTGATCGAGGCAAGCACGAATACAAGATTCAGATGTGAGGACTAGCAAGAAGGGCTAGCTAATCGGGTTGGTAACCACTCACTTTAGTAGTTGGAAGGAAGAAGGAAAGAAGTGCTTTAGGAGTCCGCTCGAGCGACGCCTACTGCTGGATCACCTGTATTGCCACGAACAGCTGATCAGTACTTCTTCTTCTTCTTCTTTTAGTTATCGGAATTGAAGTGCAGTCCTACGAACGAAAGCAATAAAATCCATCGAAACCGTTCAAGAAAATCCAAGAAAATCTGAAAACCAACTCAAGGTACGAAAGCAACAAGCGACAGCAAAAACTAGGCAACAAAAGAATGCAGCGGAGAGGTCCCTCCTGACTCTGCCGCTAAGTCGATCCCGGGGGCACGGTCCACTGAATATGGAAATCGATTCCGAAGAGACAAATCCATAACGAGGATGAGTTCTTGATTCAATCTATCCCGATCGAACGATACCGTCTTGTATTTCTTAGCCACACTCCCCGAATAGGGGGAACGGGGCACCATAGAGGCAAACCAACAAAGGGACGAGGCTCACTACGAACGGGCCGAGAAGCGGGTGGAGGAAAGTCAGCTCAAGTTTCAAGACAATATAGAAGCTCGATTCTCAGTCCAACAGAACCAGGTGGATGCCCTGCAACAGATCGTTCAGACTTTGGCTTCCAACCATTCCGCGGCAACGTCAACGACTCCGGTGGAACAGCCCGCGCTTGAAGTAGAGACGCCGCAAATTCCAAGGCCGAGGGACGTGACTGCCTTCGACTTTGGCCACTTCAAGAAAGTCTGCAATACTTCATTCAACGGGACTGAGGACCCAGTCGTAGCTCTAGATTGGTTGGCCGAACTTGAAGACCACTTCGCTCTGCTAGAGGTCCCCGAAGAGAAGTTTGTCGCCTGCGCACAACTACAGCTCTGCCTTAACGTGCACGATTGGTGGGACGTGCATCGACGATCTCTCCAATTTGATCATGGAGAGGAGGCGATCTCGTGGACGACTTTTTGTGCTGCGTTTGAAGAGGAATTTATACCCCCTCCAGTACAACGTCAAATGGAGAATGAGTTCGTGCAGCTGCGGCAGGGCAGTATGACAGTGAAGCAATACTCCGCCGAATTCAACCGACTCTCCAAATTCGCTAGGGCCTATTTACCTGATGTAGCGAGTCAAGCTAGAAGGTTTGAAGGTGGTTTGCGCCCTGCCATCCATGCGCACATAGTCGTTCATCAGTATCGGACAATGCGTGAAGTCATGAATCACGCTCTATCACTTGAACCACAGTATCCTTATGTTGCTGCCGGCACTGTGCATGCATCCAGTCATAAACGCCAAAGCAACTATAGAGGAAACAACGCTGCAACGCGTCAAAATGATGGTGGTCAGCAGAAAGGGAACCAAGGAAAAGGGTTATGCTTCTACTGTAAGAAGCCGGGGCACACAGCAAATAACTGCCACATTAGAAAGGGTCTGTGCTTCAACTGTGGCGGTCCAGGCCACATATTTTGAGATTATCCCCTCCCCTCTAAGATTCTGCCTCAACATAATGTTCCTTAGAGGTAGGCTCTATTCCTAAGTTTCGGGACGAAACTTCCAATTGGTTGGGTAGGATGTAGCGCCCCGTTCCCCCGGTGCGGGGAGCGCGGCTAAGAAACACAAGATGGTATCGTTCGATCGGGATAGATTGAAACAAGAACTTGTCCTCGTTATGGATTTGTTTCTTCGGAATCGATTCCCATATTCAGTGGACTGTGCCCCAGGGACCGACTTAGCGGCAGAGTCAGGTGGGACCTCTCCGCTGTTATCTTTGTTGCCTCGGATTTCGATGTCGCTTGTTGCTTTCGTGCTTTGAGTTGGTTTTCGGATTTGCTTATTTTTCTTGAACGGTTTCGATGGATTTCCTTATTTTCGTTCATTGAATTGCACTTCAATTCCGAGATTGGAAAGAGTAGAAGGAGTATTGATCGAGCTATTCGTGATGCAAGTGAACGAGCAGTAGGCGGCTTATGAGCGGAGTCGTGAAGCGCCTCTTTCCTTCTCCCTTCCAACTATAAAAGTGAGTGGCTACTATCCTGATTAGCTAGCCCTGCTTCCAAGTCTTCACACCAAAACTCTTGCATTCTTATTGCCCCGATCAAGCGATACCAAGTAATAATAAAAGATACCAAGATAAAAAGAGAATAGACTTGAAAATACTGCTTGTCAATCAAACTTGTGAACGATTACTTGTATACATGCTTGTTCGTTTGGAATGTTCGTTATATGCTTCAAGTTTAATTAGAATGCATTATCTTCTATGAATATTGTTATGCATATGGAACACACTTTGCTTTGCCATAGATTGATCTGAAAGACTATGCAAAGACTGTTGTGTATGAAACTTGTATCGTGCTAGAGATTATCTTGAAACGTGCATGGATTGATGGAAAACTTAACGAACGCTTTGATCACGGACAACTTGTGTACAAGGTTTTTGGAGGTTTCGCGGACGGTCTCCAGGGTACTGGGACCGATCCGATCCGGACGGAACATATGGATTAGTCAATTGGAATTGAGGAAGTAAACAACATGTGGCGGGGCTCGCCACCTGCGTCGCATATCGTTTTCTATCCCGTGACTATAACTCGTCCCTTGTGGCATCATGCCAGTGATCTATATTGTATATTTAAACCTGTTGCAAACTAACTTGTGTCTTCGTGGCAGGGAAGGCATGGTAAGTATTGTGCAGGTCGTTCAGACGGACAGATAAAATCCACCGAACGGTGGCAAGTTCATTTCAGTATCATGCATATATACTGTTACTTGTAAATGAACTAAGGCAAGATAGAAACCCACAAAATATGCATGCTTCATTAAAGCAATGTGTTGATTGGTATAGTTAGGTTTAGCTCGCCTTCACCAGTATGTTTCGACATACTGACCCTCGTTGAAACAGGTTCTCCGCACTAAGGCAAACCGAGCGAGGAGCCGAAGTCGTCTTTTCCGATCCAGTCCAGTTGTAGGCGCATCCTCTGATCGCGTCGCATTTTGAAATACTTGAAGAGAAGGAGCTTGCAACTTTCTATACACAATGCAGCTCCGTGGCAAAGCCGTCCTCCAGCCCGGAGGTCTATACATTTTGAAGTTTAGTAAAGGGATGTAATGTACATGACTGCTATCTCATTTTGTGTCAACACTTTTGTAAGCCCGTGCGGCATTTTAGCTGACTCGTTCAAGAGTTTGTAATAGATGTTCATTATCAATAAAGAGAACTTTTTCATGTTTCAACTTGTGTTCAATTTATCTGCGTACTCTGAATATGTGTTCGTTATGCAAAATACTTTAGCCTTGTGCGGGCGCAACCCCAGGCCCGCACGGCATCATGATTCGGGGTACGCCCCAACGATTCTACGGAATCGGGTCGTGACAGTGTCGATACCACATTATATAAATACTAGACAACTATGACATACTAATTTAGAATAAACAAAAGATAAATTTTAATATAATACATGCTGAATATAATTTAACTAATTATGAAGAGACCTAACGGGTTTCCGGAACTGAGTTCAAATGGTCAAAACTTGTGTATTAGATTTCCAACGCATCCGTGAATCCAATTAACCCCTAATGAATCTAATTTTAAATTTTTAAATACATACAATTGGCTCTAAATTTATTTTCGGACACTTACTAAAATAATTCAACAAGTCCCCAACTACGTGCCGTATACTTACGTGTCACGCCCCGGACCCGCCCGGGCCGCCTCTCCGCCCTGCCCCGCCCCGTGCGGCCGGGAATTAACGAACCGGACACGTATCACCGTGCCTCGGCGCGCCGGACGCGAATCACCGCGCCCGTCCCGCGGGTGCGAGGGAGGAAGGGAGCCAAGCGAATGGCCCATTCGAGCTTTCGGGGGACGTGATGCCGCACGGGCCTGGGGTTACGCCCGTGCAAGGCCGATCGTTTAAGTTCAGAGTTGGCTATCATCGCATTTATCGAGTAAGCAGCGAAAAGGGACTTGTTGCAATATAATGCATTAGCCAACTGAGTGTTCGGGACAATCGCGGCAACTTGGGTTTCCTTTAGCAAAGGCACACGTTCGTTCCATACATTATGCCCCCTTATACGATAGCATTCTCGGGACATCAATCGAAACCAGGATTCCGGGTCTTCGGGACTGTGGCACGCCTATCGCTTCCTCGGACGATCCAGTACCTGCAAGCAAGTAAACTGTTGGTGGGTCAGCACTTTATACAAGTACTGGTGAGATAAATCAACTGAACAGAAACAAGCATTCACTCAAACAGGCACTAAGTAATCTTGTTATAAAATATTACATTACTAGTGATCTTTCTAGTTTTACCTAGGTTTGTTTCATGCAGTTCGCTAGCAGAGTCATATTACTTGTTTGGAAACATGTTTGGAAACAGAGTTTCGTATTGAATATGCAAGCAAGCAAACCGTTCATGTTTCAGGGTATGCGCAGCATGTCTCGTGCTACTCCAGGGTCAGATGCATAGCTAGACACACAATGCACATTCTTAGGGGCAGTCACTATCCAAGCAACACAATGACTTAGCTATATGCAGGGCGGTCCCCGAGTATCTCAGGATCGGCAGCTGGTGGAACAGCATACCAATGACTCATTCTCTGATGCTAGAGGCAACTGTGACTCATGGTTGCTTTGCACTATCATGGTAGCAGCCGTGACACATGCAGTTCAGCTCTCCACCAATAGCCATTGTCCGACCGCGTGCGAATGCATGGAACACTATCAAATAAACTCTAGTATGCAGACGAGACGAACCATCAGAATACACTCATTGTTGCGGGGCAATCCGACTTATCACTTGAACACGTTCAGGCACAGTATGGTTCTCTCGAAGCATAGACGATAGTGAACATGTTCATGCACTCTAAGCAGGCGATTCAGGATTTTCGTTAAGCAGGCATTGATTCAAAGACAAGCTAGGTGAGTTCGTTCATTAACATGCAAGGCAGGTTCTATCATTCTCTTAAGAAAATATTGTAAGCAAAAACTCAGGTTATTATTAAGGTGTGCAAGAATCAGAGAACGAAGTTCTGCCCACTCACCTTGATACATAACGCCGGCGTAGAGCGGGGCGTTACATACTTACCAACCAACAAAAAGTTTCGTCCTCGAAACTTCAAGGATAAACTTCTCGATATCCCGAGTAGCGATAGTGCCGTCCCTCTCCGTACTCAATCGAAACAATCAAGCAATTCAAGTTCAGGAAATATTTTGCACTTTGAGAATATCTATGGACTTATTGTATGGAACGCTCTTTGCAAAACCATATCGATAATATCTCAGAGTCATAGCAACGGTTTGTGCCAGATAATCGATTCCGCTCTGATACCATTCTGTCACGCCCCGGACCCACCCGGGCCGCCTCTCCGCCCTGCCCTGCCCCGTGCGGCCGGGAATTAATGAACCGGACACGTATCACCGTGCCTCGGCGCGCCGGACGCGAATCACCGTGCCCGTCCCACGGGTGCGAGGGAGGAAGGGAGCCAAGCGAATGGCCCGTTCGAGCTTTCGGGGGACGTGATGCCGCACGGGCCTGGGGTTGCGCCCGTGCAAGGCCGATCGTTTAAGTTCAGAGTTGTCTATCATCGCATTTATCGAGTAAGCAGCGGAAAGGGACTTGTTGCAATGCAATGCATTAGCCAACTGAGTGTTCGGGACAATCGAGGTAACTTGGGTTTCCTTTAGCAAAGGCACACGTTCGTTCCATATATTATGCCCCCTTATACGATAGCATTCTCGGGGCATCAATCGAAACCAGAATTCCGGGTCTTTGGGACTGTGGCACGCCTATCGCTTCCTCGGACGATCCAGTACCTGCAAGCAAGTAAACTGTTGGTGGGTCAGCACTTTATACAAGTACTGGTGAGATAAATCAACTGAACAGAAACAAGCATTCACTCAAACAGGCACTAAGTAATCATGTTATAAAATATTACATTACTAGTGATCTTTTTAGTTTTACGTAGGTTCGTTTCATGCAGTTCGCTAGCAGAGTCATATTACTTGTTTGGAAACATGTTTGGAAACAGAGTTTCGTATTGAATATGCAAGCAAGCAAACCGTTCATGTTTCAGGGTGTGCGCAGCGTGTCTCGTGCGACTCCAGGGTCAGATGCATAGCTAGACACACAATGCACATTCTTAGGGGCAGTCACTATCCAAGCCAACACAATGACTTAGCTTTATGCAGGGTGGTCCCCGAGTATCTCAGGATCGGCAGCTGGTGGAACAGCATACCAATGACTCATTCTCTGATGCTAGAGGTAGCTGTGACTCATGGTTGCTTTGCACTATCATGGTAGCAGCCGTGACACATGCAGTTCAGCTCTCCACCAATAGCCATTGTCCGACCGCGTGCGAATGCATGAAACACTATCAAATAAACTCTAGTATGCAGACGAGACGAACCATCAGAATACACTCATTGTTGCGGGGCAATCCGACTTATCACTTGAACACGTTCAGGCACAGTGTGGTTCTCTCGAAGCATAGATGATAGTGAACATGTTCATGCACTCTAAGCAGGCGATTCAGGATTTTCGTTAAGTAGGCATTGATTCAAAGACAACCTAGGTGAGTTCGTTCATTAACATGCAAGGCAGGTTCTATCATTCTCTTAAGAAAATATTGCAAGCAAAAACTTAGGTTATTATTAAGGCATGCAAGAATCAGAGAACGAAGTTCTGCCCACTCACCTTGATACATAACACCGACGTAGAGCGGGGCGTTACATTACTGTCACTACCACATTTTAGAAAAAAGGGTATTTTAGTAATTTCCTATTTAAATAAATATTGTGCATGGTAAATAATTTTTGTTGTATTATTTAATTGTTGTTGGATGTTATTTAATTATTTTGGACTTATTTTAGTGGACCCAACTAGTGTAGTTTGGACCCATGGACCAACATGAATTAAATAGTTAGATTTGGCCCATTTAGAAAGCCCATGGTTAAGGAGATGGATTAAATTAATTAAGTGATTAGACTAGAAGCTTCCTTCCTTAATTATTTCTTCATGGGAGGCCCCAAGGGGTACATTGGACATTTTATAATTGCTTGGGAGAGGGGCAAGGCCGGCCTATTAAAAGAGGGGGGAAATTTCTCTCTCCTCTCATTCCAAATCTAGATCTAGAATTTCCCACTCCCAAATTCCCTCCATTCCCATTCCAATTCCCTACCAAATTCATTCCAAATTCTTCCCAATTCCCCATTAGAGAAGGAGGAAGCAAGGATCTACAAAGAGGAGCAAGGATCTACAATTTGGAAGCAAGTTCTTCTCAATTGGAGGTTTCATTGGGAATCCATCTCCTAATAGGTATAATTCAGATTTTTCCATTTAAATAGCTTCTAAATCTGAGATTTAATCATGTAAAATCAACCTATATGTATGTACTACCCATAGGACTTTATTTTGTGTTTATAGGAGACCCATGGAGAAAGTTATGGTACTTTTTGTGTTAATTTTGTTGGAATTCCGAATTTACATTTTGTTGTGTGTATCAATTGATCGTATAGATCAATTGGACATGAGCTTATGTGTTTGGGACTAGTGTCGTGTCCATAATTTGGTACATGTGGTTCGTATCCCAACTATTTGGTGATACGTGTCATTTTGGGGGTTTTCTCTCCGACACGGGGCTTTGAACATGTCGTATTTTGACACGGACACATAGATCTACTTTTGACACTTTGATTTATTCATAAATATTATTTATGATTTGTTTGTATCCTTCGGGGTGCAATTGGTTGTGTGTTGGACTCGTGTCACATGCGTATCCTAGATCTAGTGGGATACGGTGTGATACTCTCCAATTGTGTAGATTTTTGAATAGATCTAATTATGTATGGTTTAAATTCTTCAATTATAATTAGTAAATATATATTATATATTTATTTTGTGTATTTATTATAGTAATTATTGTAGCATAGATCTATATATTTTTGTGTGTGCTAATATGATGTACAAATATAATATGTAGCTTTCTTGCATGTAATTATATATGTACTTATGTTAATAGTATAAATTATACATAAATATTTTATAAAATATATTTATGTGTTTAATTGTGTAATTATATTATTTATAATTATTATGTAATTATTTATATATTAATGTATATATTTTAGGTGTGCTTCTAGCCATGTAAAATATGAACATTAATATGTGCATGTGTTGTAACTATTAGTATTTAATTATAAGTTTATATGTGCATATATATATAAGTATATAATTATTTATTTATATATATGTATTGTGATTATTATTGCATATATATATATATATATATATATATATATATTTATATTTTTATTTGTTTTGGTGACAATGGTTTCTATGACAGTGAAACTGTCATTATTTGGTCTGAACAGCAGCCGCTGTACAGTGGTCAGCATTAATGACAGATCTGTCATTAATGCTGCGGCAGTTTTGAGCGGCAACCTTTCAGCGACATTTTTTTGTGACAGTTTGAAACTGTCAGCAAACTGTGACAGCAGCGGTTTTGTATATGGAGTTTCTGCGACGAATTTTCAGTGACAGTCAAGACTGTCACTATTAAACCTGTTTTTATTTTATCTTGTTTTGTTCACTGTTTTCAGTGACGCTTTGACAGTTTAAATTATATTTTATATATATTATTATTGTATATATATATATGTGTATATATATGTGTTTTGTATAATATTTGTAATAATATATTATGTTATTTGTATACATATTGGTTTGTATATATATTATTTTAGGGTATATATTATTTGTATTAGTAGTATACTTTGTGTGAGTATGATTTGGGATCTAATTTTTATTCCTAAATTATTGTATTTTATTTCTATATTATTTATATAGATTTCTTGTGAGGTTGACCTTGGTTTGACTTTAGTTGACTTTAGAGTTGACCATAGTTGACTTTTGACTTAGAATTTATTTATTGACCTAGGAGTTGACTAGTTTGACTTGTTCTCTTTCCGGGACCTTGTTTTAATGTGATATTCCATATCTAGGTCTTCGAGGCACCGAGTCAGACATCTGTGAGACTGTTCTTTGGATTTCAGGCGAGTACATTCTCTGATAGTTTCTCATTTATGATATCCTCTATGTTCGTTGTATCTAGTGTAGATTTACATGTTTCTCTCGACACTATGGTTACACGGATTGGTATATCCGGATCTCGTCATAAGATGTTATTCCTTGGTATATGGTGTATATGGTGCAAGTATTGTTTCATTGGTTATCTTGTACATGTACAGACACCGATTCTCGGGGAGACTAGCTATCTTCTTGGGGAATTTAGTGCCATAGCATACCGTGGTTGGATCTATTATACCAGTTGGGGGTGGGGAGTATTAGTATAGATATGTGATCAAATCCCTATTGAATAAAGTATTGGTAAGCGAATAGTGTTGATCATGCACCGCACGTATGATTAGCCAGGCTGCATTGTATCTTGCCCAAGCCAATCACATGTTAAGCTAGTACTCACACACTTAGTCATTAGTATTATTATTGGCATATTGTTCATTATTGTATTTCTTTCCAGTATTTTCTTATTGTCTATATATCTCTTGTATCTATTTTGTGCATCTTGTTTATCCACAGCTATTTACTGTTACATAGTTTTTATCATGGATTAGAACTGCTGTTAGAGATGTACTCTGCTCCTTTCCTGACTGGATATATTTTTTCAGATGACACTGAGGAGTACCCTACCTATTATGGACCCTAGGATGTTGACCCTGGAGTGTAGCTTGTACTATGATAGTATTCTTTTGTACTAGATTTGTCTCCAGCTTATTTTTGTTACTCTTCAGACTCATTGATGTATTATTTTAAACTCATGAGTTGATGACTATTCTATTCTTATCTGATTCGTGTTCATTCTATCTTAGTTCTGTGATTGAGTACACTATCTTTTGGTGGTTCATTATATTAGATAGCCTTTCTAGACAGCGTTCTACCGCCGATTCTGCGGCGTAGGCTGGGCGTTGTTTCCGACTAGTACCCTTACCCCGGGTGCGGGTCGTGACAATTACGTATCCTATTCGAACCAGTATTTTATATTCTAGGTGAACTAAAACTGAGTTAATAAATATTTATGATTAATTGAGTGTATCAATCAAAGCCCTATATTCGCATGCACATACAATTTGTTGTTTAGTTTAAGATCCTAGAACAAACCATTATCACTCGTACTTCTAATTATTGAAGTAACATCACTTTTACAATTAGAAATCACATATTCACATACACATATACACATGGATTTCAAATGAAATCTAGTGTGTCACATATTATGTAGTTTCAAGTAAAACTTGTAAACGTTGAGCTAGTTGTTCAAAGAATCATCCCTTATATAAATGAGGATATCCATCCTCCATATTTATAGACAACAAAATTCCCACAATATATAGAACCTAGGTTAATATGTCAAAATATAATATCCTTGCATAGTGGATATCAAGTACATAAATGGTTTTGGATTTTTATCAAACATGTTATGTACAAGATTCAAAAGATTTAAAAGTAAAATTGACAAGAGGAGAAGGGCTTGTACACTATGGATGTGTAATATGAGTTTCTAAAATAATAATTTGGAAGAGATATTTAGACAAATGCTTTATAAGCATGAACAACTCAAAGGAGAATTAAAAGTCAAGGAGGAGGGCTTGCCATGAGTACTTGGATTGGAATTAGGGATTAGGGCTTGTTGCTCTTCTTCTCCAATTTCTCCTTCTTCATCTTCATCTTCATTATCATCCTTTTTGAAGAAATGGGGCTAGGGTTTATGGTTTTGAGGATGGTGGTGGTGATTGATGATGAAGATGATTATGAGGGTTAATGGTGGTGGAGATGTTGGAGGTGGTGGTGACTGGCGGCGGTGAGTTGGCCGGCGGGTACGTGCGCGGCCGTTGGCGACGAGGTGTGCAGCCGCGGTGTAACACCCCGTTCCGCTCAAGCGGACTGCCGTCTCAAACGGCAATAGTGCAGCTGTCCCGACCCGCTTTGCCTCAAAGGAGAAGCAAAGGATATCCAGACTTGTCCCTGCAGGAATTCAACTTCGTCTTTCAGAGGTTCGCTCAGACGTATCGCTCTACCGAGGCGAATCATCGCTAAGGTGGGTGGCTACGGTGAACTTGTCTTTGCTTAGCCAGCACACATAAAATCTGGAATATTCATGCTAGTCGCTAGGTGATTCACCGCCTGCATGCTAATAAATTCAACGCACCTAGCTAAGGGAATAATCCCAACTTGTATTGCTATGCTAGAACATGGAAAATAAAATACTGCTTATATTCAGACCCTCGCATGCTAAGTCCCTAACGGTTTCATCTCTCGGCTTACCTTCGGGCCCGAGCAAACGTGTTGCTTATGTTCCTTAGAAAACGCATGCTTGTCTGCTTGTACGTTGCCTTGACTCAATACTTGTAACATAAGCCAGGCCAACACCCTGTCATACAGGATATTGTTCAGACCGTCTAAGAGAATGGAAAACAGGTAATGCATCTTGTCTTGTACTATTGTTGCCTCAACAGCTTGCCTCTTGTCTTGTACTCTTGTCTTGTACGCTTGTTGCCCCAACCATGTAAATGGATAACTTACCCGAGACGCCGTTCGATCACGGACAACTTGTGCACAGGGATGGTCTAGCGGGCGATGCTGGGGCACTGGCATCGTCCCGGTCCGGGCGAGACCTATTGTTTAGTCTCTTATTCTTGGCGGAATGGCATACAGCGCCCCTTGTATTTTGTTGCATACCATTCTCGTCAAAGACTATATCGTCCATTATGGCATACGCCAGTGATCGCCTTGTATTTAACTTGTTGCATGCTTGCTGGTAAAGAAATAAATGATAACAAGAAATCCTCGCTTAGCGGCTATCCGTGTACGAGGTACTGTATCGCATCAAGAAACAACTAAACACACCTGAACGATCTTGAATTAACAGTACTCGTGTTGTATATACTATGCCCCTGAATGCTTATACATGTTTCTGCTTGAATTTATAATGTTTGCCTTGGACAGGAAAGGATAAATGGTAAGTTGGTAAGTCTCGCCGTATTTTCTCTCATGTTGCACGGCGCACTGCCCGACACGTTAGGCTATTCAATATTTGCATGAAACTGATCCTAAGGCAACTAGAAAGACAACTTAATAGTTGGTGCACGGAACTTATATTACGTGTTTGGATTTGTCGAGCGGGCAAGTAGCTTCCCCACCAGTGCATTCAATGTACTGATAATCCACCAGTTTGTATGCAGGGTGCGGGAGAACCTCGTTCGATGCAGATGCCTCCAACGTGCGTGCTAAGGCCAGGAGTTCCCTCTGAAGCCTTGCAACGGTGCGTCCGGAACAGAAGCATATATACAAGACATAATGTTGGAACATAGCCCGAACTCGCCTGTACAATCATTCCACAGTTGTAGCCACTTGGCACGCTTTTACTGTTTCCGAGAGAGAGGCTTGAACGACTTGTAATCTCGGCTATACGTCGCATGTAACACATGTTTATATCAATAAAGAGCTTGCTTTACTTCAACTTGTGTTTCAATGCTTCCGCTACTATTGTCGACTCAGTGAACCTGTTATCAAATCGCTATACGTTTATGACTCCGCTGCACTCGGACAATCTGTGCGACTCTGTGGCTTAGAATTCTTGCCGCCAGCCAATGAACCATGGCCTTGCACGGGCGTGGATCACGCTCGTGCGGCATCACGCCCGGATGGGTCAAGCGATCGTTCTGCGGGAGCGCTGGCGAGGGTGATTTCTGCCTAGCAGGAATGGCCGATTGCCTGCGGGAGATCGGGACGTGACATGTTGGTATCAGAGCCTGGCTTCTACGCCTTTGGTCTTCAATTTGATATCTCTGTTTCAAAAGCTCGTTCGTGGGTTATGTGCACGCTCCCTCTCAATGCCTCGATGGGATGTTCCAACAATAAGTCTAAATACTTTTAAAATGCATTTTGAATGATATGATTGCTTGTCTGGTTATATGCTGCGAGTGGCCTTTGTGCAAACCTGTGCGATCCCTTGAGAGTATCGCTAGTAGCTTGTCCGATTTCACTGACTCTAAGTTTGGTTGAATGCATCTATTCGAGGGACGCCTTGAACTAGTGCACCATCCAAGACTTAAGAAAAGGTAAAACTCGAGTGCTAAGACTTCGCTATCACTAAGCTGGTTGACGTTCACGCTAGAGGGGCCCTTCGAAAGTGCGCACGATCCAGTCTAAGCGATATGCTGATTTTGACTGTTGTGCAAGTGAATATCCAAATGAACAAGTACAACGACTTGTCTAGGATTGCCTCAACCCTAGATTACTGCTTGTCCTCAGTAAGTCTCGAGGACGAGACTTTTTTTGAGTTGGGTAGGATGTAACACCCCGTTCCGCTCAAGCGGACTGCAGTCTCAAACGGCAATAGTACAGTTGTCCCGACCCGCTTTGCTTCAAAGGAGAAGCAAAGGATATCCAGACTTGTCCCTGCAGGAATTCAACTTCGGCTTTCAGAGGCTCGCTCAGACGTATCGCTCTACCGAGGCGAATCATCGCTAAGGTGGGTGGCTACGGTAAACTTGTCTTTGCTTAGCCAGCACACATAAATTCTGGAATATTCATGCTAGTCGCTAGGTGATTCACCCCCTGCATGCTAATAAATCCAACGCACCTAGCTAAGGGAATAATCCCAACTTGTATTGCTATGCTAGAACATGGAAAATAAAATACTGCTTATATTCAGACCCTCGCATGCTAAGTCCATAACGGTTTCATCTCTCGGCTTACCTTCGGGCCCGAGCAAACGTGTTGCTTATATTCCTTAGAAAATGCATGCTTGTCTGCTTGTACGTTGCCTTGACTCAATACTGTAACATAAGCCAGGCCAACACCCTGTCATACAGGATATTGTTCAGACCGTCTAAGAGAATGGAAAACAGGCAATGCATCTTGTCTTGTACTATTGTTGCCTCAACAGCTTGCCTCTTGTCTTGTACTCTTGTCTTGTACTCTTGTCTTGTACGCTTGTTGCCCCAACCATGTAAATGGATAACTTAACCGAGACGCCGTTCGATCACGGACAACTTATGCACAGGGATGGTCTAGCGGGCGATGCTGGGGCACTGGCATCGTCCTGGTCCGGGCGAGACCTATTGTTTAGTCTCTTGTTCTTGGCGGAATGGTATGCAGCGCCCCTTGTACTTTGTTGCATACCATTCTCGTCAAAGACTATATCGTCCATTATGGCATACGCCAGTGATCGCCTTGTATTTAACTTGTTGCATGCTTGCTGGTAAAGAAATAAAAGATAACAAGAAATCCTCGCTTAGCGACTATCCGTGTGCGAGGCACTGTATCGCATCAAGAAACAACTAAACACACCTGAACGATCTTGAATTAACAGTACTCGTGTTGCATATACTATGCCCCTGAATACTTATAAATGTTTCTGCTTGAATTTATAATGTTTGCCTTGGACAGGAAAGGATAAATGGTAAGTTGGTAAGTCTCACCGTGTTTTCTCTCATGTTGCACGGCGCACTGCCCGACACGTTAGGCTATTCAATATTTGCATGAAACTGATCCTAAGGCAACTAGAAAGACAACTTAATAGTTGGTGCACGGAACTTATATTACGTGTTTGGATTTTTCGAGCGGGCGAGTAGCTTCCCCACCAGTGCATTCAATGTACTGATAATCCACCAGTTTGTATACAGGGTGCGGGAGAACCTCGTTCGGTGCGGATGCCTCCAACGTGCGTGCTAAGGCCAGGAGTTCCCTCTGAAGCCTTGAAACGGTGCGTCCGGAACATAGCACATATACAAGACATAATGTTGGAATATAGCCCGAACTCGCCTGTACAATCATTCCACAGTTGTAGCCACTTCGCACGCTTTTACTGTTTCAGAGAGAGAGGCTTGAACGACTTGTAATCTCGGCTATACGCTGCCTGTAACACATGTTTATATCAATAAAGAGCTTGCTTTACTTCAACTTGTGTTTTAATGCTTCCGCTACTATTGTCGACTCAGTGAACCTGTTATCAAATCGCTATGCATTTATGACTCTGCTGCACTCGGACAATCTGTGCGACTCTGTGGCTTAGAATTCTTGCCGCCAGCCAATGAACCATGGCCTTGCACGGGCGTGGATCATACTCGTGCGACATCACGCCCGGATGGGTCAAGCGATCGTTCCGCGGGAGCGCTGGCGAGTGTCACGCCCCGATCTCCCGCAGGCAAATCGGCCGTTCCCGCTAGGCGGGAATCACCCTCGCCAGCGCTCCCGCGGAACGATCGCTTAACCCATCCGGACGTGATGCCGCACGAGCGTGATCCACGCCCGTGCAAGGCCATGGTTCATTGGCTGGCGGCAAGAGTTCTAAGCCACAGAGTCACACAGATTGTCCGAGTGCAGCGGAGTCATGAACGCATAGGCGATCGGTAACAGGTTCACTGAGTCGACAAATATAGCGGAAGCATTGAAACACAAGTGGAAGTAAAGCAAGCTCTTTTATTGATATAAACTTGTGTTACAGGCGGCGTATAGCCGAGATTACAAGTCGCTCAAGCCTCTCTCTCTGAACAGTAAAAGCGTGCCAAGCGGCTACAACTGTGGAAATGAATGTACAGGCGATGGTCAGGCGACGCTCCAACATTATGTCTTGTATATTTGCTTCAGTCCCGGACGCACCGTTGCAAGGCTTCAGAGGGAACTCCTGGCCTTAGCACGCACGTTGGAGGCATCCGCACCGAACGAGGTTCTCCCGCACCTTGCATACAAACTGGTGGATTATCAGTACATTGAATGCACTGGTGGAGAAGCTACTCGCCCGCTCGACAAATCCAAACACGTAATACAGGTTCCGTGCACAACTATTAAGTTGTCTTTCTAGTTGCCTTAGGATCAGTTTCATGCAGATATTGAATAGCCTATCGTGTCGGGCAGTGCGCCGTACGATGTTAGAGGAAACACGGCGAGACTTACCAACTTACCATTTATCCTTCCCTGTCCAAGGAAAATATTGTTAATTTAAGCAGGGGCATGCATAAACATTCAGGAGGCATAGCATATGCAAACAAGAGTATTTATTTCAAGATCGTTCAGGTGTTTAGTTGCTCTTGATGCGATACAGTGCCTCGCACGCGGATAGCCGCTAAGCGAGGATGAATTGTTTATCTTTCGTTTACAAGCAAGCATGCAACAAGTTCAATACAAGGCGATCACTGGCGTATGCCATATGGACGGTATAGTCTAGACGAGATGGTTTACAACAAGAACAAGAGGCGCTGCAAGCCATTCCGACGAACAAGAGACTATTTAGTCTAGACGAGAATGCTTTGCAGCAAAGTACAAGAGGCGCTGCAAGCCATTCCGCCGAACAAGAGACTAAGAACAATTGGTCTCGCCCGGACCGGGTCGATGCTAGTACCCCAGCATCGCCCGCGAGACCGTTTCCCTGTGCACTGGTTGTCCATGATCGAACGGGGCCTTGGTTGGGGCAACAAGAGTACAAGACAAGAGGCAAGCTGTTGAGGCAACAATAGTACAAGACAAGATGCATTGCCTGTTTTGTTGTTCAGTGACTGTCTTTTGCCTTGATGCAATTCTCCTGGGGCAGAGATTTCCTTGGTGACCTAGCGGTCCCGAATACTTGCAGGTTCGTTCAGGCACGGAACGACTACGTAGTAGTCTTCCGGGGTTTGGATGATAACACGGTAACAATCAAGCAGACAAGCATGCGTTCTAAGGAACATAATCAGCACGTTTGCTCGGGCCCGAAGGTAGTCCGAGAGATGAAACCGTTAAGGGACTTAGCATGCGAGGGTCTGAACATATAAGCAGTATTTTATTTCCATGTTCTAGCAAGCAATACAAGTTAGGATTATTCCCTTAGCTAGGTGCGTTGGATTTATTAGCATGCGGGGGGTGATTCACCTAGCGACTAGCATATATGATTCCAGATTTTATGTATGCTGGCTAAGCAAAGACAAGTTCACCGTAGCCACCCACCTTAGCGATGATTCACCTCGGCAGAGCGATACGTCTGAGCGAGCCTCTGAAAGTCCAAGCCGGATTCCTGTAGGGACAAGTCTGGATATCCTTTGCTTTTTGATCGAGGCAAAGCAGGTCGGGACAGCTGCACTATTGCCGATTGAGTCGGCAGTCCGCTTGAGTGGAACGGGGTGTTACATCCTACCCAACTTAGAAAAAGTCTCATCCTCGAGACTTACTAAGGACAAGCAGTAATCTAGGGTTGAGGCAATCCTAGACAAGTCGTTTGTACTTGTTCATTTGGATATTCACTTGCACAAGCGTCGAAATCAGCATATCGCTTAGACTGGATCGTGCGCACTTTCGAAGGGCCCCTCTAGCGTGAACACGTCAACCAGCTTCGTGATAGCGAAGTCTCAGCACTCGAGTTTCACCTTTTCTTAAGTCTTGGATGGTGCACTAGTTCAAGGCGTCCCTCGAATAGATGCATTCAACCAAACTTAGGGTTAGTGAAAATCGGACAAGCTACTAGCGATACTCTCAAAGGGTTCGCACAGGTTGGCACAAAGGCCACTCGCAGCATACAACCAGACAAGCAAGCATATCATTCAAAACATATTTTGAAAGTATTTAGACTTATTGTTGGAATATTCCATCCAGGCATTGAGAGAGAGCGCGCACGTAACCCACGAACGAGCTTTCGAAACAGAGATATCAAATCGAAGTCCAAAGGCGTAGAAGCCTGGCTCTGATACCAACATGTCACGCCCCGATCTCCCGCAGGCAAATCGGCCGTTCCCGCTAGGCGGAAATCACCCTCGCCAGCGCTCCCGCGGAACGATCGCTTAACCCATCCGGGCGTGATGCCGCACGAGCGTGATCCACGCCCGTGCAAGGCCATGGTTTATTGGCTGGCGGCAAGAGTTATAAGCCACAGAGTCGCACAGATTGTCCGAGTGCAGCGGAGTCATGAACGCATAGGCGATCGGTAACAGGTTCACTGAGTCGACAAATATAGCGGAAGCATTAAAACACAAGTTGAAGTAAAGCAAGCTCTTTTATTGATATAAACTTGTGTTACAGGCGGCGTAAAGCCGAGATTACAAGTCGCTCAAGCCTCTCTCTCTGAACAGTAAAAGCGTGCCAAGTGGCTACAACTGTGAAAATGAATGTACAGGCGATGGTCAGGCGACGCTCCAACATTATGTCTTGTATATGTGCTTCAGTCCCGGACGCACCGTTGCAAGGCTTCAGAGGGAACTCCTGGCCTTAGCACGCACGTTGGAGGCATCTGCACCGAACGAGGTTCTCCTGTACCTTGCATACAAACTGGTGGATTATCAGTACATTGAATGCACTGGTGGGGAAGCTACTCGCCCGCTCGACAAATCCAAACACGTAATACAGGTTTCGTGCACAACTATTAAGTTGTCTTTCTAGTTGCCTTAGGATCAGTTTCATGTAGATATTGAATAGCCTATCGTGTCGGGCAGTGCGCCATGCGATGTTAGAGGAAACACGGCGAGACTTACCAACTTACCATTTATCCTTCCCTGTCCAAGGCAAACATTGTTAATTTAAGCAGGGGCATGTATAAACATTCAGGAGGCATAGCATATGCAAACAAGAGTATTTATTTCAAGATCGTTCAGGTGTTTAGTTGCTCTTGATGCGATACAGTGCCTCGCACGCGGATAGCCGCTAAGCGAGGATGAATTGTTTATCTTTCGTTTACAAGCAAGCATGCAACAAGTTCAATACAAGGTGATCGCTGGCATATGCCATATGGACGGTATAGTCTAGACGAGATGGTTTGCAACAAGAACAAGAGGCGCTGCAAGCCATTCCGACGAACAAGAGACTATTTAGTCTAGACGAGAATGCTTTGCAGCAAAGTACAAGAGGCGCTGCAAGCCATTCCGCCGAACAAGAGACTAAGAACAATTGGTCTCGCCCGGACCGGGTCGATGCCAGTGCCCCAGCATCGCCCGCGAGACCGTTTCCCTGTGCACTGGTTGTCCATGATCGAACGGGGCCTTGGTTGGGGCAACAAGAGTACAAGACAAGAGTACAAGACAAGAGGCAAGCTGTTGAGGCAACAATAGTACAAGACAAGATGTATTGCCTGTTTCGTTGTTTAGTGACTGTCTTTTGCCTTGATGCAATTCTCCTGGGGCAGAGATTTCCTTGGTGACCTAGCGGTCCCGAATACTTGCAGGTTCGTTCAGGCACGGAACGACTACGTAGTAGTCTTCCGGGGTTTGGATGATAACACGGTAACAATCAAGCAGACAAGCATGCGTTCTAAGGAACATAATCAGCACGTTTGCTCGGGCCCGAAGGTAGTCCGAGAGATGAAACCGTTAAGGGACTTAGCATGCGAGGGTCTGAACATATAAGTAGTATTTTATTTCCATGTTCTAGCAAGCAATACAAGTTGGGATTATTCCCTTAGCTAGGTGCGTTGGATTTATTAGCATGCAGGGGGTGATTCACCTAGCGACTAGCATATATGATTCCAGATTTTATGTGTGCTGGCTTAGCAAAGACAAGTTCACCGTAGCCACCCACCTTAGCGATGATTCGCCTCGGCAGAGCGATACGTCTGAGCGAGCCTCTGAAAGTCCAAGCCGGATTCCTGTAGGGACAAGTCTGGATATCCTTTGCTTCTTGATCGAGTCAAAGCAGGTCGGGACAGCTGCACTATTGCCGATTGAGTCGGCAGTCCGCTTGAGCAGAACGGGGTGTTACAGCGAGGGTGATTCCCGCCTAGCAGGAACGACCGATTGCCTGCGGGAGATCGGGGCGTGACACGCGGGCGGCAGGGTGCGCGCCTACGGGCGGCGCCGGAGCAGCGACAGTAGCCGCAGCAGCAGCAGTGGTAACAGCAGTAGCAGGAGCAGTAGCATCAGCGAAGAGAGAGAGAGAGAAGGAAGAAGAGGAGGATGGAGAAGAGGGTTGGAGATGGAGAAGGGGGTTGGGAGAAGGCCAGAGAGAGAGAGAGAGAGAGAGAGAGAGGTGGTGTTTTAGAGAGGTTGCTGCTCTCTCTTTCCTTAATTCCTTATAATTGATAAATATACATTATTTTAAATTCAAATGTGACTAAGGTTTATCAAAAGAAGCCACATGGCACTTAGGGCTTCATTCCATGACACATGCCAAACATAGGTGGTAGATGATTTATGTAATTTCAAAAATTAACCCATGGATTTTATGTAAAACAAACATATATAAATTAAATTACATCAAACTATATTTACTAAATATATTTCTTTATTATGAAACTTAATATCTTATTGGAAAAAACATCAAACTTAAGAATTGTCTAAATAAATAAATAAAATTTGACTAATACCGTATTATTGCTTACGGCTATGACAGGTTCCGTGCACCATTTATTAAGTTATATTTCTGTTCTTGCCTTAGGATCAATTTCATGGCATATATGAAAAACCTAACCCGTGTGGCAGTACGCTATGCGATATAAGAGGAAACACAGCGAGACTTACCAACTTACCAATGTTCCTTCCCTGTCCAAGGAAAACCAAGTTAATTCAAACACGAGCATACAAATATGAATTTAGGGGCAATAACATAAGCAAGCAAAGTGTATGCACGAGATTATGGTTCAGGTGGATGAGTTACACGGATTATCCGATGTGTTGCAGAAGACATTGAAGTGTTCATTTATACAAGTGTGTTAAACTCAAGACCGTTCCGGTGTTACTGATGTTCTCAATGCGATGCAAAGCGACGATGACTTATCTATATGAACAGGAGTCGCTGGCATAGCCATAAAGGACCAGACAATGATAGTCTCAATTGCGGAATGGGGCGCAACGCTTTGTACAAGACAAGCAATTCAGGACAATCAGGCGACACAAGAGAGCCGTTGCACGCCATCCCGCCAGAACATGGAGACTATTGGATAGACGGAGAGTCCAAGGTAATATGCATTACCAAGGCCGAATATCGTGTATTGCTAACGCACAAAGACGGGTATGAGCATACTTAGCACCGTAATTGGCCCTAGCAATACACCATGCATTCCTCCTAGGCCGGTACTATTCCGGTGCCCGCTGATCGCCCGAGGAATGTGATACCTCGTGCACGAGTTGTCCGCGACATACAAGTCTGGGTCTTCTAATTTTCATAACTTGACATGATAATCATGATTCTTGTTCTGAACCGAGCATTTGCTCCACGAGCTGTGATTCTTGATTAGCTTGACACGATTCTCGTTTAGAGGTAAACTTGATATTATTATCATTCAGATGTAAACTTGACATGATTTCAGTTCAGTGTTCAACTTGCCTTGATGCATGCCCCTGGTTTGGGGATTGCCTTGGTGACCTAACGGTTCCGAATACTTGCAGGTTCATATTGCACAGAAGGACTATTCTATAGTCTCCTGGCTGTCTCAATGCATGCATGATACGGATAGCAACATTACAAGTTAACATATAAGCAAGCAATTATTGCATTTATAAGAAAACTTGAGCATTCACGTTGGCTCGGGCCCAAAGGTAAGCCGATGAGTGAAACCATAAAAGAAAATTACTGAGCGACATAATCTAGGGTCGTACAGTGTAGCAAGTTAAGTAGTGCACTTAAGAGTATACACATATCGTTCTATTCGAGGCATAGCGGAGTCTAGTTGCACAAGGCAAATGTTGCATGCGAGGGTCTGATTATAAGTAATATTTTATTTTTATGTTCTAACACAAGCAATACAAGTTGGAATTATTTCCTTACCTAGGCGCATTGTATTCTTATTAGCATGCAGGGGGTGATTCACTTAGCGAGTAGCATGAAACATCTATATTTTAAGTGTGCTAGCTAATCAAAGACAAGTTCATCGTAGCCACCCACCTTAGCGATGATTTGCCTCGGTCGAGCGATACTTCGAGCGAGCCTTTGTAAGCCTAAGCCAGAACTCCTAAAGGGCCAAGTCTGGAAATCCTTTTGCCTCAAATGAGTATTCTCGCTGAGTAAAGCGGGTCGGGATGTTGCACTTTTGCCATTTGAATCGGCAGTCCGCTTGAGCGGAATGGGTCGTTACACAAATAGTAAGTTGGTAAGTATCATCGTATTTCTTGTATATTGTACGGCGTACTGCCACACGAGTTAGGCTTTGAATCTTATGCCATAAAATTGATCTTAAGACAAGACTAGAAATATAACTTAATAGTTGGTGTACGAAACTAATATAACATGTTGGATTTGTCGAGCGGGCGAAAAGTCTCCCCACCAGTGCATTCATGTACTGATAACCCACCAGATTGCTTGTAGTCTTGTAGGGTACGTGAGAACCTCGTTTGGTGCGGAATGTTCCCTCGTGCGCGTTAAGGCATATAGTTCGCTCTGAAGCCTTGGAGTGTTGCATCCAGAGCTGGAGCACATATACAGGACATAATGTTGGAACATCGCCTATGTATCATTCCAAGTTGTAAGCCGCTTGGCACGCCTTTATTGCTTGAGAGAGAGAGAGAGAGAGAGAGAGACTTGTAATCTCGGTCTAGTGTCGCTTGTAACCTTATTCATTATCAATAAAGAGAGCTTGTTTATGTATTCATACTTGTGTTTATTCTATGTTTCACCTATATCGACTTTGTGAACTAGTTATCAACGATTCCGGTATTTTTCTTGCGCGGACACAACTCCAAGCTCACGCGGCATCACGTCCCGATGGAAACGATCATCCTGCGGGAGCGCTGGCGCGGTAATTCACGCCTAGTAGGGACGATCGATTCCTGCGGGAGATCAGGGTGTGACACTGTTCCTGCGACAACTTTGACTAGTTGACTTGTCAAACACCTGCTACCACATCCTGGAAATTTCTTCAGGCCGTATCGAGATATGACCAACTCGCAGACTGTCTTCAAACCTGAATGACAATAATTCTGAATATTGTCCATGAATCTCTCATGTCTGCCTTCATCCAAGACTTGTTGTCTTTCCATCATCTGATAAATAATCAGCTTGTGAATAGCAGCTACGACAATCATCATCCTGATCTATGACACCCTTATCGAGGTACTAGAGAACTCAATCCCCTATTGTCTGAGAAAACCCCTAGGCAGATAGCCTTATCTCGAACTCAACTGTTTTGTCTGCTTTCATCTTCATCGACTTAAAGATCTGATAAACATTTGATTGGTTTAGCTCCTTCTGTCAGATTGACCAACACCCAAATATGGTTGGAGGTTATTGAGTCATACTCATTATTTATAGCCTCCCTCTAGAAAACAGCATCTCTGGTCTTTATCGCCTCATTATAGGTAAGCAGATTTGCTTCCACGATAGGTGACAAAATCTTCTCCGAAGTCCTTCACTCTCCTCACTCGCTTAGACACCGGCTTTGTGAGTTCTGGTTCGATCATTGTCGTTGGGATGACAACTTCTTATTTGACTACATCTTCGTTGTAAGCTTCAGCCTCCTGTGCACCCACACCATTTTTCGGAATATTCGCGATAACAATGTTCTTGTGCCTTGCAAATTTATCTTTCAAGGAGTTCTGCGTTACAAGATTCAATGATATAATTTTATTAGATATCAAGAAATTTTCGAGCATTACTCTTCTCAGCATCACCCTAAAAGATTGTCTTCGTAGTCCTCGATTCCAGCTTATCTTTAATTCTGGAAGCTTTACAGACGCCAGACACTCCTACACTCGAATGACGTTCAAGTTGGGTCTGACTCTGAACCAGAGTTTCTGAGGAGTGACATCGAAAGATGCGTATGGCACTCTGTTCAGAATGAACGTAGCCGTAAGCACAGCTTCAACCCAGAAGTAGTTTGGAAGACCCGTAGTCAACAGTATTGAGTTTATCATCTCTGTCAACGTCATGTTCTTCCTTTCAGCTACTACATTTGATTGAGGAAAATACGGAGCAGTTGTCTCATTGATAATTTTATGTTTTTTTGCAGAATGATGCGAATTCAAAATAGACTCAAACTCTCCGCCTCGGATCACTTCTGAGTCTCTTGAGTCGTTGCCCCATTTGAAGTTCAGCCTCAACCCTAAACTTCTTGAACTTCTCGAACGCTTTATCTTTTAACTTGAGCAGATAGATGAACGCGTACTTCGAGTAGTCGTCAATGAAAGTAATAAAGTACTTCCACTTGGCCTTTGTGGAGAACTGCTTGAAGTCACAGATATCTAAGTGAACCAATTCCAGAAGATCTGTACTTCGGTTTACCCGTTTGAACGGATTTCTTGTGGTCTTTGTCTGCGCACAGACCTTACACTTCTCCACCTTCTTATCCCCACATTTGGAGATAAAATCTAGATTAGACATCTGGTAGTACGAAGTACATGTCCTAGTATTGGGTCACACAACTCCTACAATGAGACTTCAGTCACAAGCAGAAGCTCGAACATCCATTTAAAACTGAATGCCTTATTTTAAAGTATGTCTCCTGCCAAGATATCACCATCTGGCAAACTTGGAAGTTCACCCTCAAGTCTGTAACATACTTCCTGAGATCAGGTCCTTGGTAATCACTGGTACGTTGCTACACGCACTCCTTTGACTGTAACTTCTCGAAATTCAGAACCATTGTCCCAATTCCTAGATTTTTTGTTTGATCCTTGATTTCCATCAAGACCTTCACCACTGAAAGGTTCGACCTTGATCAACAGCTCTTTCTAAAGCACATGTGGGCTAGATGCACCAGTTTTCATCTACTGGTCAGCAATCACGCCATAGTACTTAACCTGCGCAATCATATCAACCAAGTTAAGTAATCAAGGGAACCAAGTTTAGTTATACCTTGTTATATTGGTTCGGATTGGTTCTACTTTCAAGTTCCAATTTTAGCCATGCGTCAAGTCCTGTATAGTCCAGTGACCTTCATGTGCATAGGCCACCATCCGCCAATCCATGCACATAAGCCACCATACGCATAAGTCACCATGCGTCAATCTATGCACATAAGCCAACATGCGTTAATCCATGCGCATAAGCCTTTATACGCGTCCTGCATGCGCAGGGACCATCATGCGCATTGAGACACTATGCGCCCAACTCTGCCATGCGTCAAGACGCCAAGACTTCTAATGTGCTGCCATGTGCCAAGTCTTGCAAAGCGCCAAGTCCTGTCATGCGCAAAGGTCTGCCCCTTGTGCGCATACTCTGCAATCGTTGATCATCTTGTAATCTTTTTTCCAACTGGAATGTGTGTCCTTCAGTCGCTATCTCCTACATCCTCAGGAATGGTAGGTACCGACAACTCACTTTCAACATTTGACAAATGACTCATTCTCTCATCCAAATGTTAGAAGTAAATTTCGACAATCTTCTCAAGTTTGTGAAAACTTGTATCCAGAAGACTTGAACGAATGTTCCCCATCTTCTTTAAGATCTTGCTTTGAGATTGTTAGTCCTGAGGCTTAACCAAAGATGAAAGAACGTGTGGTCGAGATCAGAGGTTCACACAAAAGTTTCCACTCTGACTATTCTCGATTTCCACGAAGAACTATATAATAATTCTGATTACAACTTGCTCTCAAGATTATGAAGGAATAAAAAAATAAACAAACTTCACGTTCTTCCTTGCACTCGCAGTTGCAGACGGACAGAACGGAATTACAACTAGCAGAAGAGAAGAGAAAGAAGAAGAAGAAAATCTACTTGCTGGGGTGATGAAGTTCACCGTTGCGTAAAGCAAGATTCGCCCCACACGATCTGATCCCAGGAACTAGCAAGTTCACATAGAACTTCTGAAACGCTCGATGTCACCTCCTTGGTTGGACTCGCACGAACTTCCTGTACTTTAATGATGGCTCCAGCAGCAACTCTCTTTCTCTCCCAATTTTCGAAGTTAGTCCTCATGTCACGAATTGCATCTGGTATAGGGGAACGAGTACGTTGGTACGTCCAGCCTTCGCCACAACATCAGCGGTAGAATATTGTCTCATTCTTCTATACTATCTAACATCTTACACCATATATATAATACCTGTCATGCCATCTCAACTCCAAATGGAGGAGCAATATGATGATATAATAAAGGGTAGTCAATACTCAATCACATATAAAAACTAAAGAAAGATTTAAGCACGATATGGAATAGAAAGAAAAGAAGTACAAGTCTCATTACATCACAAGTCCAACTCAACATCTAAACACAACTCAAGATCTCAAAATAAAAGTACAATCCAAAGTCTAACTAGAAACAACTACTACATGATATGAAAATCTAAATGGCCTCAGTATCTGGCACTACATCCTCGGGTGACACTCAATCTGTTAGCCCGTAGTAGGTGGGACACATCCTCACTTACCAGTCATCTGAAAAATATATCAAGTCAGGATTGAAGCAAAGTACAATCCAATAGCAATTCCAATTAATTGATAATGACTATATACATAAATAGAGAATGTAATACAAGGCAAGAAATAATGAGCAATATCATACTATGGTAGAAGAAATAGGTAAACAAGAGCAATATGATATACACTGATCACAATAAAATAGAACAAGACAATAAAATAGAATATGGTGAAGAACTGTAACTATACTAAGTGTTTGAAATACTAGTCAGATATGTGATCGGCTTGGGTTGAACATTGTCTACTTAACGTTGGATAAACACTGTTTAACTTAAATATTGAACATTGTCTAGGCTTTGATCACATATCTAGATAACACTTTCCCTGCCCCCAACCAATACTCATGGATCTGATCACGATACGTCACAAACACGAATATAATATGAGTACACGAAGAACACGAATGTATACGAATGATCAAGAGCACAAGGAATACTTGATGCACACGATAAAGTACATGTGAAAGAATATCCAAAGTATACGATAATGGGATGACATCTCCTGACATGATCCTTATAGTACCAGTCTATGTAACTCCTGTGTCAGAATCAAGTAAAATATTTTCAAATGCTTGTATTATAGTAATTATCAAATAATAAAAACTGTCAGAGAATATACTCGCCTATTATCCAGTGCAAGAAATAGTAAACAGTACTCGATTGGAGTCAAAGAGTCCTAGATATAGGAATATAAGTGTTAATATTGATTTGAAATGGAAACATGCAAAACTATCTCATGGTGATGATTCTAGGTCAATACCAAGTCAAGCTAGGTCAAACTTTACTAAATTAGGTTTTCTAGATCTAAACTAGCCATTACCTTGCTAATATCTAGCTATACTAGGTTTCTGGCTTCTATGGATACCAATATCTTAAGTAATATGACTATAGGCTCTAGGTATTAATATTTATCATAACTTAGTTATACTAGCTAATATTAACTATATTAACTATCACTAATATACGCATAACTCATATGCACTAGCCTTTAGGTTATAAGCTAATACCTTACCTATACCTATAACAATACTTTGATAATACTCATCATATTACCATAAACTTATGTCAATAATATAGTTATAGATATACATTGATATATAAATATGCTAGGTTATAACCCTTGATACTTAACTACTCTAACACTAACCTAGCTTAGTACCTCATGTTCAACCCAATACCCCACTGTCTGTACAGACACTTGTATTATTCCCAATTCTTAACACCACACTTCATTCCTAATGCACTACTACTGCTCTACTGTACTTGAAGTACATCTTGGTTTACTGATATAACATTCTAACTCCCACACTAACCTGTACTGAGTCTCTGATGCACATTCTTACCAGGTACCAATTGCTAATACAGGCAATACTACTCATATCAGTCCTCAAACACTTACACCTAACCAAGACCTACATCTATACATTAACAACACCCCATCATTAACAACACTTTAAACTATACTCAACAAACTCTAATTCCTACACCTCAAACTTGCACTAACACCTGAGATGTGCAGTGCACTCAAATCCTCACTGTGTGCTAACACAAAAATTCCCAAGCTCCTAAGTCCTGTGGAACTAACCTGCAGACATCTATCACACCCGTATCAGACCTCCCCTTCACTGTCCTCTCAAAACTGTAAATTTGAAACACCCCCGCCTCAACCTGGCACTAATCACTCCCTGTTGGCTGTTTGATAATAAACGGAAGAAATAAAACTAGGTTTATACAAAACCTTTTCTTAGGTTTACAAACAAGAAGTACTATTAATCCTATACGAGGATGTTAAGTACAAATTTTTAATCTGGGTAAATATTGCTATAGGAGTCTGATCTGCAGTCGATCACTTTGTCCCTTGGACCACTCGATGATGAAGAAATTCTGTAGAAGAAGGAGGTGCTTCAAAGATTGCAAGAGGGAGTAGATGCTCGATGCCAAAATCGTCGATCACTACTCTCTGTATGAGCTCTTCTCTCTCTGTTCTTTGATTTCTTCGACCTTTCTCCGACCTTCTTTTCTCTAAATTTTTGACCCTTTTCAACTCTGGAATTTTTGACCTTGGACCTCTGTCCATAGAGGTCTATATTTATAGGGTTTTAGTGACAGTAACCGTCCAGTCGACGTAGAAGCCGGATAGTGGAGAGTATGGCACTTTTTACGCGGCAGTTATAATAACTGCCACCCACGTATAGATGATCTTCTGAATAAACGTGTGACGCGTGTCCCATCATGAGATAATGCGTATAACTGCTGCGAAGATCACGGCATGCGAGCCATGTAGGTAACTGCCCCTTGCGTAAAAGGTTGGTGTAGAAGCCAATAACTGTCACCATGGCGTAGAAGCCAAATAATTGTCAGGTTGGCGTAGAAGCCAAGTGGTTGTCGAGTTGGCGTAGAAGCCTTATAGGTGCAGAAGCCTTATGCTGCGTGGATAGGTAGCTAGCGTAAAAGATAGCCGATCCTCCTTCTTTGACTGAGGCCTTGAGCGTATTCTGGACCAAATAGCCTTATCACGCACAAATACAAATATAGCCTAAGTTGTCGTATTTCAAGGAGATAGCATGCAGCGTGCTCCTTATCGCTAAAAATGGTCTGGTGGCGTATTTCAATGAGGTAGCGTACAACATGCTCCTATAGCTAAAAATAGCCTGATGGCGTAATGTGCAAAAGGTGATGATGTAGACGTATTAGCCATAATTATGGCTCGTCCAGTCTTTTGAAAATAGAACCAAATCTCGTGCATTTAATGCAGAGATCTGCTACCATTCTGAGCATTAAATGCAGAGACGTAATACAGAGACGTGCCTCCGTTCTGTGCATTAAATGAAAATACGTGCCTCGAGCTCTGTACGAAGAGCAGCTTTTGACGTGGCAGTCTGTTTGTCTTCTGCGGAGCGTAAAAGCTCGCATCTGCCTGTGTAAAACTAGGCAGCGTATTCCCTTTGTATGCGTAAAAGCAGTTTATGCCAGGGAAATATCACTAAATGATGGTTTGGGTCTCTGTGCCGCACCATCATTACAGTCGTCGTCTGGATAGTCGTGCAGTACTCTCTGTCAGGAGTCAGATGTCAGTAGTCAAAGAGTCAGATTCACTGCATGATTTAACAGGTTCGTTCGAGGAATACGAAGAGTCCCTCGTACAACCTGTCACCGCATTAAAAGTGAGCAGATTTTACGCCAGGGTGGCGATGTAACAACCTTTGTACGCTGAGGCAGCCTGTAAATACTGCATTACACGGGTAGTTTTGGAGCTATATTTTACGCTGCACTAGCGATAAAGCTCTGTTTGTACGCCGATGGCTCTGAAGACATGTTTTACGCCACGCAGCACTGAGATACTGCGTATAGATCTGTAGCGTATTTTTTATGCTTTTACAAGACCCCTTTCAAAGTTTTCAAATTCCTCGTAATTTGAAACACTTTGAATGAAGCATGAAACGGTCAAGTCTGACTCGTTCCTCGAGGCTGATTTTTTGGCAAATTTTTGGGGATTTATTGGGATTCGGTGTGTTCTCTTTTGCCTATAAAAGACTGATGAGTTAACCTGTTCTTCCCACATTTCCATCACCACACAGAGATGATTGCCATAGTTCGTCGGGTCGACTTGAGAAAGAAGAAGATCATGCTCTTCCAACATGTAAGGAGCCGAAAAAGAAGGCGTCTTCGAGCAAATATCCTCTGCAACGATGGATCATGGAAGGATATCATAGCTTTCATTGCTCGGGATAATCAGCAACTTCATATGGCGATTCGTCCAGGAGAGAGGAAGGATCACATTTGACCACACAGCTTGCAAGCTGTATTTTCTCCCGTTGCTCGTGGACGAGGGCAGACAAACTAGCCCTGTCTTCCAGTACTGAGTTGGGTCTAAAACCTCAACTCAATCTGTCATGGCATATGAAGGATGGGATCTTTTTACAGGCCCAGTTTTGTATCCTCCCGCCATTAATCATTTTCTTGTTCATCGACTGTGGAAGTCGATGAACTACTGAAGAAGACGCAAAAGATCTCCACCAATGCGAGAACCTGACAGAAAAGATTCTGGACGTGATCTTTTAATGAGGAATGAGAAATCCTTTGTAGACGGGATTTCCCTCATATGTAATCATGAAGATGAAGCAAAACCCTTTGTAGACTGGATTTCCCTTATATGTAATCATGAAATAAAAATCGTCTTCTTTTACGCATTTGATAATTTTGCCATATTCTTTGCTGTAATGAAGTCTGAATATGTGTAGCTTCGACACGTCTAGATAACTTTACGCCGACTCTGATAAAAAGAGTATTTGGTCCCGTCCTGTCTTTTACGCATAATTGAAGATGCCCAGAAAGCCGTTTGGCATTTAAGTCGAATATTCGAACTGTTATGCTATTTTGAACGAGGGATTGCGTAGAATTATGCACTTTTCACTTCTCTGATAAGAAGAATTTCTTGTTTAGACCGTCATCTTCAAGAATGATTTCCGGAAAGTCCCTTGAAATAGGGTGAGAAATGGCTGTCAAAACTGAATCGCCATCTTGAACTGTAGAGAAAATATTCAGACTGGATTTTGGATGAACTTCCAATCGACCCAAGAAAAAGAGTAATTTTCCATGATGAACTCTGTATACTTCGGGTACTTAGGATATTTTGAGACAAGAAGGAGCATCTTCTGCGTGAACCCTTGCAATTGTCCTTCTTGAGATTTGTTCAGATATATGCATACTCTGGCCTGCGTATTTTGAGATATGCGGAAAGTCATAGATCCATAGTATAGATAAGCGTAAGATCATGAGTTTGTGGCCTCTTGAGCATAAAAGCTACTGAGCATAAGAGCATCCGGACGTAAAACTGTAGATCTGTAGCCTTTGAAAAGAGAACTTCCGAGCGTGAAGTCGTAGATTTGTCGCCTCTGAGCGTAAAAAGCTTCTGAGCGTGAAATCATAGATTTGTAGCCTCTGAGCGTGAAGTCGTAGGTTTGTAGCCTCTCGAGCGTAAAAGCTACCGAGCGTAAAAGCATCCGGGCGTAAAACCGTAAACTTATAGCCTCTGAGCGTAAAATCGTTGATTTGTAGCTTCCCGAGCGTAAAAAGCTCCTTGGCGTAAAATTACGAATCTGCTATGCACGAAAAACTTTTTGAATTCGCTGACTGTCCGTGTTCCCTAGATAATAGGCTGACGTAGTCCCCAATCATAACCGAATATTAAATATCAGATTTGGTTAGGGATTCGAGGAGTTTATCTGAACTCTATAAATATCCCAAGGCTTCCAGAGAGAAGACTCTTCACTTGTTTTTTTGCAAAAGAAAACTTTTGTCTCTTTGAGTATTCTCCTTCGTTTCTTCTCTGAGCATTCTGAGTTTTTAGAAATGGCGCCAAAAACAATCTCTTCCTCTAAGGGAAAGAAGGCTGCCTTCTCTTCTCGCTCATCTGCCCAAGCAAGAGCGACTCCCATCGGGCAGGGCGAACCCCGCTCTGAACGAAGTGTCCCACCGACGAGTTGTGCACCGGACGTTGTAGGTAAAGCTTTTGGGATGACAAAAATAAAGAAAATCCTTCGCACACGTTGTACATGAACGCGCTAGGTCATCTTCTGTGCTGATAGCCTCTTCGAGGAAGATGATGCACAGAGATGTTTTATCTTTTACGCGCATATTTCTAATGTGTCAGCGTAAAAACTCCATATTTTTGCAGTCTGAAGCTTTGACTGTCAAAATTTGGCGTATACTACAAATTTTGAATGTTACGCTCTGGATGAGAATTCTGGCGTAATAACTCAAACTTTGGCAATCTAGCATAAAACACAGACTGTCCGATTTTTGTGTATACTGCCAATCTTGAATTTTATGCCTTGGAATGAGATTCCGGCGTAAAAAGTCAAGTTTTTACAGTCTTGGCGTAAAAGCACAGACTGTTGCCCTTTGGCATAAGCTGCAAGATTATGAGGTCTAGTATAGAAACTGAAGTATTTTTTCTTGCACTTTGTAGTTAATTTGCATGTATCTTCGTTGGCTGAGGTGATGGGTTCTGCTGCTGGGATGCTGCATTCCAATTTCCTGAAGGATTTGTCCCATGTGATATTTCCTATTTCTGGATCCCAATATCCTGAAGAAAGGGGGATCCTGATATCGTCTCAAAGAGAGCGAATGCTGTTGAGCATGATCAACGGAGAGCCCCTAACGTATATAGACGGGGCACAATACATAAAATCGGCTTTCCTCTTCGGGGATATGATTGACAAACAATCCCAGACGAAGCCCAAGAAAGAAAACTGGGTTTTTTCTGCCGGGGGCCTGGTTCTGTATCTGCCCAAGATGCTGAGAGATTACCCTATCTCGGCATTCTTCCATGCCACGCATCCCAGGAGGATGTCGTGGACCCTGACTCCCAATCTTCACGGCCAGCCGGGGAAGATATTTTACCAGAAATGATCCGACCAAGGGTCATTTGTAAGCCGCCCTTCCGGCCCGGTCATGCCGTTCAGGGGATTGTATCCTGGCAGTGTCCCGAGTGAAGACACTTCACTGCTCCAACCAGTCCAATTACCGACTTTCTGCAATGACTTCATGGGGCATGGAGGAGTATACCCCAAGGTTAATCCTCGGACCAATGGGTGGGTTACCCCTACAAATCTTTGATGGGCTCGTTTAGCTGCCTGGGCCCTGAAGCATTTTCAGACTGAGCTGGAGAGAATTGGTCTGTACGCGGCTGTGAGTGCTACCATTGTTGGGTTACCTCTCAACCCCAACCTATTTTTGGCTCTGATGGAGCTATATATCGCTCACTGGGACTTTTGCCACTCCGCTAGGGGAGTTGGGTTTGGCCCTCCACGAAATGGCAGAGATTTCAAGACTGTCGATGGAGGATACTCCTTATGAAGAGTATGTTCCCACTAACAGGGAGCTGGGGGATATAGACCCTCGGGTAGTGGCAGTATACCAGGAGCTGATGTGCCACTACCTTGCTTGCACCACCTTTTATTATGAGCCCTCTAATTTGGCTCATACCAATAAATGGGCGTCATACCTCTTCTTTTATCGGGCCAGGGCTGCTAAGCCAGACAAAGTCGTGGATAGCAGGGATCAACCTCTGAGCTTTCTGAGCGTGCTTAGTGCTCAAGTAGTCGATGACCTTATTGAAGACTCTGGGGCTTCAGATCAAATTCTCGACGAAGGGATAGGAAAATATCCTGCAGGCACTAAAGCCTACAGTTATTTGAGGCATTGTCGCAGGTCTTTGTCAAGGGAAGCTTAACTGGCTGGCTTTCTCTCTATATGGCTACGCCGAGTGATAGTACCCGGCATTACATCTTCGGATCGCATTCACCGCAATATCTTATGGCCTGCAGTACGTTTGGTGTTTGGGACAAGACTGGGCCTGCTCCCTGCCATGGTATGTCACATACAAGCTGGCCTGAGGGCCATTACTGATGGGCTGCTTGCCGATGAAACACGGCGTGACAACTTTCCCGGGGTAGAATTACCGTTCCGTATTTGATGGGATGGTTGATTCTCCATAATTCTAGGGTGATGTCTCCCGGCTCTGGCAGTAGTTCGGGGAGTAATTTCTTGTTGAATTACAAAATTCTCCCTGGAACGTGACCACAGTTTTAGACTGTCGGCGGGCACTAAATTTTGCTCACAGCTGGAAGCTCTTCTGCACTGTCCCCTATGTACATCTCAATCAACATGGGAGCTGGATTCAGGACTCAGGTGAAGGGCAAACCATTCTTTCTCCTGAAGCTTTTAATTGGTTGGTCTGTATTAGACCTTCCCATTTATTGTACAGAAGTGAAGACCATTACTTCTTGGAGCCCTACCTGCCTAGTCGGTTCGCCAGGCAGTTTGGGTATGACCAATTGCACATAGGCAATGCCGTCACCAGCTTCAAGTCCAGGGGTGGACTTATCGATGGAGCGAGAGGATGGCGATACTTTATAATGGGTTGCACTGGAACAACTTTTACTGTGCCTGCGACTTCACTCTCCATGGAGTTGCGCATCCTCCACTCGTATGTCCAATTTTATGTGGCAACCAATACCTTCTATCGCGATTTTAATATGCGTGGAAGTTTTAGGATGCCCTCTTCTAAGTCCGCGGGGAAAGAGGATGTCCCATCAGTTTCATCTGATGAAGAGGAAGACTCTGTCAATCCAGATGAGCCTTTGCTGGTAGTACCGAGAGGCGAAATACCTCATCCTGCAGAGCCTCTGGTTATCTCTGGTAAGAGAAGGGCTCCTGTTCTGAAGGAGACTTTCCCTCGCAAGAAAAAGAAGACTGTTAGAAGTCCTGTCAAGATTTTCAGTCATGAGGCTCCTAGAAGTGAGCCTGTTGTTTCCCCTGTTGGGGACGATCCTTTGATTAGAGGTTCCTCACCTTTTAGAGAGGGAACCTCTACAGTTCCGGCTGGCAGTACCGAAGGATCTTTGCTCGAGGTTGCTGTCACTGCCATCGCTTCAGGTAGTGGTACGAGATCGCCTTTGGGGCCCAGCCAAATAAGAATATCTTTATCCAGACCAGCAACGTGAGAAACCCCTGCCGCGTCTGTAAGTATACCCAGCGAGATTCTACCTGATGAACCTCGATTGGATCTGGGTGAAGACTTGGATGACTACCCTCAGTCGTCATTTGGTGCACCCTCCTCTCCAGGTATGACAGCTCACTTAGCATCATTAAGAAATAATTTAGCTGTACTGGCTGCCGACGCAACATATATACCATCGGCTATGGGTAAATGTCGTCTTTATGCCTCTTTTAGAAAAATTAATATCATGTTGATATTAACTTTCTCTTGTCTTCTTTTCAGGGGAAGACATCTACAGGGAGGACAGCGTCGACGTGATTTTCGGCTTTATTTCCGCTCCTATCTATGGCACGGAGGTGCCTGACTTTGAAGAGGAAACGTTTTTGGGTGCCGGCTCGCCCGAAATGGTTCCGATATCTCGAGAGGAGGATGAGCCTGTCATTACGACAATACCTCAATTGAGTACGCCGGCCACTTTGTCCGTTGTTGGCACTTCTTCTTTTATCGTACTATCTGTTGAGGCGACGACTGTAGCAACATCGTCTGCAGTCATTCCTGGAGGGGGATTCGCCGATATTATAGCCACTCCTAGCGTCCATTCAGATCTCGCCATGCTAATTGAGCAGTATACTAGTATTTTCTACACCACCTTGAAAACGCTGATATCAATGGTGCTGGAGAAGAATCTAGGCTTCGAGGCTCTGAGGAGGTCCTCCCAGTTTGCGATAGCGCCGATCAAAGATTTCAACGACGCTGGGAGAGCTGATATGCTAGAGCAGGTAGTTAATGGTTTGGAACAACCCATTAACGATTATTTCCAGCTATCTCGAGGCAGCATTGACGGTCTCGTTCAAGATAGGTATGACTCCTTAACTACAGAGCTTGCCGGACAAATGGAATCTCTGAACAAATTCGTCCAGGAACAGCAGCAGGAGATGGATCATGAGCGTGCTGAATTGGAGTATGTCATTCCCCAGCTGACTCAATGCGAGGCCGAATATGAGGAAGAGGCAACAAGGGTCCACAAATTGAAAGATGAACTCACTCAAGCAGAGGAGAAGGCTCTCTCTTTGTCGGCATCTCAAGATGTGCTGAAGGATCGAATGGAGACTGCTCAGCAGAACCTGTCACATGTGGGTGTCATCCACGCAGGTTGTGTACATGCTCGGTCCGAGCTGTCTGCTTTGAACAATGAGGCGACAAGGTTGGAGCGGGCTCGTGCCGACGTCTTGAACTCCAGGGATGAGAGAATGGTTACTCTGGCGCAGCAGATTCGCGACTTAACTGCTCCCCCCCAAATGATGTATTTTTTTGCTTTCATATGTAATTTTGCTCTTTCTGGAGATAATAAAGAGGCTTTATCTGACTTTGTGGACCCATCATTTTGGAATATAAATGACAGACTAGGATGAAAGTGATATCAGAGGTAATATGGACGTGATATACTTTCGGTAAACTTCAGCTGGACATATCTATTCAGAGGTTATATGGACATGATAGAATATGCTCCAACTAAAATTTGTACACAAAACACTATCAGAGGTAATATGGACGTGATAGGTCTTGAAGTTTCCAAATTAGTTAAACATATCTATTCAGAGATTATATGGACATGATAGAATATGATCCAACTAGTTTTGTTTTGGAAGTAGTATTGTCAGAATGAGATCTTCACCATACTCTATTTTAGCAAAGGAGATTAAGCATAGTACCTCTTCAGGAATTTGCCGTTGATAGGAGCCATTAACAAGTCTCCATTAGGCTTGGCTAATCTATAAGCGCCGTTTGAGAACGTTGTCTCGATCACATATGGGCCTTCCTATTTGGGTTGGAATTTACCCTTACTCTTGTGAGTAATGATCATTGGCCTTCTTACAGCTAGAACTAGCTCACCAACTTTGAACACTCTTTCCTTTACTTTTTGATTAAAAGCTTTGGAAATGCGTGTCTGGTAGAATGTTATGCGCTGTTGGGCTTGAAGGCATTTTTCATCTAATCCTTCTAGCTCTTGAAGCCTTAATAGGTCATTCTTTTTCTGTGTCAACTCATTAGCCACTGCTATCCTGAGTGACGGAATTTGAATTTCAATGGGGAGAACAGCTTCACACCCGTAAACCAGTGAGAATGGGGTACAACCCGTCGGTGTTCGTACCATTGTGCGGTATGTCCAGAGACATTCTCCTAGCTTCTCATTCCAATCTCTTTTGTTCAAAGAAATAAACTTCTTCAAGAGTTTGATAATGGTTTTGTTGAAAGGTTCCGCCAAACCATTAGCAGCAGGATTGTATGCTGTAGAGGCCACATTTTGTATCCGATTTTTATCGTAAAATCGGTGAAACGCTTGGCTGATGAATTGAGGCCCGTTGTCATGAATTATCATTCGAGGAATCCCAAAGCGATAAATGACATGGTGCTTGATGAAGCTGATCACGTTAGATATCTTCACCTCAGCAAGAGGGACTGCCTCTGCCCATTTGGAAAAATAATCCGTGATGGCTAATATGAATCGATGACCTCTGGAAGAAGACGGGTGAATAGGACCAATGATATCCATACTCCATGTTTCGAAAGGCCAGGATGCAACCGTAGGATGTAGATGTTCAGAAGGTTGATGTATAAAATCTGCATGAACCTGACAGGCTTTACATTGTCTTGCATATTTTATTGCATCCGTGATCATAGTAGGCCAGTAATAGCCCATCCTTCTGATATGATCTTGTAGCTTAGGACCGGGTTGATATGCTCTGCATATGCTATCGTGAGCTTCACGGATAATCCGCTGTGCCGCATCACCAGAGAGACATCGTAACAATAGTCCGTCATAAGTCCGGCGATATAGACATTGTGAAGACGCATCGAAATAGAAGCGTAATGATCGTCTTTTGACAGATACTGCTTCTTTAGGGTCTTCCGGCAAGATTTTGTATGCTACGAAATCTATAAAGGGACTTCTCCAGTCTCTCTTTGGAAGATCTGTGTTCACAGCGTAGCTGCGTTCTATGTGAAATTTTTTTTTCACACAGAATAAATCTCTGTTAAGAAGAATCACCGAATTCTGCCTTCTTATAGGAATAGCTAAATCTGCAGCTAGACTGGCCAGGGCATCAGCTTCCAGATTCTGAGATCGAGGCACATGCTCTAGGAAGAACCCTTTGAAAGACATGGCTATTTCGATCGTTGCTTGGTGATAAGGGATGAGATCTGGATTCCGGACTTCATATATTCCTCTGACTTGATTGACGATCAACAAAGAATCACCGAAAGCTTCCAGGTATTCGACGTCCAATTCTTTAGCGACTTGGAGCCCGATGAGTAGGACATTATACTCTGCCACGTTATTAGAGCAGGGTTCACTAAGAGAATATGCTCGATAGATGATGAGTTTTTCAGGAGTAACCAGGATAATTCCTACTCCTGAAACTATATTTTCCCTGGGCCAGTCCTGGAGGCACCATCGAAGAATAGCTGCCGTGCATCACTTTTCATCGCAGAATTACACTATGCAACTTCATCGGGAATGTCCTCGTATAGTTTAGAGGTTTCCGGAATCGGATGAGCAGCTAGGAAATCAGCCAATGCTTGGCCTTTGATGGACTTCTGAGGGACGTACACCATATCATACGGTGTTAAAAATATCGCCCAAGTCGCGAGTCGAAAATTAAGAACGCTTGGCTTGTTCATCAATACCCGAAGAGGATTGATCCTGGAGATGATATGAATAGTCTGGCCTGTGACATAGTGTCGCATTTTCTGAATGGCGAATATTAGGGCCAAACATTCTTTTTCCACTAGATTGTACCGGTGTTCAGCTCTGACCATCATCCTGCTTAAGTAGTAGATAGCCTGTTCATGACCTTCATCGTTCTTCTGTGCGAGGAGAGCTCCCAATGAATGATCCATTGCTCGTACATACAGCAAAAATGGTCTTCCTATGACGGAAGGTACTAGAACTGGAGGATTAGTGAGGTAGCATTTGATATTATTAAACGCTTGCTGACAGGCTTCGTCCCATACGAAGGATACACCTTTCTTCATGAGACGAGAAAAAGGCTGACACCTTCCAGAGAGATTGGATATGAATCTCCTGATATAAGCCAGACGACCTTGAAATCCCCTGAGTTCTCTCAGATTACGGGGTGGTCGCATTTCTAAGATGGCCTTGACTTTATCAGGGTCCACATGAATACCTTTGGCGGTTATAACAAATCCCAAGAATTTGCCATTGGATACACCCAGAAAGGACTTTGTAGGATTCATTTTGAGTTGATGTTGGCGCATCAACTCGAACACTATCTTCAGGTCTTGGATGTGATTATCCTTGTGGCGACTTTTGATAGCTATATCATCCACGTAACATTCCACTGTTTTGCGTAGGTGCTCATGGAATATATTACTCATAGCTCGTTGGTACATAGCTCCGGCATTTTTCAGTCCGAAGGGCATGACCGTATAGCAATATACCCCCAATGGTGTTCGGAAGGCAATATGCTTCTCGTCTTCAGGATGCATCTTGATTTGATTGTATCCTGAAAATCCGTCCATGAAAGACATGCGTTAAAAACCGCATATATTATCGATCATGACATCTGTAATGGGAAGAGGAAACTCATCCTTGAGGCAGGCTACGTTCAGATCTCGATAATCGATGCAAATATGTACTTTTCCATTTTTCTTCATGACCGGGACAACATTGGCGACCCAGTCGGATGTTGTTCTTCCCTGATGAAGCCGCAGGCTATCAACTTCTTGATTTCAGCTTCAATGGCGTCCATCATGCCTGGACGGAACCGGCGTTGATGTTGCTTCACAGGTTTTGAATTGGATAATATATTGAGCTTGTGAGTAGCCACTTTTGGATCGAGACCTGGCATATCCTCATAATTCCACGCAAAGACGTCGATATATTCTCTTATCAGCTAGATTATTTCTTTTCTTTCTTCTTGGGAAAGATTGCTACTGATAAATATCGGATTTGGTGTAAGTTTATTCCCAACGTCGATTTGGATAACTTTGTCTTCAGTGGGAGGTTCTCTCTGCTCGAACCAGAGTTTCCATTGTTTATCCATTTGTTGAGCCCAAGAGTCATTCTCAAATGGTTCAGATTCTTGTTTGTCTGCTTCGAGAGAATATGTCAATACCATATTTACTGATAATGCTCGTTCGGGATCATCTGATGAGCCGGAGGACGGTGAGCCATCTTGAGGAGAGGAAGAGATATCCTCATTTGACTCAGAAATTGTACGGAAGGTGGCATACCCTAACCCAAAATGAGTTCGTTGACAGTAGGGATCACCGTGCAACGGTATTCGCCTGCCTTTCCCGTAGTTGAGGCCTGGTTCCAGCTTCAAGTCATAACCCATACTTTGCATAATCATCAAAGCTTGCGGGCTATATCTGTGAACCTGCATTTTGCCAGCATCTTCATCGGAAGAATCTTCTTGTACAGTCAGTTTATTGCGCATGCGACCGAAGACTATTGAACGCTGACCGCGGCGAGTAGGTGGGACAATAAAGATAGAATCTTCATGTGGCCCATATGTCGTGATGACATTAGATGGTGATGCTACTTCCCACACATACGGATGATAGAAATCTATAGCTTTCAAGAATCTTTATGCTATAGGTTCTATATCGTTATGGGGGGAGGATTCCTGATCAGGAATTTGAACGTCAATGTACTGGAAAAGAGGATCTTTATTATCATCAGAAACCACGTTCCTAGTTGTATTTACATCAATCGGCTGTTTATTGCGCCGAAGGTTGATGACCAAGGGTGGAGGCTTCTGGTTCAAAGTGATCACTAGAGGATCACCTCTGTTTTCGGACTTGGTTTTGTTCAGGTGGATAGCCAGGGGTTCCATGACTTTCGGACGAGTAGTTCGCCCTTTCACCATGATTGACAGAGGTTGTTCGACAGAGGGTTCTTCTGGCTCTCGGTAGAATTCCTCCTCTATTTTGCCTGACACCTCCTCCATGTAGTCTTGGGTGTACAACATGGCATCAGAGTAGTAGGATTCTACTCCTTTAAATGGGTTAAGATCAGCAAACTCCGTCTGTACTGTTCCTTGGGCATCTACATATTTAAAGCATTAATGTAGAGTCGAAGGCACGATGTTGTGGTCGTGGATCCATGGTCTGCCCAGCAGAATGTTATAGGACACTTCTGAATCAATGACATAACGTATAGCCACTGATCTGAGGTCGCCAATCTGGATCCTCAGACGAATCTTCCCCAACGACTTACTTTTTCGGGCGTTGAAACCTACGATTGTAGTGGTAGTGTAAGCCAATTCGCTGGTAGGAATCCTCAGTGGTCTGAGCAGACTATGAGGAATGATGTTGATCGAAGATCCCGGATCTATATGAATCCGGTCAACCTCCATGGAACCGATATAACCGGTGTAATAGAGGGGTCTGTCATGCTTGTTGTGTTTCAACAGCATGTTATCTTGAGTGAAAGTGATATTCGGGACCACCTCTATAACACTATGGCATTGAGGACATGCCACAGGTTCTTCATCTGGGGACTTGAGCTGGGTCAAGTATGTCTCCGCCTGTATTAATGCTTCACTCAGGACTTGACGAGTGTCTTTAGAGAGCCTGAGTAGTTCAAATATGGACAATCTGGCTGGTGTATTAGCCAACTGGGACAGGATGTCGAAGTTATATGGCTTCTCCAAACCTTTGTTTTGAATGTTCTTCAAAGGTTTATCAAAGCGCACTTATTTTTGCTTGTCCTTGTCCGCCGAAATTGGTCTAGAAGGACTTGCCTCTGGTACGACGGATTCAGGTTCTGAAGGTTTGGCAGCTGAAGCGTCTACCGATGCATCTTCCTAACTTCCTCCATGGTCTTTGAGGTAGGCTTTCCCTGAACGGGTTCCAGTAGCCAAAATCTCTCCTTCTGATGTCGAGGATACCACAACCATATGACATGGTTTACGCTTCAAGTTTTTCTTAGACTTAGCCTTAGCAGCTTGAGTCTCTTCCTCGATCTCTGACACCAGATCAGGATGAACCCATATAATCTCGTCCCGCTGGGTAGTTAGGGGTACCGGGTCATGATTTTGACCCCTGGCTGGAGGGAGATTAACGATGTTCATCGTTGTCCGGGAAATAGGTATAACACCATCCGGGACTTCTTGGGGAGGCAGATTGCCAAATTGCAGAGAGATCATGTTGGCTGTGACCGTCTTCTCGCTGTTACGCAGAATGATGGCTTTAGCATCAATCAACTCCTGGATCTTCCTCTTTAATACATAACACGCCTTTGTGGGATGATGTATGTACCTATGGAAGATGCAGTACTTGGGGTTATTTGTACTGCCGACTTCATTAGGCCGCTTTACCTCAGGGAGGATAATCTTGCCGCTTTTGACGAGACACTCGAATATGCTTGGAATATCGTCGTCGTCAAAAGAGTACACTTCAATGGGCCTGGAAGTCCCAGGTTTTGTCTGTGTGATCGCCGCAGTCTTTTGCCTGGACGTATTAATCGCCAGAGCTTCTCTTCCTTTGGAACCACGGGGATGGTCGCTGTTAGAGGATGACCTCTTGCCTCTATCAGAGGCAGATATCATAATCCTATTATCACGCGCCTTCCGACTGTTGTCTTTAGCGGCTACCGCTGAGATGATGAAAGAGGGCCAATCATGAAACTGATATGGTCCTGTGAACACCGAGATTACTGGAAGAAGATTCTTCCTGCAAATGTCCACCAATGCTGAGTCTGGAACTCCGGGAGGCATTTGCAAAGTGGCTTGACGAAAATGTTCGATGAAAGTGCGAACGTTCTCCTTTTCCTTCTGCTTCATTTCGATGAGAGAGGACATAGACATGTCCATCCCTCCTTCGTAGAATCGCACAAAGAACAAAGTTTTGAAATCTTCAAAGGAAGTAATGCAATTGTCCGCAAGACTACGGTACCACTGATAAGCCACTCCCGAGAGGCAACCTTTGAACACTCGAGTGAGGAGGGCGTCATTCCCTTGCAATAGCACCGTCATCATGCTAAAGTAGTTCATGTACTGGCTCGGTGATGTCTTTCCCTCAAACAAATCCATAGTCTGTGGTTTGTATTTAGGAGGGAAAGGGACCTCATCCCAGATAGCTGGGTAAGGCTGGTTGATTCCCAATTTCTTGAGCTGATATTTGTGCTTCAAGGCATCAAATTAGGCTTTCAACTCCCGCACTGCCTATATCGGATCTTCATCCAGTAGAAGGACCGCGGAGTGGTGAGAGGTCGGTTGTATCGTAACCCCAACAAGAGGCAATACATTCTCCGAATTAGGAAGTGGAGGGGCTGCTGACTCCTGGTCTAGAGCAGGCTCCTGATTTGCGTTGGATGGTGGTAAGTCCACCCCTACATGTATCTGAGTCAGAGGGACCGATGCTTGAGCTATAGCAGCTGTGTGTTGAGTGAGCATCATCTGGTGCATATTCTGCATCATGGATTGTATCTCTTGCAGAGACGTCTCCAACACAGCGATGCGTTGCTCAGTACTTCCTGAGGATGAAGCTTTTTCATGTTCGTCTTCAATGGCATAGACTCCCATTTCTCTGGATGTCATTGAAGGGCTGGTATAGGTCTCTGTAGAGAATTACTCTATACTTTCAGCATCTGATTCGGGAAACTGGCGACCCCCAGTGTCGGAATCAGAAGAATACGAAGCCGGTTGTCGTAACCTCGAACGAGTGTTTCGGAACACTCCAGCTTCAATGTTCTCAAGGAGTTTGTTGAATCTCCTTTGGCTTGGAGTTCTAGAAGGATGACGTCTTGAATTTGACCTTCCTCTAGGAACGTGTGAAGCCATGTTTACTGATGCATGTGCAGGTTCTTCTTCCTAGAAAGACAGAGAGTAGTTCAATCGGTCAAAAACCGACCGTTTTGCTTTAGAACAACAATAATTAACTACAATCCTATGACTATTATAATAGTGCTCGCTAGGAGACGTAATAGACATGCTGGAAGATCCCCTATCCTTGCGTTTCTGGATCAGATATTCACGCAAGTCAGGAGGATTGACTGAAGAGGAAGATGGCTTGTTCCTCTTATTTACATCAGTTGGCATACGGATATTGGGAACCATAACTTTTCCCCTGCCACCCGTATAATGTTAGCCATATGAGTAGCAGATAATCCCCGAGGAGTGTGTCTCTCCGCAAATCGGGCTTTCTTTACGCTGAGGGATTTAGCATGGCGTAATTTGAAGCTCTGCTCAGGTCGGCCATCCGCTTCTCGCGTAATCTGGAGAGCAGGCAGATTCTTCTCTTGCTGGCGTAAAGGCCGAGAAGTTGAGTAGTCCGCCACTTGTTTTCCCTTGCGTAGATTGCAGGGACCATCTGCTTTTCCGCGGAGGGCAAATGTATTCTTACGCGCAGAGCGCGTTTGGAATTTCTGATTTGGCGCTGAGGCATTATCAGAAATCTTGTCTGCCTCGTCACATATGGGAGACTGAATTTTACGCACAGAGCGCGGAGTAGACTTCTGGATTAGCACTGAGGCATTGCCAGAAGTTGTGTCTATTCTGTCAGTGACGGGAGACAGAGTTTTACGTGCGGGGCACGGAGGTTGCGAAGCTACAACCTTGTTGGTCGGAGAAACCAGAGAGTCGGCAGGAATGGTAGGGGATGTCCGGGCATCCAGACTTTTGTCACGCCCCGGACCCGCCGGGCCGCCGCTCCGCCCTGCCCCGCCCCGTGCGGCCGGGAATTAACGAACCGGACACGTATCACCGTGCCTTGGCGCGCCGGACGCGAATCACCGCGCCCGTCCCGCGGGTGCGAGGGAGGAAGGGAGCCAAGCGAATGGCCCGTTCGAGCTTTCGGGGGACGTGATGCCGCACGGGCCTGGGGTTGCGCCCGTGCAAGGCCAATCGTTTAAGTTGATAGTTGGCTATCATTGCATCAATCGAGTAAGCAGCGGAAAGGGACTTGTTGCAATGCAATGCATTAGCCAACTGAGTGTTCGGGACAATCGAGGCAACTTGGGTTTCCTTTAGCAAAGGCACACGTTCGTTCCATACATTATGCCCCTTTATACGATAGCATTCTTGGGGCAACAATTGAAACCAGGATTCTGGGTCTTCGGGACTGTGGCACGCCTATCGCTCCCTCGGACGATCCAGTACCTGCGAACAAGTAAACTGTTGGTGGGTCAGCACTTTATACAAGTACTGGTGAGATAAATCAACTGAACAGAAATAAGCATTCACTCAAACAGGCACTAAGTAATCATGTTATAAAACATTACATTACTAGTGATCTTTCTAGTTTAACCTAGGTTCGTTTCATGCAGTTCTAGCAGAGTCGATTTACTTGTTTAGAAACATGTTTGGAAACAGAGTTTCATATTGAATATGCAAGCAAGCAAACCGTTCATGTTTCAGGGTGTGCGTAGCATGTCTCGTGCGACTCGAGGATCAGATGCATAGCTAGACGCACGATGCACATTCTTAGGGGCAGTCACTATCCAAGCCAACACAATGACTTAGCTATATGCAGGGCGGTCCCCGAGTATCTCAGGATCGGCAGCTGGTGGAACAGCATACCAATGACTCTTTATCTGATGCTAGAGGCAGCTGTGACTCATGGTTGCTTTGCACTATCATGGTAGCAGCCGTGACACATGCAGTTCAGCTCTCCACCAATAGCCATTGTCCGACTGCGTGCGAATGCATGGAACACTATCAAATAAACTCTAGTATGCAGACAAGACGAACCATCAGAATACACTCATTGTTGCGGGGCAATCCGACTTATCACTTGAACACGTTCAGGCACAGTATGGTTCTCTCGAAGCATAGATGATAGTGAACATATTCATGCACTCTAAGCAGGCGATTCAGGATTCTCGTTAAGCAGGCATTGATTCAAAGACAAGCTAGGTGGGTTCGTTCATTAACATGCAAGGCAGGTTCTATCATTCTCTTAAGAAAACATTGCAAGCAAAAACTCAGGTTATTATTAAGGCATGCAAGAATCAGAGAACGAAGTTCTGCCCACTCACCTTGATACATAACGCCGGCGCGGAGCGGGGCGTTACAACCTTACGCAATTTTCTCTTGTCTTGGACGGAGAGAGAGTGAGAGCTACCCCTGCTCGAAGCATCTCTTAGCAGGCAGATTGGTCGAACTGGACAACCAAGGTCTTCTTTATTGATCCTACTGATACTGCATCGTGTTGAGCAATTGCTTTCTCGTCAGATGAGAAAGAGGTCCCCAGCAGAGTCGCCATCTTGTGTTTGATAATAAACAGAAGAAATAAAACTAGGTTTATACAAAACCTTTTCTTAGGTTTACAAACAAGAAGTACTATTAATCCTATACGAGGATTTTAAGTACAAATTTTTAATCTGGATAAATATTGCTATAGGAGTCTGATCTGCAGTCGATCACTTTGTCCCTTGGACCACACGATGATGAAGAAATACTGTAGAAAAAGGAGGTGCTTCAAAGATTGCAAGAGGGAGTAGATGCTCGATGCCAAAATCGTCGATCGCTACTCTCTGTATGATCTCTTCTCTCTCTGTTCTTCGATTTCTTCGACCTTTCTCTGACCTTCTTTTCTCCAAATTTTTGACCCTTTTCAACTCTAGAATTTTTGACCTTGGACCTCTGTCCATATAGGTCTATATTTATAGGGTTTTAGTGACAGTAACCGTCCAGTCGGCGTAGAAGCCGGATAGTGGAGAGTATGACACTTTTTACGCGGCGGTTATAATAACTGCCACCCACGTATAGATGATCTTCTGAATAAGCGTGTGACGCATGTCCCATCATGAGATAATGCATATAACTGCTGCAAAGATCACGACATGCGATCCACGTAGGTAACTGTCCCTTGTGTAAAAAGGTTGGCGTAGAAGCCAATAACTGTCACCATGGCGTAGAAGCCAAATAATTGTCAGGTTGGCATAGAAGCCAAATAGTTGTCAGGTTGGCGTAGAAGCCAAGTGGTTGTCGAGTTGGCATAGAAGCCTTGTAGGCGTAGAAGCCTGATGCTGCGTGGATAGGTAGCTAGTATAAAAGATAGCCGATCCTCCTTCTTTGACTGAGGCCTTGAGCGTATTCTGGACCAAATAGCCTTATCACGTACAAATGCAAATATAGCCTAAGTTGGCATATTTCAAGGAGTTAGCGTACATCATGCTCCTTATAGCTGAAAATGGCCCGATGGCGTATTTTAAGGAGGTAGCGTACAGTATGCTCCTATAGCTGAAAATAGCCTGATGGCATAATGTGCAAAAGGTGATGATGTAGACGTATTAGCCGTAATTATGTCTCGCCCAGTCTTTAGAAAATAGAACCAAATCTCGTGCATTTAATGCAGAGATCTGCTACCATTCTGAGCATTAAATGCAGAGACGTAATACAGAGACGTGCCTCCGTTTTGTGCATTAAATGCAGAGACATGCCTCGAGCTCTGTACGAAGAGCAGCTTTTGACGTGGCAGTCTGTTTGTCTTCTGCGGAGCGTAAAAGCTCGCATCTGCCTGTGTAAATCTAGGCAGCGTATTCCCTTTGTATGCGTAAAAGCAGTTTATGCCAGGGAAATATCACTAAACGACGGTTTGGGTCTCTGTGCTGCACCATCATTACAGTCGTCGTCTGGATAGTCGTGCAGTACTCTCTGTCAGGAGTCATATGTCAGGAGTCAAAGAGTCAGATTCACTGCATGATTTGACAGGTTCGTTCGAGGAATACGAAGAGTCCCTCGTACAACCTGTCACCGCATTAAAAGTGAGCAGATTTTATGCCATGGTGGCGATGTAACAACCTTTGTACGCTGAGGCAGCCTGTAAACATTGTATTACGCGGGTAGTTTTGGAGCTATGTTTTACGCTGCACTAGCGATAAAGCTCTGTTTATACGCCGATGGCTCTGAAGACATGTTTTACGCCACGCAGCACTGAGATACTGCGTATAGATCTGTAGCGTATTTTTCACGCTTCTACATTGGCTTTACATGATTGTACTAACAAGACATATTCTAGGTTTATCACTGCTATATTAGGACAGTTGTAATTTGTCTCTCAATCAACTGTACGGTCAGTCCACCCTCAACTGTTACTCCAACATGCCCTTCTAACTGACACACTAGTATCATTCATTATCCCAAATCCACCCTCAACTGATATATTAATGTGCACATACTACTAGTCCCCATATCTTGGTGTATCATAACATCTAATGTCAGTGAACCCTCAACTAACTGCTATTGCTATATGCATTAACTGCCAACTTAACTAATATAACATTACTAGCTAACTAAACTAGTATCAGTTATATACTAACTGACACTAACAACTGATACTTAAGCCTATACCAACATAATAACACTAACATCCTACTTAACTATCTTACATTTTACTACTAATTAGCAACTGATATCAATACTAATTGATAACATAACTTAACTTAACTGATATTAGTATTAATAACTAATACTAACAACTCATATATCTAACCTTGAAACGATACTAACACTAACTAATACATATCAATATACACTAACTCAACTCACCTACTAATTGGTATCAACACTAACAGATATCTCATACTATTTACACTCTTAACATATAACTTAACCTCACCTTAATATACACACACTAACTTAACAACCCAACTGTTGTGCAACAGACCTCACAACTGCCACTGCCCGACTCTTGATCAAATGCTGCTTTACCACAGTGTAGCACCTGAGCAGACCCCCCCTCTCCTTCAACATCTAAACACTCTACACTAATATCTCAAAATAACCAATCACTAAATACACTCATAGTCTATGACAATCACCCAATTCTTTTGCACTGATGCTATCCCCCAATATGCTGACACTTGCACACAGGTGTGCAAGCAATTGTTTGCTATTATTGTCTATTTTCAATACACCTCCAGGTGCTACTGGTGACCTTCTCGAGCCCCCTTCACTGTTATCAGTCAATATCACCACCACACTAAATAGTGAATGGTCTTATCAATACACAAATGTATAACTCCCAAGGAATTTTAATTGCGCTCATATCCATCATTGTAGGAATTGGGTTCAAGCTTTCACATGAATATCACCAAAAACATAAACAACTATACAACCATAGTTGCCTGCAAGTGAACTGCATACAACAAGTCCTCCTACTGCTTGGCAGCAAACTGCCAACCCCCTAAGCCTCCACCTTCAACATCATTCTACTACTACACATGACCAATGCTCCCCTACACATGTCTCAGTGCACCAAGGTGTACCCAGACCACTGTTCTTCCCATTTGACACTCGATACCACACTCATACTTCCCTCTCAATCTAACTAATGACTGATAAAAAATAATAATACAAAAGCTACAATATGTAATGAAGGTAAATATACAAGATACAATAGTATATATATATATATATATATATATATACTAAATTAGAATACCAATTACTCACAAAGCAATATATCAAACACATAGAGTACATCACACCCGTATCACACTAGATCTATGATACGCTTGTGATACGGCTCCAACACATCACTAAATGTATCATGAAGGATACGAGCAAGTCTAGAATCACAATTAGAGACAAAATAAAGTGCTATCACCTATCCAAGTGCTTGTGGCAAAATATGACATGTGCACACCCCCGTGTCGAAGAATTTTTTTCCAAATCAATCCGTATCACGAAATTGTCATGATACGACCTACACGTATCCAATTATGGACACGTAGCTAGTATCCTAACCCCGATCTAAGTCCAATTACACTAAATTAGGCTTATGACACACACTTGATGTGTCAATCTCGTAATTCTCCTAAAATACACATAAAAACCTATGTAGAATACACAATATACTACCAAATAACCTAGAAATTGTTCCTATAGGTAGTCCTATGCCATGGGGTGATTTCTAGTGGTCAAATGCATGATTTGGAAGTTACAATAAGAAAAAATTCAGAAATTACCAACTTGGAGATGGATTCTCAATGAAAATGCAATTGGACATGATCCAGACACGATCTCTAGCTCCAAAGCTCCTCCTTCTTGTGCTCCTTGCTTCTCCAAGCTCCAAGAGTGATGAATTTGAGAAAGAATTGGTGGTGAATTGTGTATAAAATCAATGGAGAAAAAAATAAAAAATTGGGGATCTAGAATTTGGATCAAAATGAAATGCAAATGAGGAGAGAGAGAGAGAGAGAGAGAGAGAGAGAGAGAGAGAGAGAGGACCCCCATAATAGTGGCCGGCCTATTCCCCCTTCCTCAAGCAAATTCAAATGTCCAAGTTACCCCTACATGGTGAATTATGAGAAATAATTAAGGGTGTGTATTTTTGGAAATCTCTAACTAATTGCAATTAAACTAATTCTCCTTAGTTAATTGGTGGAAATGGGTTCATTGGGCCTAGTCCATGTTGGCTCACTATTTCTCATGACAAGTCTAATTTAGGTCCACTAATATCAAGTCAAATCAAATAGGCTAGCCCACTAACTAAATTAAATGCTACAAGCCTCTAATTAAATATGGCACTCTAATAATTAAATAACTAATACAAGCATCAAATAAATATACATGGCCCACTAATATTAACATTATATTACTAAAATTAAATAACTAGGCCAAATTATCAAATTATTCCTAGCTGGAAAAGTGGGGGTGACACCTCAAATGGGGTTTGAAAAAAGTATTTATAGGCATAGGGAGGAATCCCTAATCCTAATCCTGGATGTCTATCAATTACAAAAAGATTGGAATGAATTTAATTTATAACCTACAAGATTTGAATGAATTAAATTTAAATTCCATAAGATTGAATTAAATTAAATTCAAATTCCACATGATTAAATTTAAATTCTACATGATTGGAATGAATTAAATTCAAATTCTATATGACTAATTTAAATCCTACATGATTGGAATGAATTAAATTCAAATCCCACAAATATCGAATTTAAATTAATGACTCAATCTTTCCATAACAGATTAAATCTATCCGATAGCAGAGGACCCACCAGCAACCGCTCATGCGGCCGCCCATGAGTGCATCAAATGCGCACGTGCCATGCGGCGTGCAAAGTGCAAAGTGCGCCAACAAAGTGCTACTTTGCGCCCGAGTCCGAATCCGAGTCCGAGTCGCTTTGGGGCTTAGCTCCTATGAAAATAATTCCAAGAGCACGACCAATAAATGCTTTCATGAGGAGTTAATCATTTTTTCTCCTAGAAAAATATTCCCACATGCACCCATGTGTCCCACCACATCCCATGTGCACACCTCAACTCATACAAAGTATTATATTGAGATACCCATTTGGTGTAGCCAATGTGGGACTATTTTTCTTAGTCCAAAGGCAAAAACACCAACAATATATATATATATATATATATATATATATATATATATATATATATATATATAGAGAGAGAGAGAGAGAGAGAGAGAGAGAGAGGAGAAGGATCAACATCCCCACCTATTATGCATTCTCATATTTATAATCGTTGGATGTTATTTAAGTCATCTAATCTTAATCATTGATTTGAACCATTCAAATTAATTGTTAAGATTATATGACTTAAACAAGATCCAACGGTTAATAACATGGGAATACAAAAAATCGGGGATGTGGATCCCTCCTCATATAGAGAAAGGATCCACTTCTCCACCTATTATGCATCCCCAAGCATCCCGATATTTACAATCATTGGATTTTATTTAAGTCATCTAATCTTAACCGTTGATTTAATATATATATATATATATATATATATATATATATATATATATATATATATATATATATATATATGAGGATATGCATATTCACACTTTTTGTATTTTTTTGTTCACACCAGTTGGATGTGCTTTAAGTCATCTAATCTTAGTCATTAATAAATCAACGATTAAGATTAGATGACTTAAAAAATCATCCAACGATGTGAATAGTGGGAATGCTTGGTATATATATTAGTCAGTGCTAGCAGAGAATTTAACTAGGTGAGTCCAATGACATGCATAAACAGCATCACTATTATCAAACATTTTGACTGAGTTTGAATTTGAAATTTTGCCTGCTTGTAACCTTCATCTTCATTGCTTACTAAGAGTATACTAGAACATGCTGTAATACTAATATTGATTGCTGTTGTAACGTTGCTACAATATAGATTGAAGTTGATATTTGTCTTTGCACTTGTCAGTTTATAGAAAAATGATATGTTCTGAGGAATGCGATAATCTAGATAGATTGGTCACCATAAAGATTGCTCATGACCAGCAGCATCAAGCTCAGATATTTGATGGCTTAACATATTACATATGGAAAGAACAGATTTCAGGTCCGGGAGAAAAAAAAATCATTTTTATGGGAAGACCTAGGACGTGCTAATATATATATATATATATATATATATATACCAATGTTAGAATGTCGTAGCGGCTTGCAACGTAAATTATGAAAAGGATGTTAGTCCCAAGTTTACAAAAATAAATTATAAATTGACTCGAAACAGACAACTTGCAGAAAAAAATAAATAGAAATCTAAATATGTTTCTCTTTTTAAAATCGTAGTTGCTAAAACGAGATATAATCGATCTTACAAGAAACTAGAAGAAGAATACCACACTACACAAAATCTTGTAAGATATATCGTTACTCAAAGCAAGATTTGTCCCCTTTCAGACGATTTGTTTCCAAGAACCAACAAGTTCACTTGATGAATTTTTGGAACGCTCACATGTCACTCTGTAAGAGGAGTTGGACACCTAGAATGGACAACAACTTCTTTCCCCTGCAGCTGCAAACATCCTGTACTCCCTTTCTTTCACCTCAGCCCTCCAATATATAGGAGAAGAGGCCAACGCTTCGTATTTTGCTAATGCATTGATCCTTGAGAATATCAAATCAGCATTTAATGTGTAGCCCACACGAAATATTCTGCATATTTTATGCGGAGACCAAAGTGTCTGCAACTCATCATTGCTAGAGATAAATGACAGTTAAGCAGACTGTGCGAATCACGAGGCGTCATCAGCAGTCTTTAATTTGACAGTTGAACAGATTGCGCAAAGCACGAAGCGTCAGCAGCAGCCACGTAGTATTCACGCGGCAGCCTATGCTTTGCTATGCCGCCCACGCTCCGCTGCACCACTGCTTCCGTTGCACTTGTTGTATACGAGTAGTTGCTATACGCACGGAAACATGCTCACAACGGCGCAAAAATCATACAAAAAATGAGCGCAAACATTGTCATCGCTTACCCGATGCTTAAGTGCGAAGTGCAAAGTGTGCCATCAAAGCATCATTTTGCGCCTTTCGCCCTTCGTCCGAGTCTGAGTTGCTCCTAAGAAAAATTCCCAAAGAGTGACAAAAAATAAATGTTATTTTGAGGATTTAAACTTAGCTTTCTAGGAAAACTTCTACCATGCCAACCATATGGATCATCACACCCCATGTGCATATGTTAATACAAAGCATAGCTATATATGAGATACATACTTGGAATTTTTTTTAATATGGGACTAAACTTCTTAGTACTAAGCACAAATCTCCAACAATCTCCTACATATCTCAATATATAGGCTGAGTGTTCTCCAAAGTGACTGTCAATCATGCATTATGATAGATGTCGCTTATGACTCGAATCCTACATGGGTCAAACAACAGTACAATACAGAAGTATCATAGCTGCTAGCATTTCCACTGATATAATGACATCAATTGTGCATATGGTTGCACATTAAAGGTCCCATTCTAACTTGATATCAATGTATGTATCTTGGGTGTATACAAATTTACCCTTAAAAACGACCATCTTTGTCCGTACACTTTGTAGCGCCCCGTTCTCCCGGTGCGGAGAGCGCGGCTAAGAAACACAAGACGGTATCGTTCGATCGGGATAGATTGAATTAAGAACTCCTCCTCGTTATGGATTTGTTTCTTCGGAATCGATTCCCATATTCAGTGGACTGCGCCCCAAGGATCGGCTTAGCGGCAGAGTCAGGAGGGACCTCTCCGCTGCTATCTTTTATTGCCTCAGTTTTCGATGTCGCTTGTTGCTTTCGTGCTTTGAGTTGGTTTTGGGATTTGCTTATTTTCCTTGAACGATTTCGATAGTTTTTATTGTTTTCGTTCATTGAACTGTATTTCTATTCCGAGATTGGAAAGAGAGGAAGAAGTATTAATCGAGCTGTTCGTGTGCAGGTAAACGAGCAGTAGGCGGCTTGCGAGCGGAGTCGTGAAGCGCCTCTTTCCTTCTTCCTTCCTAAATCTAAGTGAGTGGCTACCAACCCGATTAGCTAGCCCTGCTTCCCAGCTTCACTCCTTTGCCCCGATCAAACGATACCAAGTGATAATAAAAGAAACCAAGATAAAAACGAAATAGACTTGGTAAACATTGCTTGTCAACTCAACTTGTGAACGGTTTTCATACTGCATGCTAGTTCGTTTATAAATGTTCCATAAATCGTGCTAACTATGGATCATATCTTGTATGCAAATAAATATTCAATGAGGCTCTGCAATATGAATCATATAAATTCTGCTTGTCTGTGCTCGTGTTGCCTCATCTGCATAATCTGCTAAATCTGTTAATAACGTTCGATCACGGACAACTTGTGCACAAGGTTTCTGGTTCCTGCGGACGGTTGCCAGGACACTGGGACCGATCCGATCCGGACGGAACGTCTGTATAGACTTCTGTATCGTCGGATTGAGGCGTGCAACGGGGGCTCGCCACCCGCGTTGCACACCCTTCCGTCCTGAGACTATAAATCGTCCTTCGTGGTATTATGCCAGTGATCCTCTGTATATTTAAACCTGTTACAACTAACTTGTGTCTTCGTGGCAGGGAAGGCAAGGTAAGTATTGTGCAGGTCATTCAGACGGGCAGGTAAAATCCACCGAACGGTGGCTAGTTCATTTCAGTAAATTCTATATGCTGCTTACTTGTAAATGAACTAAGGCAAGATAGAAACCCACAAATATGCATGCTCATTAAAACAACGTGTTGATTGGTATAGTTCGGCTAGCTCGCCTTCACCAGCATGTTTCGTTATGCTGACCCTCGTTAAAACAGGTTCTCCGCACTAAGGCGAACCGAGCGAGGAGCCGAAGTCGTCTTCCCGATCCAGTCCAGCTGTTGGCGCATCTTCACCGCGCCCCTTGAAGCCTTTTGAAGTCCGAAGCTGCAACTCTTCATACACAAATGCAGCTCCGTGGCAAAGCTATCCTCCAGCCTGGAGGTCATTATCATTTTGAGTTTATAAAGGGATGTAATGTACAGTACTGCTATCTCATTTTGAGTCATCTCTTTTGTAAGCCGTTTGGCATATTAGCTGACTTGTTCAGGAGTTTGTAATAGATGTTCATTATCAATAAAGAAAACTTTTCTATGTTTCAAATCTGTGTTTTAATTTATCTGCGTACTCTAAATATGTGCTTGCTATACAAATCATTAAAGCCTTGTGCGGGCGCAAACCCAGGCCCGCACGGCGGTCACGATTCGGGGGACGCCTCAAACGATTCTAAGGAATCGGATCGTGACACACTTAGGTGAGTTCTTTTTAGAGAGTTTCAACTTAACCCAAACATGAAGCCTTTTTCTTCTTTGTTTTGCTACGCCGCCATAACATAACCTAAAGCCAAGGTCCAACCTCTTGGTTGTGTCATACCACAGTAGCATGAGGTCACAACCTCTTTGTAGTGCTATCATACTACTATTCATATTTTAGTATGAGGCTACATGCCTCTATGCGGTGCTATGACGCTTTGAATGGCCCGAGGTTGAGGTCCCACCTCATATGGCATCACACTGCTAGCATCGAGTACTTGCCCCTTTGTAGTGCTGAGCTACCGGTGCTTCTTGTAAATCATTTCGAGCATTCTAAATGCACAAGAAATCATTAAGGCTCAAAGCCATCCTCCCACAGGACTCACTTTATACCAAGAGCAAGTAGTAGACCACAGAGGTTCCAGGATCCAATCCCAACAATGTCCCCAAGGACTAACCTCTGTGCATGATATTCTCCCAGTTAATGGTCATTCCTTAAACCAAAAGTATGATGCCTAGTAGATTTCTTTTTGAATTAATAACATCAAACTTTTATGGTAGAATTATAAAGACAAAATATCATAATTCCTTCAAGTCATTTTTCTTGTTGTCTCTACCAACTAACGCTTGAGGCCTTTTGTGAACGGATCCGTCATATTTTTCTAGTTTCGAACATCAACCATTGGAATGACGTCATCCTTGATGCACTCACTCAGTGCTTTGTGACGAAGTCATATAGTTCTTTTTTTTTATTGAAGAGATCATTCGATGCCACCGTTGCAACCGCCTGGTTGTCGATATATATATATATATATATATATATATATATAAATATATATATATATATATATATATATATATATCCAGAATTTGTGCATCAATTGGAGGAAGATCATAGTTGAACTCCCAAAGTCATTCCGCTTCATCCGCTGCAGCTACTAAAGACTAGAACTCATCCTCCATAGATGAGTGAGAGAGCAAAGTCTGCTTCTTCGACTTCTATGATATAATATCCCTAACCCAAGAAGAAGACGTATCCTCCTGTGGACCTTTCGTTCTCTTTTTCTGAGCACCATCATGTATTATTGAAGCCTTCCACTACCGCTGGATAACTATTATAGCGCAGTGCATGTCTCTGAGTCCCTTTGAGACATCTCATGATTCTATTCACAACTTTCCAGTATTCTGTACCCGGATTGCTTGTGAACCGATTTAGCATCTCGATGACAAAATCTATATCAGGCATGGTGTACCTCGTAGCATACATCAAGCTTTTGATTGCACTAGAGTACTCCAACTGTCTGATGCTTTCTCCTGGATTTGTCTTCAGCTTCGTGTCACATCTGTATGGAGTATCGATTCCCGAAAGATCATGATATCCATAACGTGTGAGTATCTTCTCTATGTAGTGAGCTTGTGACAGAGCAAGTATATCTTCCATTCGGATGATCTTTATTCCCAGGATAACATCATCATTTTCCATGTCCTTTATACTGAACTTAGACGAGAAAAACTTTTTCGACTCTGTGACATTATTAATATGTACCTAGAATTAGCATGTCGTCCACATAAAGACAAACTATCACCCTCTGCCATCAGTGAACTTAGTGTAAACACACACCAATCTCACTGATCCTGTAGTCATTTCATCTGATGACCTTATCAAACTTTTCATTCCACATCTTGGGAGCTTGCTTCAGACTGTAAAAGATTTTACCAGCTTGTAGACTTGTCTTCAAGATCCTTGACTACAAAGCCTTTTGGTTGCTGCAAGTGAACCTCTTCAGTCAGATCTCCATTCATGAATGTTGTTTTGACATCCATATGATAAATCACCAGCTTGTGAATTGTATCCAGAGCAATCAACATCCCGATAGTCATCATCCACGCAACTGTAGCATATGTACCAAAGTAATCAATCCTCTACTTTTTGAGAAAATCCTTTAGCAAGAAGTCTGGTCTTGCACTTATCAATAGTTCTGTCGGCCTTCATTTTCTTCTTGAAGATCAATTTGCATCTGATAATTTTGCTCCTTCAGACATATTTACCAATACCCAAGTATTATTGGATGTAATGGAGTCAATCTCATCATTGACAACCTCCTTTCAGAAGACATCGTCTCTAGATTTTATCGCCTCATCATAGGTAAGTGGATCAGCTTCCATATGATAGGTAATAAAATGATCTCTGATGTCCTTTGACCTCCTCACTAGCTTTAATAATGGCTCATCGAGTTCTGGTTCAAACATTGCTTGTTGAATGACAACATCGACTTGGACTACATCTTCTTTGGAAGTATTGTCCTCCTCCATGCTAATAATATTCTTCGGAATGTCCGTAAGAACAATGTTCTTGTGTTTGGCAAACTTGTCTTCAAAGAATTCTATGTCGTGAGATTCAATGATATAATTTATTTCAATATTAAGAAACCTCCTAGCATCTATACTAATTTCAGCATAGCCCAGGAATATAGTCTTTGTAGTCCTCGTTTCCAACATCTGAATCTTGATATCCGGAAGCTTTACATACCCCCAGAGACCCCCACACTCGAATGATATTCAAGTTGGATCTGACTTTGAAGCAGACTTCATGAGGAATAAGATCTGATTCTGCAAACATTACTCTATTCAGAATAAACGTAGTCGTAAGCACAGCTTCTCCCCAGAAGCAATTCGGAAGACCGACAGTCATCAGCTTATAGACCATAATCTCTGTAAAAGTTATGTTCTTCCTTTTTGTTACACCATTTAATTGGGGAGAAGCGAGACAGTTATTTCATTGATAATTTTATATTCTCTGCAGAACGATACAAATTCAAGAGAAGATACTCTCTGCTTTGATCACTTCTGAGTCTCTTGAGTTGTCCTGTCTAACATTCAGCTTCAGCCTTGAAGTCTTTGAAATTCTCGAACGCTTCATCTTTTGACTTGAGATGGTTGATGAATGCGTACTTCGAGAAGTCATCGATGAAGGTAATGAAGTACTTCATTTCGGCCTTGATGGAGAATTTCTTAAAGTCACAGATATCTAAATATACCAACTCCAGAAAATCTATGCTTCGGTTCACCATTCTGAACGTCTATCTTACAATATTAGTCTACGCACAAACTTCATACTTTCTTATCCCCATATTTGGAGATAAGTCATAGACTAGATATCTTGTTAATTCTTTTTCACAAGCCAATGCTCTAGTCTATTATGCCACAACTTAAGAGGATAACCAGAAGAAGACACTACATTGACACTTTCAGAAGGAGTTATAAATTGAAGTTCAAACATTCATTCGATAACATAAAGCTTTCTCAAAGTATGCTCCTCTGTTGGACATCACCATCTAACCAGCATTGATGTCCATTCTCAAGCCCACGCTGGACAACTGACTTTCCAAGATCAAGTTTTTGAATGTCACCGGTACGTGCTTCACGTTTTATAGAGTCAGTGACTTCCCTGAAGTCAGGTTCAACACCACTGTCCCGATCCCAAGAACTTTCGCTTGTGACTTGTTCGCCATAGAAACCTTCTCAAATATAGGTTCATAGGTAGTGAACAACTCCTTCTTAGTGCAAACATGACAAGTCGCACATGTGTTCACCCACCAGTCAGTGTCCATGTCAGATGAGTCAACTTGTGTAATCATAGCAACCATGTTAAGCTCACCTTGCTCTTTTCGTTTAAGTTTGGATCTGCAATCCTTTTTGGAATAGTCCTTCTTACTACAGTTGAAACAAGTCCCGTCAAATTTGGGCTTTGGCTTGAAATAAGCCAAATTTACCTTTAGATGGTTGAAATCTTTCCTTTTGTTGTTATATGAAGTCCTCTGCTTCCCTTTGAATCACAACATTGTGTTGGTGTTTTTGCCTTTTGACTAGTAAAGATATTCCCACATTGGCTACACCACCAAGTTGGTATCTCAATATAATACTTTGTATTAGTTGAGGTGTGCACATGGGGTATAGTGGGGCATATGGGTGCCATGTGGGGGTGTTTTCCTAGGAGAAAAAATGATTAACTCCTCATGAATGTATTTATATTTTTTGTCATGCTTTTGGAATTATTTCTATAGGAGCTAAGCCCCAAAGGGTCTTAGCGACTCGGACTTGGGCGCAAAGTGGCGCTTTGTTGGCGCACTTAGCATGTCAGCATCGTTGCAAGGCGCTTGTGCACTATTGTTGCGCTCGTACACTTATTTTATGCGTGAGTTTTATGCTCGGGTGCATGCGCGTGTTGCATAAGCGTGCGCTGAACGGGTGCTGGATGGGTGCTGGATGGGCACTGGACGGGCGCTGAGCGGGTGCTGAACGGGCGCTGAGCGGGCTATACATTGGACTACGAATGTGGGATATCAATTTAGTATATTGGCTTTTTAGTCCCACATCGAAAAGAAGAGGATGATGAGCTTCCATCATTCCCTATATAAAGAGCCCTCTAGCCTCCTTTTGAGACAAACCAAAAATTTGAGAAAGAGGAGTCCAAAGGAGTCCGTTCGAGTCATACAAAGAGGTGACTACAAGCGTCCAAAATTTCTTTGTGAACTTACTGGCTCCTGAGAGCAGATCGTCGATAGAGGACGAATCTTGCATTGAGCAACGATGGTCTTCACCGTCCCAGCAAGAATATTCTTTTATTCTGTCTTCTTCTCTTTTTTCTTCTTGGTTCGTTCTGTCTGATTGCAACTGCGGTTTACAAGGAAGAACGAAGGTACTTTTTGTTTTATTGTTAATCTGTTCTGTCCGTCTGTAATTACGATTGCAAGGAAGAACAAGAAGTTTGGTTAATTCTATTCTTTTGTAATCTTGAGAGCAAGTTGTAATCAGAATCCTTATATAGTTCTTCGTGAAAATCGAGAATAGTCAGAGTGGAAACTTTTATGTGAACCTCTGATCTCGACCACGCGTTCTTCCATCTTTGGTTAAGCCTCGGGACTAACAATCTCAAAGCAAGATCTGAAGGAAGATGGCGAACATCCGTTCAAGTCTTCTGGACACAAGTATTCACAAACTTGAGAAGATTGACGAAATTCGTTTCTAACATTTGGATGAGGGAACGAGTCCTTTGTCAAATGTTGAAAGTGAGTTGTCGGTACCTACCATTCCCGAGGATGGAGGAGATTGCGACTGAAGGACGCATATTCCAATTGTAAGGAAGATTACAAGATGACCAAGGATTGTAGAGTATGCGCACAAGGGACAGACCTTTGCGCATGACAAGACTTGGCACTTTGCAAGACTTGGCGCATGGTAGCGCATTAGAAGTCTTGGCATCTTGGCGCATGGCAGAGCTGGGCGCATAGTGTCTCAATGTGCATGATGGTCTCTGCGCATGCAGGAAACGCATGAAGGCTTATGCGCATGTATTAGCGCATGATGGCTTATACACATAGATTGAAGCTTATGCGTATGGATTAGCGCATGGTAGCTTATGCGCATGGATTGGCGCATGGTGGCCTATGCACATGAAGGTCACTGCACTATACAGGACTTGACGCATGGCTGAAAATGGAACTTTGAAGTAGAAGCAATCCGAACCAATATAGTAAGGTATAACTAAACTTGGTTCCTTTGATTACTTAACTTGGTTGCTATGATTGCACAGGTTAAGTCCTATGGCGTGGTTACTGATCAGTGGATGGAAACTGGTGCATCTAGCCACATTTGCTTTAGGAAGTGTTGTTGATCAAGGTTAAACCTTTCAGTGGTGAAGGTCTTGATGGCAAGCAAGGATCAAATAGAGGATCTGGGGATTGGGATAATAGTTCTGAACTTCGAGAAGTTATAGTCAAATTAGTACGTGTAGCAACATACCAATGATTACCATGGACCTGATCTCAGGAAGTCTGTTACAGATTTGAGGGTGAACATCCATATTTTTTAGATGATGATATCTTGCCAGGAGACATACTTTGAAACAAGGCGTTCAGTTTCAAATGAATGTTCGAGCTTATGCTTGTGACTGAAGTCTCATTGTAAGGGTTGTGGGACCCCAGACTAGGATATGTACTTTGTACTGCCAGATGTCTAGTATAGGGTTTCTCTCCTAATGTGTGGGTAAGGAGGTGGAGAAGTGTAAGGTTTGTGCGCAGACAAAGATCACAAGAAAATCGTTCAAACGGGTAAACCAAAGTACATATCATCTGGAGTTGGTTCACTCAGATTCTGTGACTTCAAGCAGTTCTCCACAAAGGCCAAAAGGAAGTACTTCATTACTTTCATTGACCACTACTCAAAGTACGCGTTCGTCTATCTGTTATAGTTAAAAGACGAAGAATTCGAGAAGTTCAAGAAGTTCAGGGTTGAGGCTGAACTTCAAATGGGGCAACAACTCAAGAGACTCATAAGTGATCTATAATTGAAATATGATACCTTGGTCTTGCACAATGCGTATCACACCTATCTTGATACCCAAACTCGATACCTTAGGTATCGGCCCAATACCTTGGTATCCCGAGGTAACCCAAAACTCTAACATATAACTAATACATATATATAAACCCAACTAATACTAACTATAACTAATACTATAATGTATGTATATCAAATCATAGGAACTAACTATAATATAATGTTTCTAACTACTAACATATATATCACTACATATATCTAACTAACTACTAACCATAACATATCAAATACCTTAACTACTCAAATCCTTACCATTAAACTAACTAACCAAAATACCCGACCCCAAGTGAAACTCAACTAAAACTAGAAACCTAAGATACTATGCTAACACAGTGACTAATACTATGTGAAGCTACTGATACACAGTGCCCCCCCTAGCTGCTGACCATCTCCTCCATTTTGCTGCTACAGATGTTGATCTTCGTTTTGCTGCTGCTGCTCTTCTCTTCATTTGCTGCTGCTGATGCTCTTCGTTTGCTGCTGCTGATGCTCGGTTTGCTGCTGATGCTCTCGGTTTGCTGCTGCTGATGCTCGGTTTACTGTTGCTGATGCTCTCGGTTTGCTGCTGTTGATGCTCTCGGGTTGCTGCTGCTGATGCTCTCCCTTTCTTCCAAATCAATAACACACACACACACACACAAGCACACTACTATATACGTATATAAACATATAACCCTCAATATCTATATATCAATCTATGTATACACCTCACATATAGGTATAACACACACAAATATATATATATATATATATATATATATATATATATATATATATATATATATATATATATATATATATATATATATATATATATATATACTCTCTAAGGATATATCTAAATATCAACAACATACATAACTATGTATATAGTATATATCATTAACTCACATATATACATATCATATAAACAACACAAGGATATACAAAACTTAATATATGTATATACATACTTATGATAAGTAATATAATATTAGCTATGACAATGCACATTAAGTATAGAAATGCAATACAACAAACACGTGGAGTGCATCACACCCGTATCACACTAGATCTATGATACGCTTGCGACACGAGTCCACCACACAACCAAACGTACCCCGAACGACATGAGCAAGTCTACTATATTATTTATGAACAATACGAAGAGTCAAACATATAACTACGTGTCCGTGTCAAAATATGACATGCACAAAGCCCCGTATCGAAAGAAAATCTCCCAAAATAACATGTATCAACAAATTGTTGGGATACGACCTACACATACCCAATTGTGGATACAAAACTAGCCACAAACACACAAACACACAAACACATGTCAATTGGATCTATATGATCAATTGACAAACACAACAAGTGTCAATCTAGAAATTCTACCAAAATTGACACAAAAGTACCATAACTTTCTCAATATGCCTCCTATGAACTCAATTCCAAATCCTATGGGTAGCCTATGCATATGGGTTAATTTCTCACGGTTAATTCTAAGATTTAGAACCTAAATGAAGGAGAAAAATTGAATTATACCTATTGGGAGATGGATTTCTAATACAATATCCAAATATGATGAAATAGGCCTCCAACTTGTAGATCCTTGCTCCTCTTTGTAGATCCTTGCTTCCTCCTTCTAAATCTTTGCTCCACTAGTCTCCAATGATGATTTGGGAAGGAATTAAAATAAAATTTGGTAGGAAAATGATGTAAGAATGGAAGAATTTGGTTGAGAAAAATTCTAGATCTAGATTTCAAATAAAAAGAGAAGAGAGAAACTTTTCTCCCTCTTTTAATAGGCCGCCCCCTTGCCCCTTCCTCAAGTTACTATGTAATATCTATTATACCCCTTGGGGCCTCTCATGAAGAAATAATTAAGGAGGGAAGGTTCTAATCTAATGGTTTTAATTAAACTAATCATCCTCCTAATCAATGGGCTTTCTAGTAGGGCTAAATTCTAATAATTAATACATGTTGGTCCATGAGTCTAAACTAAACTAGTTAGGTCCACTAACATAAGTCCAAAATAATAAACTAACATCTAACAATAAATAAATAGTACAATAAATAATTATACAACATTAACAATATTTAATTAAATATAAAATTACCAAAATACCCTTTCCTAGGAAATATGGTAGTGACAAGTCTATCCTCCTTAAAATAATTTTGTTCTCGAAATTCAAAGACGAAAACTATCCCCAGAAAATAACAGAACAAAACAAAAGAATATAACATAACTAGGAAAGAACATACCTCACGGCATAAACAATATGGATAACGCTCTTGCATTTTATCCTCTCTCTCCCAGGTAGACTCCCCCGGAGAGTGATGCCTCTATGCGACGCGTACCAAATGAATAGTCTGGTTCCTCAGCACCTTCTCTCTCCAATCCAGAATCTCAACTGGCTGCTCTGGATAGCTAATAGTAGGGCCCACCTCTATCTCTGAGTGATCCAATACATGACTAGGATCTGCCACATACCGTCTCAACTGCGACACGTGAAATATGTTGTGCACTCCCTCCATTGCAGGTGTCAAGTCTAGTCTATAAGCAACTGCACCGACCCTCTCTAGAATAGTGAAAGGTCCGATGAATCGCGGACTAAGCTTCCCACCTCTACTGAAATAAATCGTGTCTCATGTCGGAAAAATCCTCAGAAATACCAAACCACCCACCTAGAACAAAGCACAACCTTAAGAACTTAAACTATAACAAATAACCAATAACAAGCATAACACAAAATCTAAAACTACACCTCGAACTCCAAAGGTCTCTGGTGGCTATCGGTCTAATGCCGCTGTCTGTCCTGGGCCACTAGAAGTCTGTCTCTGATCAGCTGAACCTTCTTCGCTGCATCCACAACCATCTCTGATCCTAGCAAAACTCTCTCTCTCCAGTATCGTCCCATGACAAAGGAGTTCGACATCTCCGATCGTGCAGAGCTTCAAATGGTGACATCTCTATACTAGCCTGGTAGCTGTTGTTGTAAGCAAACTCTACCAAATGGAGATGGTCCTCCCAAGAACCCCCAAAATCTAGTACACAAGTACGTAGCATATCCTCGAGAGTCTAAATAGTCCTCTCTGACTGTCCATCAGTCTGGGGATGATATACAGTACTGAACTTGAGCTGGGTGCCCAAACTCGCCTGCAAACTCCTCAAGAAATGATAAGTGAAATGACTATCCTGATCGAAGACTATGCTGACGGAAACTCCATGTATCCTGATGATCTGCCTCACATACATCTCTGCCAGCTTCTCCATAGACAAACCTACCTTGAAAGGCAAAAAATTTCCAGCCTTACGCAGTTGACCATGAAAGATAGTGCTCATAGCTCGTTGGTTTGTAGCACCTACATTCTTCATACCGAAGGACATTATGGTGTAACAGTACACCCCTATTGGCGTCCAGAATGACGTATGCTTCTTATCGTCTTGAAATATCTTGATTTTGTTGTAGCCTGAGAACCGTCTATGAAGGACATATGCTTGAAGCCACAACTGTTGTCGATCATCACGTCTGTGACTAGAGAGGGAATTCGTCCTTTGGGCAAGCCGCATTCAAATCATGAAAGGTATTGGCTACTGTAGACTGCTAAACCTGCTGTTGAAGGCTCTACAGTGCACTGGCTCTGCTACTACTTGCTGAGTTTACTTGATGTTGTGCATCCTTTCTATTGTGCACTGTACAGAGTTGCTGCATACTTATTCCTCACTGCTGCACTGTGCAGTACAGCTAGCAGCTACTGCTATAAATTATTGTATGCCTCCCCTTGTACTGTGGTAGCAGAGAGCTGCACACTGCTCAATTATGCTCCCCCTTGCTGTGCTAGCACAGAGCTGCACACTGCTCTCCCTTCAGTTGATCACAACCAAATAATGCACATTAAAAACTGTGAACTGCTCTCCCTAGTGACCCGAGCTCACTCAGTCACTCAAACAACCATACTTGAAGGTAGCAGTGAGTATCAGTGCATGTACTGTATTTAACGATGAGTATATATGCTAGGACTAGGAGTATCAGTGCATGTACTGTATTTAACGATGAGTATATACTTGAAGGTAATTATATATTCATTTTTGCTGCAGAAGTATCTAGAAATGGATATGAATTACTATCTGCATCATTGTTCGTGGATATACAACCGTCATCCTGATGACATGTGCGGTATGCGGGATAAATTCATTGAGGGTGTACAGCAGTTCCTGCAGTTCGCCAAGGCGTTCCCTCAGTATATGGGCAGTACCAAAATTAAGTGTTCGTGTGTGAGATATCGCAACTTGAAATATCATCCAGAAGTGGAAGTCATATATCATTTGTACTCGAAGGGTTTCACGTCGAATTACTATCAGTGGATCGCGCACGGAGAACTTGTGTCTTTAGCATCGGAGTCGGAGCCTTATGTGGAGCCGTATATGAATGTCCACGACCACGCTGCTTACGACAACGGGTGGGTGAACTTGGTTTTTGATACGACGGGGCCTAGTTTCGATCTGGACAATCATGATGCAGCTGAGGAGGCACCGAATACCGATACTGCGAAGTTCATGGAGTTACTGAAGAATGCAAGGACTCTATTATATCCTGGTTGTGAAGATCATTCACCGTTACAGGTTGTTATAAGATTGTTGAGCATCAAGTCCGATTTTAACATGTCGCAATAATGCTATAACTGACTGATGGATTTGATTATAGAGATCTTACCAGAGGATACAAAGTTGTCTAAAGACTTCTACCGATCTAAGAGGATGGTGAGATCACTCTGGATGGGATACAAAAAAATTGATGCATGTTGCAACGGGTGCATATTGTACTACAAAGAAGACAAGGATGAAGATGCGTACAGATTATGTGGTGAAGATCGCTACAAGGCTATAGGAAGAGGAAAGTCTGTTGGTGCAAAGAAGCCTACTGATTCGATGGAACACCTTGTTCATCAAGGTCATAAATACCGCCGGGGCATTAGTCAACCCAAACGGTATCACCATAAACTCATACTGACCATACCGAGTTCTAAAATCAGTCTTCGATATGTCCTCCGGCTTCACTTTCATTTGGTGGTAGCCTGATCTCAAGTCTATCTTAGAAAACACCTTGGCACCACTCAACTGATCGAACAAGTCATCAATCAGTGGCAAATGGTACTTATTCTTAATAGTGAGATTATTCAATGCCCTGTAATCAATGCACATGTGCACTGATCCATCCTTCTTTGGTACAAACAATACCGGGGCTCCCCACGATGAAGAACTCGATCTGATAAATCCCTTATCCTATAATTCGTCCACCTGCTTCTTCAGCTCGACCAGCTCGCTGTTGTTTACTCATAGACATACTGTAAAATTGGTTCTGCACTTGGCACCAAGTCTATAGAGAATTCAATATCTCGATCTGGCGATAATTCTGGCAATTTCTCAGGAAACACATCCAAGAACTCTGCTAACAATAGATGCGATAACTCCTTGTCTTCCACCATAGCTCCACAAATAATGCCTTCTCCCTGCTCTGCAGCTCCTCTAGCAAACTCGAACTCTGACTCTCCTGGCGGACCAAACAAAACTCTACCTCCTCTACAATCTATGCTAGCACGGTGCCTACTCAACCAATCCATCCCGAGTACAATATCATAGCTCAGAAGTGGCATTACAAGTAGACACAGACTCAACTCCCGGCCTCCCAGAGTAACTCTCTAATTCTTGCAAATATCATTAACTAGGATAATACCTCCCCCGGTCATGATCTTGCAAGTCCTAAGCAAAGACTCAGCTACCAAACCATGTTTCAGAGAAAAAAAAAACAGATACAAAACTATGGGAAGCACCACTATCAAACAAAGCTAAAGCTGAAATGGAATCAAGAAGAACAGAACCTGCGATGACATCTCCGGTGGGCTCATCCTCCTCGATGTTCATAGCAAACGCTCGTCCCTGACGTGCACCTCCCTGATGCTGATGCTCGACATAACGCTGCTGTTGGGTCGGAAGCGGTCCACTCGGCTGTACTGCAGGTGGTCTCGCTAGTGCCTTCGGAGCTGAAGCTACTTCCTGAACTGACACTCTCTCATCTGATGCCCTTCGGTACCACAATATAAGCAAACTCCCAACCTCCTCCTGTAAACTTTCCAGATATGGCCGGGCTTCTTGCAGTAGTGGCAAGGAGCTTGCTGTAACTGTCTCTACTACTGTGGTGCCTAGTAAAACGGTACCCTAGTTGGAGTCTGATGCTGCTGTGGCTGCTGGAAGGGCCTGGACTAGAAATGATGAGGCTTGGCAGATACTGCATTGCTGTTGGCCCCCAGAAAAGAATCGCGATCTCTCTTGGGCTTCAACCCCAACTCCCGCTCAACCTTGTGTGCCTCCGCAAGTATCTCTGAGTATGTTTCATAAAAAGACGGAATACGGATCTTCACTTCCCAGTTTAGACCCTTACAGAAACAAATAGCCCGAACCTCCAGCCCTCTCACCAAATACTCTGCAAATTGCCTCAGCCTGCCGAACTCTGCAGCGTATTCCTCCACAGACATGCTCCCCTGAATGAATCTCTCAAACTGCCTCCCCAAGTCTAGCCGGTCTACCCGAGCGAAGAACTTCTTCTTGAAGAGGTCATTGAACACCTCCCAAGACTGTCCTGCGTTAACAAGAATCGGCTTATTCCTGAACCAAGTACGGGAAACGTCGAACAGTTGAAGTCCTACTGCCTCAACCTTCAGATCCTCAGAAAGATGGGACTCCCTCATAAGACGCTCAATGTCCTCGAGCCAATCATCAGTATAGACGATGCCCTCCATCCCCTTGAAGACCCTAGGCTCCAGCTTCTTGAAGTCCTGAATATTGCCTGGCCGAAGCTGAGCAACCTGAGGAGCAACCTGTTGCTGGACCGGAACTCCTCTCTCTACTACAGCACGAGCAAGCTGATGAGCACTCTCGATGTCCTGCCGCCAGACGTCATTCTGTCTCTGATGTGCCTCAGACTGATCTCTCTACGCATCCAACATCTCGTAAAATAGTGAGAACATCCGTGTCGCATCTGCTGGCACGGAAGGTGGAGGTGGAAGTCGCTCAGATACAGCTGGCACAGTCCTTTGAGTAGGTGGTGGACCTCCAAAAGCAGCTGATACTCCAATAATCGGAGAAGTGACTAGTGCAGGCCCACAGGATATCGCAGACCTCTCAGAAGTTGCTCTCCCCTGCTGCAATCTAGTCTTAGGTGGCATCCTGAGACAAAGCGAAAGAAAGAATCAATATGGCACATGATGTAAGATACTCAAAGGAAGGACAGTTCAAAGATCAAATATCAATATCAAGAAAGAATAGTTGTATGAATCAAAATATTTTTTTCTAGATATGATTGAGTATTCTTAGCCTATAGCCTATATCCTGAAATAGGCTCATAATAGCACTCAATTTGGAGCACCACTATGAATCGCACTAATTGCGACCTCGAAGACCTGCCAGGGCCACCACTAAAAATGTGTCATGACCAGCACCCGGTGTAGGGATGCAAGTCGGGAACAACGCTCAACCTACGTTGCAGAATCGGCTGTAGAATGCTGTTTGGGTAATCTATCTAACAATATAATGAGCCACCAACAATATCAATATAATCAATCACAGATCTAAGATAGAAATAAGCACGAATATGATAAAAGAATAGAATAGTCACCATACACTCATGAGTCAATAATAACATCAATGAGTTTGATAAAATACTAAATAATAAGCTGGAGACAAATCCAATACAAGAGAATGACTAAGAAGATACAAGTCCCGGGTCATCTGTCTCAGTCGGGATGAGTCCCACCTAAGCCAGGGTCTCTGACTCTAAGCCTACAATATCCTGAGAAGCATAATATGTAGGATACCACTCCTCAATGTCATCTGGGAAAAATATATCCAGTCAGAAAAGGAGCAGAGTATATCTATAACAACAGTTCTAATCACTGATATAAACTATGTAACAGTAAATAGATGTGAATATACAAGATGCAACAATAGATACAAGAGATATACAATAAAGAAAATGCTGTAAATAAATACAAGAATGAATAATATGGCAATGAACAAGAATACTAAATGACTAAGTGAGTGAGTACTAGCTTTAACATGTGATCGACTTGGAAACTTGATACAAGATTTATAGCCTGGCTAATCATACGTGCGTTGTATGATTAACACTGTTAAAGAATAAGTCATGATACGAGATGGGTATGATCACATATCTACACTACATACTCCCCAATCCCGACTGGTATTGGGGATCCAACCATGGTACGCTATGGCACATGATTCTCCACGAAGATAGCGACTCTCCCCGAGAATCAGTGTCTGTACATGTACAAGATAAACAATAAAATAAGGCTTGCATAAGATACACCATATACCAAGGAATAATATCTCATGACGAGATCCAGATATATCAATTCGTGTAACCATCGTGTCAAGAAAACATGGATATCTACACTAGATACAATGAACATAGAAGATATCATAAATGAGAAACTATCAGAGAATGTACTCGCCTGAAGTCCAGTGAATAGTCTCATAGATGTCTCATACGGTGTCTCGAAGACCTAGATATGAATACATCATTAATACAAGGTTTTGGAATAAAAATAAGTTAAACTAGTCAACACTAGGTCAAAGAGCTATTTATAAGTCAAAACAGTCAAACTAGGTCAACTCTAAGTCAAACCGGTCAAACTTGGTCAAACTACCTTTTTTAGGTTGCATGAGTCTATCTTAATGATATTGGGTTCATAAACTATGAAACTAGGTCATACTAGCTAAATCTAGGATACTAAGAGGTATTCAAAAGGCCGTATCCTAAGATATGCAGGTTTAATTATAGAAAAAGTATTTTAGATACATGCAAGTCAAATATTATAATACTATATCAATATAATTAAAATATGATACCTTGGTCTTGCACCAATGCGTATCACACCTATCTCGATATCCAAACTCGATACCTTGGGTATCGGCCCAATACCTTGGTAATACCTTGGTATCCCGAGGTAACCCAAAACTCTAACATATAACTAATACATATATATAAACCCAACTAATACTAACTATAACTAATACTATAATGTATGTATATCAAATCATAGGAACTAACTATAATATAATGTTTCTAACTACTACATATATATCACTACATATATCTAACTAACTACTAACCATAACATATCAAATACCTTAACTACTCAAATTCTTATTAAACTAACTAACCAAAATACTCAACCCCAAGTGAAACTTAACTGAAACTGGAAACCCAAGATACTATGCTAACACAGTAACTAATACTATGTGAAGCTACTGATACACAGTGCCCCCCTAGCTGCTGATCATCTCCTCTATTTTGCTGCTGCTGATGTTGATCTTCGTTTTGCTGCTACTGTTCTGCTCTTCATTTGCTGCTGCTGATGCTCTTCGTTTGCTGCTGCTGATGCTCGGTTTGCTGCTGCTGATGCTCTTGGTTTGCTGCTGATGCTCTCGGTTTGCTGCTACTGATGCTCTCCCTTTCTTCCAAATCAACAACACACACACACACACGCGAGCACGCTACTATATACGTATATATCTATCAAATACAATATATATATATATATATATATATATATATATATATATATATATATATATATATATATATATATATATACACACCCATGTAATTGATATAGTATACCATATATATGTATACATAGCAACACATACACGCATACATTTATATATAACTACCTCTATGTATATAAACATATAACCCTCAATATCTATATATCAATCTATGTATACACCTCACATATAGGTATAACACACACATATACACCCACCCACCCACCCACCCACCCACACACACACACACACACATATATATATATATATATATATATATATATATATATATATATATATATACATACACTCTCTATGGATATATCTATAAATATCAACAACATACATAACTATGTATATAGTATATATCATTAACTCACATATATACATATCATATAAACAACACAAGGATATATATATATATATATATATATATATATTAGCTATGACAATGCACATTAAGTATAGAAATGTAATACAACAAACACGTGGAGTGCATCGCACCCGTATCACACTAGATCTATGATACGCTTACGACACGAGTCCACCACATAACCAAACGTACCCCGAAGGACACGATCAAGTCTAATATATTATTTATGAACAATACGAAGAGTCAAACATATAACTACGTGTCCGTGTCAAAATATGACATGCAAAAAGTCCCGTATCGGAGAGAAAATTCTCAAAATAACACGTATCACCAAATTGTTTGGATACGACCTACACATACCCACTTATGGACACAACACTAGCCACAAACACATGTCAATTGGATCTATAGGATCTATTGACAAATACAACAAGTGTCAATCTTAGAATTCTACCAAAATTGACATAAAAAGCACCATAACTTTCTCAATAGGTCTCCTATGAACTCAATTCCAAATCCTATGGGTAGCCTATGCATATGGGTTGATTTCTCATGATTAATTCTCAGATTTAGAACCTAAATAAAGGAAAAAAAAACTAAATTATACCTATTGGGAGATGGATTCCCAATGCAACCTCCAAATATGATAAAATTGGCCTCCAACTTGTAGTTTCTTACTCCTCTTTGTAGATCCTTGCTTCCTCCTTCTAGATCCTTGCTCCACTAGTCTGCAATGGTGATTTGGAAAGGAATTGGAATAAAATTTGGTAGAAAAATGATGTAGGAATGGGAGAATTTGGTTAAGGAAAATTCTAGATCTAGATTTCAAATAAAAAGAGGAGAGAGAAACTTTTCCTCCCTCTTTTAATAGGCCGGCCCCCTTGCCCCTTCCTCAAGTTACTATGTAATGTCTATTATACCCCTTGGGGCCTCTCATGAAGAAATAATTAAGGAGAAAAGGTTCTAGTCTAATGGTTTTAATTAAACTAATCATCCTCCTAATCAATGGGCTTTATGGTTGGGCTAAATTCTAATAATCAATACATGTTGGTCCATGAGTCTAAAATAAACTGGTTAGGTCCACTAACACAAGTTCAAAATAATAAACTAACATCTAACAATAAATAAATAATATAATAAATAATTATACAATATGCATAATATTTAATTAAATATAAAATTACCAAAATACTCTTTCTTAGAAAATATGGTAGTGACAATATATGTATATATATATATATATATATATATATATATTATGTGGATTATATATATATGTATTATATATATATATTATATATATATATTATGGCTACATCAGCTATTGGTGACAGCCGCCGTCACCAAAGCAGCAGCAGCAGCCGCTGTAGCAGTAGCAACAACAATGGTGACAGCAGCAGGAGCTGTCACCAAAACAGCAGCAGCGGCGGGAACACTAGCAGCAGCGGCGACAACAATTTGGCGACGGCTGCAAACCGCCACCAAAGCAGCAGCAGCAGTGGGAACAGTCAGCAGCAACAGCGACAACAGATTTAGCAACGGTCAGAACCATCACCAAAGGGGCAGCATATCAGAATATCAGGTTTTTAACACTATTTTTAGTGACAATTGACAGATTATATATATATATATATATATATATATATATATATATATATATATATATATATATATATATATATATATATTGGTATTTATTATAGATGTAAATATATTCTTAATTACTAATTTTATTATAGTATATATATAATATTTAGTATATATATATATATATATATATATATATATATATATATATATATATATATACGGGTAGTTAATATAACAAGGTATTGGGTATTACCTTGAGGAAACCAAGGTAATTGGGAATACCCAAGATATTGGGTTTGGGTATCAAGTTTGTGAGTTATTGTTGAGATACCAAGTTGGTTCAAAACCACGATACCTATTTAATATTATAATTTTAATTCTATATTATTAATAATTGTTGATATATATTTATTGATGTTTACCTTGGATTCACGTATCCGGAGATACGGTATCCTAATATTTAAGATATGGGTTTAGTAATCTAGACTTTTAGTATTTGAACCCAATATTTTGTGTTAGACTTATGCAACCTAGAAATAGGTAGTTGACCATACTTGACCATAGTTGACCATAGTTTGACTATAGTTGACCATAGTTGATAATAGTTTGACTTTTGACTTAGAATTGACTTATTGACCTAGAAATTGATTAGTTTAACTTATTCTCTTTTCGAAACCTTGTATTGATGTTGTATTTCATATCTAGGTCTTCGAGGCACAATGTTAGACATCTGTAAGACTATTCTTTGGACTTCAGGTGAGTACATTCTCTGATAGTTTCTCATTTATGATATCCTCTATGTTCATTGTATCTAGTGTAGATATTCTTGTTCTCTTGACATGATGGTTATATGGATTGGTATACCCGAATCTCGTCATGAGATGTTATTCCTTGGTATATGGTGTATCTTGTGCTAGCCTTATTTTATTGATTATCTTGTACATGTATAAATACTGATTCTCGGGAAGACTAGCTATCTTCTTGGGGAATCTCGTGACAAGTCTAAATATTGGTTAGTCTCTCTAACTAAAATAAATAACACAAGTCCTTTAACTAAATAGTTAATAGAAGTCACAATTAATTTATATCTTAAGTAATCAAATAATGAATATAATTATCACACTAATATTCAATATTAAAATCCTAAAAATTAAATACCCATTTCAAAATACCAAATTACCCCCAGCTGAAAAAGTGAGGGTGACAAGGGTGGACATCCATGTTTTTCAGATGGTGATATCTTGGTATGAGACATACTTTGAAATAAGGCATTCGGTTTTAAATGGATGTTTGAGCTTCTGCTTGTGACTAAAGTCTCATTGTAAGAGTTGTGGGACCCCAGACTAGGACATGTACTGCCAGATGTCTAGTCTAGGGTTTATCTCCAAATGTGGGGGTAGGAAGGTGGAGAAGTATAAGGTCTGTGCGCAGACAAATATTGTAAAAAATTCGTTCACACGGGTAAACCGAAGTACAGATCTTCTGGAGTTGGTTCACTCAGATATCTGTGACTTCAAGCAATTCTCCTCAAAGGCCAAGTGGAAGTAATTTATTACTTTCATCGACGACTACTCGAAGTATACATTTGTCTATCTGCTCAAGTCAAAAGATAAAGCATTCGAGAAATTCAAGTAGTTCAGGGTTGAGTCTGAACGTCAAATGGGGCAACAACTCAAGAGATTCAGAAGTGATCAATGCAGAGAGTATAGGTCTATTGAATTCATATCGTTATGCAAAGAACATAGAATTATTAATGAGATAACTGCTCCGTATTCTTCTCAATCAAATGTAGTAGCTAAAATGAAGAATAAGACGTTAAAAAAAATAATAAACTCAATACTGTTGACTGTGGGTCTTCCAAACTACTTCTGGGGAGAAGCTGTGCTGACGACTATATTTATTCTGAACAGAGTGCCTTAGCAACTTTTGATATCACTCCTCAGGAACCCTGGTTCAGAGTCAGACCCAACTTGAATGTTATTCGAGTATGGGGATATCTGGCATCTATGAATCCTTCGGAATTGAAGATTCAGAAGCTGTAATCGAGGACTACGAAGATAATCTTTCAGGGTGATGCTGAGAAGAGTAATATGCTCAAAGATTTCTTGATATTGAATCAAATCATTTCATTGAATTTGAATCTCACAATGCAAAACTCCTCGAAGATAAATTTGTAAGGCATAAGAACATTGTTATCGCGGATATTCCAAAAAATAGTGTGGGTGCACAGGAGGCTGAAGCTTCCAACGAAGATGTAGTCCAAGAAGAAGTTGTCATCCCAATGACAATGATCGAACCATAAATTATAGAGCCGGTGTCTAAGCGAATGAGAAGAGTGAAGGACTTCGGAGAAGATTTCGTTATCTATCATGTGAAAGCAGGTCCACTTACCTATGATGAGGCATGAAGACCAGATAGACTATTTTCTGGAGGTAGGTTATAAATAATGAGTATGACTCAATAACCTCTAACCACACTTTGGTGTTGGTCAATCTGTCTGAAGGAGCTAAACTAATCAGATGCTTATCAGATCTTCAAGTCGATGCAGATGAAAGCGGACATAATAGTTGAGTTTGAGACAAGGCTATATGTCTAGGGATTTTCTCAGACAATAGGGGATTGAGTTCTTTGGCACCTCGATGAGGGTATCATAGATCAGGATGATGATTGTCGTAGCTGCTATTCACAAGCTGATTATTTATCAGATGATGGGAATACAACAAGTCTTGGAAGAAGACAGACATGAGAGATTTATGGACAACAGTCAGAATTATTGTCATTCAGGTTTGAAGACAGTCTGCGAGTTAGTTATATCTCGATATGACCTGAAGCAATTCCCAGGATATGGCAGCAGGAGTTTGACAAGTCATCTAGTCAAAGTTGTCGCAGGATCAGTGAGACGGATAAGTGTGTATACACGAAGTTCGCTGATAATAGAGGAGTCATCGTTTGTATCTATGTGGATGACTTGCTAGTCCTAATTGTGGAAATAAAAGTATCACTAGAACAAAGATATCCTTTTTTTCCAAACTCAGGACATGGGATTGCGGATGTCATCCTGAGGATATAAGATAATTCGGATGTCAGATGGGCTTGCTTAGTCACAAGCTCTCAGTATGAAATATTGATCACACGCTTTGGGTACCAAGGACTATACTTCTCAGGTGTGACATGAATATGAAGCCAAATCCAAGAAAAAGTATCAAACAGTTGGTATTTTCGAGCATCATCAGGTGAATGATTCAAGCTGCATGTACCATCAGGCCTGACATAGCTTTTGCTGTAGGGATGCTGAGTCAGTTCATAAACTGTATATGTGTTGAATACTAAAGCTGTGAAAAAAGTTTTCAGAATTCTCAGGAGAACTCAGTAATATATCATGTGCTACAGTAGTTATCCAAATATGAAGGAAGGCTTCAGTGATGCCAATTAGTGCTCGGGAAAGAAGAGTAAAAGAACTACATGAGGACGTGACTTCTCCAGGGGTGGTGCTACTATATCGTGGAAGTCGAAGAAGCAGTCTTTTCTCTCAGAGTTTTTTTTTACAATCAAGCTGCAACAAGTAAAGCAGAATAGCTCTGGAAGCTCTCAGATGATCTTTCTATGGTTAGTATATAGATTCGGGTGATACCGACATACTGAGAAAATCAGGAAACTGTAGCAGTGGCATCTATTTATCTCTTCAATGGTTTAAAGAGAAATATGTGGATATAACACATGATACTGAATGAGCGCAGATTGTGTGGATTATTACAGTGATTTAATGATTGGAGTTAGGCAAATCTGGCATATCCGTTCATGATAGGCTTCAGGGGCCAATACAGGACACTAAATGAGCGCAGCTAGTGTGGATCATTATAGTATTTGATGATCGAAGCCAGGAGGGCCTGGCAGATCCGTTCATGTAAGGCCTCCAATGCCAGCTGATCCCAAAAACTATAAAGGAGGGTAGTACTCTATGTTACAATGGTGTGACACTATAAGAGGGAGTGAACCTCGGCTTTGGGTCATGTCACAGTGGTGTAACACCGCATATAATCAATGATACAATATATATGGACTTGGAGGACCTCTGATATTGTGTCTTTGCAATCCTACCATTTAGTTTTATGCTTTTAGTTCAAAGAGAAATCTATTAGGAATCTAGTTATTGGTTCAAAGAAGGACCATTGACTGGGAGAATATCAGGAACAATGGATAGTCCTTGGAGACATTGAGGGGTTACTGACCCAGGACCACTGTTGTCTACTCCTTGTTCTTTGTGCAGAATAATTTCCTGTGGAAGGATGGCTTTGACGCCTTAATGAGTTATTGGGAAGAGTGAATGTTCGGTGTACTTTGCAGGAAGCATGTAGTATCAACACTACAAGGGACTGAGATCCCATGCTATAATGGCATGCCACCACATGAGGGAGTAAATCTCGGCAGAAGGCCATATCACAACGGTGTAACACCGCACATAGGCAGGTAGCCTAAAGCTGTAGAATGAAGAGTGGTAGGCAGCACAACAAAGAGGGAGTGAACCTCATGTTACAGTGGTATGATACCATACGAGGGAGTGAACCTCGGCTTTGCGAGCCATGTTACAACGGCGTAACACCGCAAAGGAAGCGCAAGGCTTCTTGCTGGGTAGTTTGGCACTACAAAGAGGGAGTGAAACCTCATGCTACAGTGGATGACACCATATGAGGGAGTGAACCTCGACAGAAGGCCATGTCATAGCGGCATAGCACCGCAAGGAAGGGCAATACTTCATGCCAAGGACTCTTTAAAAGAACTCACCTATAGTATACGGAAAGAGATATATGCCACCCCTTAAGGAAAAACTTGTAGACACCCAAAATATATACACCAAAACCGTGCACAATGCCTTTAATGTGCAACCAGGAGCACATTAAAGGCCATGTAATAGTGGCACAGCACCGCAAGGAAGGCTATGTCACCACATGAGGGAGTGAACCTCTGTAGAAGGCCATGTCATAGCGGTGTAGCATCGCAAGGAAGCGCAATGCTTCTTGCCAATGACTCTTTAAAAGAACTCACCTATAGTATATGGCCGTCTCTTGAGGGAAAACTTGTGGACATCCAAAATACATACACCAAAACCAGGCGCACACATGGCCTTTAATGTGTAACAAGGAGTACGACTGATGTCATTGTGTGAATGGAAAGAATTGTAACTATGGTGCAGAATTCAAGGCTTAGTCCATTCTTGTATCATACTGTTATTTGACCAATGCAGAAAGATTCAAGTCGAAGCGACATCTATCCTAATGCATGATGGACAGTCACTGTGGGAAACGCTTAACCCATATATTGAGATATGTGGGGAATTATTGATATTTTTTTCTTTGGACTAAGAAAATAGTCCCACATTGGCTACACCACCAAGTGGGTATCTCAAAATAATAGTTTGTATGAGTTAAGGTGTGCACATGTCACTACCATATTTTCTAGGAAAGGGTATTTTAGTTATTTCATAATTAATTAAATATTGTGCATATTGAATAATTATTTATTTTATTATTTAATTATTATTAGATGTTAGTTTGTTGTTTTGGACTTGTGTTAGTGGACCTAACTAGTTTAGATTAGATTCATGACACCCGTACCCAAATATTCGAGCACGAGTACGTGGGTACGCCCAGCCTACGCCGTAGCATCGGCAGTAGAACGCTGTCTGGGTCAAGTCTAACTAACTAACATCTCAATAATATAAATATGGTACCTGTCAACCATCTCAACTCCAAACGGAGGAACAATATGGTATCTTAAAAATATAACTAAACTCAATCACAATACAAACTAAGGAAGATAGAGCACGAATGGAATAACGAAAAAAAGAATGAAGATACAATCCACAAGTCTGAAATAATATACATGCCATGAATCTCAATAACAGTCTAATACAAGTCCATCAAAATAAACTAAATCTCCTCGGGCTCTGCAACTAAGTCCTCCTGGTCTACAGAAGTATCCTCTAATGGTAAGCCCTCCTGCGGCCCGTAGAATGTAGGATACTGATCTATGAGCCAATTATTTGGAAAAATATATCCATTCAGGATTGGAGCAAAGTACATACCTCTGAAAGCAGTTTCAAATACATAATCGAGCATATAAAACAAATAATAGAAATGAATACAAGATAACTAAACATCTGAATGAAATGAACTAGAGTGAACAGTAATATACTGGAATGAGAACAAGTAATATGAATATATGCAATATAAAAAAAAATGAAATCTAACTAATGTGCCTCAGAATACAAGTTCATTATGTGATCGATTTAGGTTAAACACGAATACAATAAGGTAACTCGATTACAAGTGTGGTATATAATCTACATGTAGATGAATACACTGGGGCTTTGATCACATAATCAACTCCTACTCTCCTATCCCCAACTAATACCAATGGGTCCAATCATGACACATTACGAACACGAATATGGGCACACTGAATACGAGCAGTGTGTATACATGAATAAGCACACTGAACACGAGCAGTATGTGAACACGAAATATGAATAATCAATACCCAATTCACATGATAAAATATATGTGAAGGAGTACCCGCTGAACAAGGTAGGGGATAACATCTCCTGACAAGATCCATGTAGTACCAGTCCATGAAACCACTGTGTCGAAATCAAGTGTACAGTTTTAGAACATGAGATATATACACTATTATGAAATGAAAACTAACAAACAAATATACTCGCTTGAGGTTCTGAGCAAGGTGTGTCTCTAGATGTCCAAGCTGGTATCATACAGACCTATTTATGGTAGGTTTCATCAATCAAGATTTTGGAATAAAATAAGTTAAACTAGTTCAATTCTAGGTCATAAAGCCATTTCTATGTCAAAACAGTCAAATTAGATCAACTCTAGGTCAAACTAGTCAAATTTGGTCAAACTCGCTATGTCTAGGTTGCATGAGTCCAACTCTAGGATATTATGTCCGTTCACTATGTAACTAGGCCACACTAGCTAAACTAAGATACTAGGATACACACAAAGTACCGTATCATAGGATACACAAGTTTTTAGATATAAAAAATACTAATTTATATATATACAAGACAATATGTATAGTAATCTTAGCTAACCAATGCAAATTGGATATCCTAGCTTTGAACCAATGCGTATCTCACCACCTACACACCCATCTTGAAACTCAAGCCCAATATCTTGAGTATCCACCAATTAACTTAATATTACCTTGGTATCACAAGGTAAATCAAATCTTAATATATATAGGTCACTATCAATACACTAACTATATTATCTAACTACTACAATACTACTATGCTAACTAACATATCAATACTTATATACATATATACATATAGTTACTAATCTAACAAGTATGTATATAATCTAACTGTTAGCTAAAACTGCATATATATACAACTACTATACTAACTTACCACTAATAAAACTAACTAAACTACTTATCTAACTAGCTAAACCATTAAAACAACTAGCTAACCTCTAACTTGCTGTTGCTGCTGGCCTGAGGTGCTGAATGCAGTTTGCTGTGAAGGTTGTTGCTGCTCATCCTGTTGTAAACTACTAGCTGAAGGTTGCTGCTGCACCTTGTTGCTGTGCTACTGCCACTACACTTGCTGTTGTAGGCTCGAGGGTGCACACTGCTGTTGTGCAGCTACCTGCTGCTGCACGAGCTGCCACCGCTTGCTGTGCTAAATGCAGTTCTTTGCATTACTGCCACTGCCTTGTTGCTGTGCTACTACCACTGCACTGCACTGTGAATGGCTGCACTGTTTGCTAACTGATGCATCTCCTCTCTGTTTAACTGTTATGGCTGTACACTGCTGCTGTTCTTCAGTTGCTGCCTGACCCTTCACTCACTGCTCACTCACTCACTACACATCCATACACAAACCTCTACACACACACACACACACACACACACACACACACACACACACACACACACACACACACACACACACACATATAGTATAAACTCTCTCGACCAGATTTTAGTATTAAATAATAAATTAGGATTATTTTTGCTGATTAGGATTTATTTCAATATTTTAAATTATTTTGCTTACATATCCTATTGATTTGTGCACCTGTCCATCACCTAAATATTTAAAGCATTATACTGCCTGTTATCCCCAAACAAAATTTACATACCTCTCCTAGACATGCTAGTCTATTTTTCTGAACTTTGTGCAACTCCCAGATACTCTGTTTTGTGCCTCGTTTTAGTCGCACAAATATCGTTACAAACGTCCGTATTTAAATTCTATTTAAATTCCAGACCTGTACCCTTCCCAGTTCCAATAGCAATTAGAGGCCCAATATGCACCTGTTTTGCCCAAACAAAAATACGTTATTATCTACATTCAGTATACTACATTTAGTATATTGACACCGCAATAAAATTATGGCCCTACCTGCCTCTAAATAATTAGTAAACACCGTGCACATTAATTATTAATTAATTAATACGGTGACCCGTATCACCCAGAAACCAGGCCCAGCCCCTGCCCAGGCTTACCCCCACCCCTCAGAGCCCTCACACAGCATTCCCCCTCAGTTCTGTGAATTTTAGCATTTTCAGGAATAGGGTGTTTTTTTCCAGACAATTGCGTAATTGCGCAATTTTCCAATTATAGGACCTTTATGAAATTTATGAAATTAAAGTGGTTTTTCTGCAAATTTCCAGTGTGAGGTGTCACCCCTATTGGCCGGTGAACCTACATCGTCCATGTGGCAATGGGTCCCAGCTATAAATATCATGAAATAAATATCCTAAAATATCTATAGATATTTTAATTAAAACTACCAAATACCCCTAAACCCTAAACCTATTTACAACTAAACCTAAACCCTAAAACCCTATAAATACAGCCCCCCTATTCCCGAACACCCACAACTCCTCCCTTCGACCACCACAACCATCGGACCTCCGCCCTTAGGCTCGCCCCTTCCCCAACTCCCTACCGGACCGCCGCAGCTCCGCCCTGGCCGCCGCCGGCAGCCCCCGCAGAACCAATCCGACCACCAACACCAACAGCAGCCTCCACTACCCGATGCCTCCAACCACCGCCTCCAGCCACCGTGGACCACCGCCACCACCCCCAACCTCTTCGCCCCGACAACCTCCGTCTAGCCACCCTGCCCCCACCGCCCCACGACCACCACAGCCCCTGCCATCTCCCCCGCAGCGCCACCGCCAACCTTCCCCAACCACAGAACCGAGCCACCCCGACCCCCTCGAACCGCCACCACTACCACCACTGACCACCGCCACCACCACCAACCTCTCCGCCCCCACCCCCTCTGTCGTTCCCCCACCCTGCACCACCGCCTGCGCCGTCGCCTGCGCCGTTGCAGCCGCTGCGAGCTGCTGCTGCTGCTGCTGCTGTTGTTGTTAACTGCAGCTGCTGTTGCAGCCGCCGTCCCGGCCAGCCATCGAACGCTCCACCGCCGTCCTCCCGCCGGCGATAAGCCAGTGGACACCCCTGTCTGACAGGTATACCCCCCTACCCTATAAATACGTAAATACGTGTATATATATATATGTATGTATATATATATGTATATATGTATATATATATGTATATATATGTATATTTATATATATATATGTTTAAATATATATATTATAATATATAATATATTATTATATTACTGTATATATACAGTATACATATGTATTATTATATATTTTATATATGTATTAGTATATATTTATGTATATATATGTATATATATATATGTATATTTATATATATATTGTATATATTGTATTATATATATATTATTAATTATATATTATAATTATAGTATATATAGTAAATATACTATATATATATATACCTATGTATTTCTTTTATATATATATATATATATATATATATATATATATATATATATGTATGTATATATGTATATATATAACTATATATATATGAATAATTATATATATAATAATATATATATCTATTTATATATTATTATACATATTTATATATATATTATAATAATAATTATTATATATATATATACAGTACATATATATATAATATATATCTATATAATATATAATATATACATATATGTATTTTCTATTTTTTATATATATATACTAATATATATTATATATATATATATATATATGTACCCATATTATTATTATTATTATGTACATATATATATATATCTCTATATATATATATTTATATAAAATTATGTTATAATATATATACTATTTATACATATATCTATATGTATTATGTATTATGCTAATATATATATACTATTAAATATATACTATGTTATACATACTATTAAATATATATATAAATATATCATATATGTAATATTATATGTAAATATATATATATTATATATATAAGCTATATATGTATATAAGTACATTTATATATATATGCCTTTACTTTTTTATTATTTATTTAATTATATATATTACATATATCACTATATATATAAATATATATTGTTAAGTATATAAAATATCTTATATACTTTATTATATTTTCCCTGCAATTTATATATACGTATATATATGTATATATTTATATTAAGTATATAAATATGATATTTATATGCTCTTAATATATACTATATATATTAATTATGTATTATTATATATATAGTTATAATATTTAAAATACACATTGTTTGAATATCTAAGTCACGAATCCTGTATGTCATGAACAGAGTACCCCTACGACGCAGTCAGTGACCCCTGGTCACAGGACCCCTCAGACTTGACTGCAAGTACAGGTCTTTGGCACGCCCAGCTCAGAGAAGTAGGCAAATATACCTTGCCAAGATTTATTATTTAATTCTTTTAACTGTTGTATGTTACTTTCAGTAAACTTATATATAACTGTGAAGTCCGAGATTTCCTCGGGTACCGCCAACAAGTACGTTGACACGTAGTGTAACTGACTTAGACTTAGTAGACCTATCAAAAGCTGCGAGGGTATCCTAATATCCTCCTAGACCGCGAGGGTATCCTAATATCCTCCTAGACCCTGACACGGGTACACGCAACAAGGTTGCAATACATATTGGGATACGAGTTTACGTACTCGATTAGCTACCGGTGCGTGTGACGTGCATCACGGCTTAGCCCGAACTCAGAAAAATTCAGGAAAACTTTGACTTGGCATTAGTTACATTGGGTGGAGAAGATAACTAGTAGACGTATAGGACACCCCCCTCCTTGGATGTTATACCTTCGTACCATGCTCCTCGGAGATGGACGATTGCAGAGCTACCCATGTGTCTGGGGGCATATGATACATATACTAGCCAGTCACCACGATTGGTGAATTAAGTCAGCATATGTCTAGCCTACACTTTCCCATACGTACTATAAGGTCTTTATATTGCATTCACTTAGTTGGTTAGCATACCCTGTATTTATTTATTCAGTATTTACATATATGGCATGTTTTTATGTATCTTGTTATGTCCCACTGAGGACCTAGTTTCCTTCCAAATTTAGATGAGGCCTTCTACCCCACAGTATATGGGCCTGGACAGGAGACCAGATATGCTACTGAGGAGGAGTTAGAAGAGCTGCCATCAGAATCTGCCTGATCCTAGAAGCTTGTTCACCTAGAGATGGAGCTACTTCCCTAGATAGACGATACTCTAGTCTATCTTATTTTCTGCACTTTCATTATCTTTTGTAGTGGGTTTGTTCCCACCTGACATTATCTGAGGTGTACTATGACATTCCAGACTTAGCATCTATATATATTCAGCACTTATTTCTTGATATATTTTGTGGATGAGATTAGATTTACCTGTATTAGACTTGTAGTATTTTAGGACAGCGTAGTACGTTCCTTTGGGTCCATTAAATTTGGGTAAACCCTTAGTGACGTGTCAGCTGGCCAATGCCACGTGGCCTGGTTCCATACATTTTGGGATTAGGGAGTGACATATAGTTATCAATATATACACACACACTCATATCTATACATATATAGGTACTCTTATAACCATGCCTATATATATATACATGTCACGTCCCAGTCCCAAAATACGTAGGACTAGGAATACATAAACATGCCAGCCGTATGTATATGGAGACTCCAATATATGGAAACCATAACACATACGTACGCGGTATTATGAAAAATAATTCACAAGTGGTATATATTTGTCACAAGTCACAGAGCATAACTAAATCTCATCCACAGAAATCATAAAGAAATGAATAACCAATCAACTATATAATTGAATCAAGTATAAAATGCTTGATAAGAATAAGTAGTTGGGTGGAGACAAATCCACTACCAAACTAGAGTGTAAAAGAAACAAAATAAGTACATATAATGAACAATGAAGCTCGAAGAGAAGATCTCCTTGAAAGAGAATAAAGTAGCAAGTCCTGATCCGCACTCCTACAAATAGTCATGATCGTCTACACCTGGAAAGGGACCAGGTCCTCAGAGGGACGTAACAAGATACATAGAAACATGCCATAAAGTAAATACTGTGAAAACTCGAGGGTGAACTAACCAGCTAAGTGAATACAATTTGAGGACAACTTAGTGCATATGGGAAGTGTAGGCTAGACATATGCTGACGTAATTCACCAATCGCCGTGACTGGCTAGTATATGCTACATATGCCCCCAAAACAAGGGCACTCTGCAATATAATAACATCCAGCTCCGAGGTGTGTGGTATCTGTATAAGTAATAACGTCCAACATTTCGAAGAACGTAGAATCTACATAGTATAACGTCCATATCGTTCCATAGAACGTAGAATCTGAATAGTATAACGTCCATATAGTTCCGTAGAACGTGGAATCTGAATAGTATAACATCCATATCATTCCGTAGAATATGAAATCTGAATAAAGGAAGTTATTGGATTCGTGGCTCCTCCGGATACTACGGATTCTAATATGGGTATCCTATACGCCTACCAGTTGTCCTCCCCTCCCAATGCCAATGTACAAGTCGCGAACACGACGTGGACATCTCGTACTATAATGCAAGTCTCTATATAAATAAACAACTAAGCTAAATACCGTCACACGTGCTGCTCACACCGATGGCCAGTCGAGTATGAAGCACGCGTCCCTACATGAACTCACTCTATGACGTTCAATGATACGTGTTAAGGCCTGGGGAGTCATATTGATAACTCCACAATTTTAGGTGGGTCCACTAGACACTAGGTCAGACACAAGTCCTAACGTCAACGCCTTCGTTGACTGCACCCGAGTCTTTCTCGGATGCGCACAGTTATATAATATTAAAATAATAAATATACAACTAATAATAATATAATTTAAACAGTACAACAAGGCAAGGTATACTTGCCTGGCAAGAAAGCTGCGTAGTGTAAGCATTTAGACGTCAAGCACAAGGGATCAGAAACCATGGCATCCGAATGAACGTCTCCGGATGCCGAAATAAATATCACCAATGTTCCCGAAATAAACGAGATAGTCAAAATTTTTTACCCTTTCGTCCAATTTGGACACAGGGGCAAAACGGTAATTTCAGATCAAAGTAGGTCCATATGTGGGCCACTTTGCACCAAAATACGTGCCGGAGGTAAATGTCTCTAAATAGGACAAATTATATGTCAAATAAATTCTAAACGTCATATGAACTCAAAGGTATATCCAATTTTGGATTTCGATGAGCCGATCACAAATTTGCCCTTAAAGTCAAACCGTGGGGCGCGCGAATATGCGGCATGGTCAACTATCTCAGAATCGCGTGAGACTTGGGTCACAGGACCAACTTGATACCACAAATCCAATGGCACAAGTTTCGTCGTATTCTGATAAGCATACACAAAATGGGGTGGTATTTTACAAAAGTCGTGCTATGGGGACTTTTTTCGGATACGGGTTAATTCTGACGCGCACACACGTCCGAATCAGCTTCCGTGAAAGCCCACACGCCAGGATATACCATACTCACCTTTCGGTACAATTGGTAAACGATGAGATGGTTCCGTTTGGCGGGGCGCACTCCGTATAAAAAAAATTTAGTTTTTAAAAATCAAATTTTTGGTCATTTTGGAGGCCGAATAATTTAACACATAAAACGAATTAACAAAAACTAAAAGAACAAAAAAAATTTCGGTTATATTGAGAAAAAATTTCTTTAATAAGTTTTTAAAAATATTAAGCAGGTTGATGGCAAATTGGGTGTGAACATGGGGGTTTGGGTTAAAGTTTCTGGACTATTTTTGGTCAGATTTTTGGCCATTTTTCGGTCAAATTTTTGACCAATATAGGGCACGAAAACTCGTCCCACTTGAATGAAAATCCTAGAGGGTTATGTTGTGAATGTACGCAGATAAACCGCTCGAGAAAAGGACGAGAGATGAGAGAGATACATTACCGAAAAGATGGGACGCTGCAGTGCACATGCGCGCAAGTGCATACACGCGGACGGCGGCGGTCGGCGCGGGGAGGTGGTGGGGGGGGGGTGCGAAGGTCGACGCGGGGGTGGTCAGCGATCGGTTGTCGGGGCGCGGGGCTGGGGTAGGGTTAGGGTTAGATTAGTTATATATATATATATATATATATATATATATATATATATATATATATATATATATATATATAGAGAGAGAGAGAGAGAGAGAGAGAGGGGGAGAGAGAATTCGAGAGGGGGGGAAGTCGGGTGCTGGTGGGGGGGGGAGAGTTGTTGTAGGTTTAGGGAAAAGGTTAGGGTTAGGTTTAGTTTATAAATTAGGATTAGTAATTTAGTTTAGGAATTAAGTTATTTTATTTTATTTTATTTTATTTTTCTTTTCTTTTCTTTTCTTTTTATTATTATTATTATTATTATTACTATTACTATTACTATTACTATTATTATTATTATTATTATTATTATTATTATTATAACTATTATTACCATTATTATTCTTACTATTATTATTATTATTATTATTATTACTATTATTATTATTATTATTATTATTATTAACTATATATATATTAACATATATATTTACATATATAGATGAGGTTAAAATCCAAAAATAATATTTGTACACCAAATAAATTCTAAAAAAAAACTTTGTAAAGTTTTAATAAAATACTATACCCAAAATATTTTATAAAATATTTTGTTATTTATAATTATATATTTATCTAATTATATAAATCAAATAATTGTATTATCTAATTAACTAAGTAAATAACTAAATTGTTATCCACAAAATAGGTAATAGTAAATAATATGCACTTCTATAAAAAGAAAAAAATGCCTAACTTTGCACGGACAATTATGGAAAGCTAATTGTAGGAAGTTGGGATAGAAAAATAACCATAACTAAATTATATATATTAAATATCTAAATATTTATACTTAATCTAGGGTTGTTACACTAAGGTTATACTAATGCCAAGGGATCGAATTTCTGTGCCACAAAAAGATCCCACAAGTAGTGTCTCCTGTGTAGGCTACTTCCTATGAAGGACAATATAGATTTTGGGGCCATCCTATATCATTAATGTCTAAACCATGGTGAAGTATCCTAATAAAATCATTGAATTTTAATTAGTTTAAAAAATAATCTAAAAGAAATACAAGAAATAAAAATACACACAAGATACCTATTTTTGGGTGAGGTGGTTTACAATCTACCCAACTTAAAAGAATTTTATCCTAAAAATTAAAAATAAGACATAATTTGCTAAATCCTTCACATTCATATATAAGGCAAGTCAATCGCAATCTCTTCCACAAATTTAAATAACAAAATCTATTCAATCCATCGCAATTACTTCAAATTAAAAATAACCACTGTTTAAATCAAAATTCAACCAATCGTAATCTATTCTCGATTTTTTTAAATAATCAACATCCAAATCTAATTCAAGTCTATATGACATCCCACATCAAAATTTACATCGTAATTTTTAACTATCATAATCTCCTCTAGACTTTGAACAATAATCAATTCTAATCAAATCTTATTCCTATTCTCAACTTAAGAATTTTGTACTCTTCAAATTTTAAACTCAATTTTTATCCTCAATATTTCAAATAGATGATCCAACAATCAACATTCAACTTTTAATTCAAATCATCGAATTATAAAATTTTGAACTCAATCTACCAATGTTCATGTTTAGAGTTCTATTATTTTTCTCAAGATTTAAATCGTTAATTCAATCTCCAATTTCCAAAATTTAAATTATGTGCTCAAGTATAAATATTTGGTCCGCAATATCAAGATTTCAAAATTCATTAAATCCTCACCGTCTTAATCATTCTTCTAAAAATTCTCAAAATTAAAAATGACTTAAATCTCTCAATCTAATCTTACTTAATCACAATCTAAAAGAAATTCATCTCAAGTTGATAATGCAATTTCTACCCAACTTAGAATTTATCGATCTATCACATAAGACTATATCTTTAAGAAAGACTTCCTCAAATTATTTAATCGTGTTGTTCAATATATCCTCAAATTTTTTTTTACACATAAAATATTTCACATGTGGTGTGCCCTTAATTACAAAAGATAGTCACAAGGTAATGTGATTGGCCTATGGGGTATATCTAGGACTCTCCGTGTATCAAACTTATATCAAGCATGAGCGTTCGTCTTTCCAAAATAGGGGAAGACGAAAAACAACAATAAAGAATTCAATGAGGAAGTGATAGAATGCAAGTATGGGGTTCAAGGCGATTAAAGAATTCAAAAAGGGAGTTGTCAAGGCAGTTGCGGATGAGATCCTATGTTGGTAAATTTCTATTCACATGTTCATATCAGAACAGTTATGTACCTGATATGATATGCTCTGACCTGTCTAGAGGACAAGTATTTTGCCTAACATGCTGAGTCAACTATATCTTAATTCACGTAAAATATTTATACGAAGAGCGAACCAAGCGCACTAAGGTTGATCAGACCATAATACACTAATTCTAAATAGACAATTGTATTAGTGTGTGCACCCAATAATACATATGTCATGAACAAGCTTTGTAAAAGAATAAGCTTGCAAAACTAGGCTATAATAGCAGCATAAGTCGAGGTAGTCCAGAAAACATAAGTACGCTGGATTATGATGAAAGAAGGTATAAAATAATTCAAGTTCACCAAGAAGATGATACTTGTCCGGTGTTGTGCCTCTACAGTTGCCATACTAACTCCTTGTCTAAGTCTCTAGTCGACCAAATGGGGGTATGGCGTCTAAGTTCTACAATCTGGATAAACACTATTGTCTTATGGAAGCCTATAGTTAGTGTCAATCAATTATACTTCATTAATGGGTCAAAAGGACTATGTGATACTAGGTTGTGAGGCATACTACCCAATTTACATGAATAAACTAATACTGTAACTGCCTTAAGGGGATTCTACAAAATAACCTTGTCATTATAAATAAATTAGAAACTCTTATTGGGGTATACAAGGAAAAGATCTTGATACTTATTAGGATATCCTATTGCATTATATAGGTAATGGTCATCTTAAGTCTTAATCATAGTGCTTATAGAATAAAGTATTAATATTAAGAAGGGAGAAGTTACTGGCTCTTACGTAAAATATGATATAATCTGTTTTGAGAATTGTGGAACAGATTACTTGATTTAAAACTAAAGTATAATCATAAAATTATAATCTAAATAAACAACTCAAACTATCAAGTTCTAACTACCAAGCACAGAATTTCAAAATTCAAGATTAACAACTATAATCCTAGTAAACTATATATCCTATCATAAAAGGAAAGCACTTGGCCTACAATCAGAACGGTTAGGTGGCACGAATTGAAAGATGAAGGAAAAGTTTGTCGTCGCACAAATAACGAGCGTTAAGGTTTCGGAGGAACAAGATATAAAATTAAATAGGGAGACTCTTGATAATATCATGGTTTCCTAAGAAAATATGGTATGCTAATCTTTGTGTTCGAGGTATGATCAAGAAAAATATTCTATTCATTCCTCTTGGCTTCCTAAGGTACTGTTATGCTAATATCAAGACAATAAGCTAAATTTATAGTTCTCTAATACTACTTACTATGAAAGTTAGGTTTAGTCCTAATATTCAACCTTGGATTTCTATTGGTTCCTCAATGCTAAGGTCAAATGATATGGTCAAATTTCTAACTAACCCTAATGGTGTCTATACTACTCTCAAGTCCTTCATCAATATATCAATGGATAATGGTCAATTAATCTACAGGTAAGGGATGCTAGGGTTTATTAGGTATTCTAAACTTAGTGATGTGTCAATATTCAAGTTGTATTCTTAGTAGAAATGTTACCCTAATTATCATCCTAACAACAAGAATTTCTATATTATAGCAAAAGGCTATACTCAAGGAACTATTAGGAAAGTACATGAATCAAGCAGGATGCAATTATTTAAATAGAACGGATTGAAAGGAAGGCGAGTCATAGTCAAATATGGATGAGACCTAAAACTCTAATCCTAGGTGCAGGCCCGCTCGATACAGTTACGTAACCGAAATGACTAACTCGACCTGCAAGGGCCACCACTAAAAACATGTCACGCCCCAGTCCCAAAATACGTAGGATTAGGAATACGTAAGCATGCCAGCCGTATGTATATGGAAACTCCAATGTATAAAAACTATAACACATACGTACGCTGTATTATGAACAATAATTCACAAGTGGTATATATTTATCACAAGCCACAGGGCATAACTAAATCTCATCCACAGAAATCATAAAAAATGAATAATCAATCAACTATATAACTGAATCAAGTATAAAATGCTTGATAAGAGCAAGTAGTTGGGTGGAGACAAATCTGTAAACCCCCTGATTTTTCAGGATTTTTAAAACGGATTTTTCAGAATTTTCGATAATTTTTCGGTAATTAAAATCAAGTTATTTCGACATTAAATAAAATTAAATATTTTTAAACAATATTATACTATTATAAAAATAATATTTTTGGATGTAAAATAAAATATTAGACTTAGGATAATTTTTCTAGAATTTATTGGACCCTGAAAACATTTTTAAAAGACCAAAAACCCTATTTTTAATTAAACCTAAATAAACCGGGTTGAACCGGGCTCAAACCGGGCTGAACCGGCCTGAACCCGGTCCAACCAAACCGGACCGAACCGCCCCTAGACTATAACGGGTCGGATCCGTCCAACCCGACCCGACCCGACCCGAATTCCTCACCCGCACGACCTGAACCCTAGCCCCCGCATTTTTCGGTGCTCCGCCCGCTCCGCTCGGCCACGCCACCGCCCGCCCGCGTCTCCCGGCCTCCCCTCCTCGCTGCCCGGTCCACGGCCCCCTCTCCTCTGCCTCATCCGCCACCCAGCTCCCCACGCCCTCACCTATATAAACCCCGCCCTCGGCTTGCCTCAGCCTACCCCGCCACCACCACCGGCTCCGCCTCCTGCCGCCGCCCTCCTCGCCTCGCCGCCGTCTCCACCGTCTCTCCCGACGAAACCCTCCCCCGACGAACACCCCCAGCGCCGCCCTCTCCTCCTCCTCCTCCTTTCTCCTCGCGTCTCCAGCAGCACCCGCAGCAGCAGCAGCCGCAGCCTCCGGCCGCCCGAGCCCCCGACGACGCCGCCCCGGGCCCCGCGCCCATCCGCCTCCGGCAATGCCACCCTGCAGCCGCTCAGTCCAGCTCCGGCGAGTCCCCGACCATCGAGCCAAAACCCTAGCTACAGTGCACTGTGCCGTATCCCCTTGTATCGTGTCGACTCACGGACACGAGAATTTGGTCTTTTTGGAACCCTGTTCAGGTAGTCTTTTCTCTCTCCTCACTGCCCCAATTTCTATTTCATCTGTTGCAACGCGTAGCCTGCGTGACCCTCTCGATGCCCGTGCAACTTGCTCGGTGTGTCGCGTCCTGTGGCGATCGCGAACCGCGATCCAAAAACAGGAAAATAATGCCCTGTTTTACCCCTGAACTGAGTGCGTCCTGCCAAACGGGACGACTTGGTCACGCGCGATCTTCACCAAAACCTGCTCGGTGTGTCGCAGAAGTTGATTTGGATGTGCGTGCACACCGGAATCAACGCGTATCCGCCGACAACGCCCCATATCTACCCATTCTGAATCTTATTGTAACTTCGTGTACACATATCGGATTGAAACAAAACTTGTGCCATCGGACTCGTAGCGATACGCAGGTCCTGTGATCCAAGTTTGGTTCGATTCTGAGAACGTTGACAAAATCGTGTATCGTGGGCCCCACTAGTTCTACTTGACGGGCGATTTTGTGATTGGCTCATCGAAATCCAATTCTGAAAGTTTCGTTGGGTTTGTATCATCGTTCTGGACTTGTTGACACTAAGTTTGACGAATTTGGAGAACTTTGTTCCTGGCACATTTTTCGGTGCGAAGCAGGCCACCTGTGGACCCCGATTTGACCCAAAATTATCATTTTTGCCCTTGTCTCCAAATTGGACTCAAGGATAGACGTTTCTAGCTATTTGATATTTTTTGAACCTGATGGTGATGTTTGTTTCAGCATCCAGAGACGTTTCTGAAGAATTCACGAATACCAGAGCCACAGTTGGAAACCAAACACCAGGCAAGTGTACCTTGCCAACTCGTAGTGATTCCTGTTATAGCACTTTACTTGAGTTCTTTGTACATACATATATAATCTTGATATAAATGTTCAACCCAGGACCGTGTGACTTTACTTAGCGTCTGATTAATAGTCGGGTGCCAACCCCGTACGCGGAGTTGTGTAACGTCACATAGAGATGGATATCGAGACCCTATACATTCTCGTGCTTGCATCGTCAAGTACGTCATACCATAGGACACTTGACACTGCTCATGAGACAGAATCTTCCTGAGATTTTCATGGTGATTCTGCATAGGCTACAGGATTTGTGACATAGACATTATATTCATAGCTATCATAAGACTTATTGTATTAGTAATTATCTTGCGTGACATGGATATGAGACATCGTGGATATGAGACGTGTGATTATATTGGGTGGGGAGAGACACACAGGCTACAGGCTGATTATATATATATATGGTGCCATAGGCCCACTGTATAGTAAATTACATAGTAACTACATAGTATAACTGCTACCGGCTCCCCGACACAGAGCTTGTAGTGGTCTCAGCCTGAGTTCTAGTGATGCTCTCAACTTGCATATCACATAGTTGGTTACATAGTTTACCCTCTTGTTTTTTTATTACTGCACTGCATTTATTTTGGCATGAGTTATTTTGTACCTTGTCATGTCCCCTGAGGACCTGGATCTGGATTATGTCCCCAGGGTTAGCAGAGGATATCTATCTTGAGGTGTACGGAACATGAGCACTTCTCGGAGCAGTACCAGAACCCGAGGATGAGATCGTGCCAGAGGACTTCTCCTGAGTATTGGCTTTATATACTCAGTTATTTTTATTTCCAGTTACTTTATTTCCTGTCTATTGTATTGATGTATCAGACTTATTCTCGGGTTATTCCTCGAGACACTTTTATTGAGATATGTTAGATTATATTTAATTGTATTTATTCTGGCTTTTGATCTGTGATCGTCTGTTGTGGATGAGATTAGAATAGGCTGTGACTTGTATCATTGGACCTATTTATTTTTTACTACAACTTAAGTACGCCCTGATGGATCCATTAAGTTAGGTTATCCATCGGTGCGTGCTGCTGGCCATTGCCATGTGTCCAGTCCCTCGATATTTTGGGACTGGGGCGTGACATGGTTTTTGTGGTGGCCTATGCAGGTCTACGACTAAATTGTTCAGTTTCAACTTAGGGACCGAGCAAGCCTGCAATAAGAATATGATATGTTTTTAGGATCTCATCCACTTGCTTGAATCGTTCTTGATCTCTATATCGACTTCAAAAATAATTTACTTGCATCCTGCCTTGATTCTTTTGTACGTTTCTTATAGTTTATTTTGGATGCAGAGCAATGGATTCACAAGCATGTGACGAGACTCCCGCAGGAATACCACAAGTTGCAGGTATCACCTATGATGATGAAGTGACACCAGTAGATGGAATTCAATCAGCTCAACAAAGCCATTAAGCAGGTCAACCTACCTCAAGATTTCGGCGAGATGATATTCCACCACCTCCGCAGTTTACTCCACAGATGCCTCCCTTTCCACCAAGACAGCCTATGGATGGTTAACAAATATTTCAAATGTTCTACGCCATGATGCAAGCTCAATAACAGATTCATCAAGAGGCTCAGCGCTATGAGGCAGCGAATCTGAGAAATAGTTTAGTGACTGGACTGGAGCAGGCAAATCTACCAACTCGACGGTCATCGACGGGCTCTATCACTGACTTTCGCCAACTGAAGCCCCGTACATTTTCAGGCAAGAAGGAGCCCACTGAAGTTCACGAGTGGCTCACAAACACTCAACATCAACTAGAAGCAGCTGAGCTTCCAAGGGAGCGTTGGACGATTGCTGTCCGGATGCAGTTGACGGGCAATGTGCATCACTGGTGGTTATCTGAGGAGACACGACTCGGACCGAACCAGTCACTTGGGAAGAGTTCTCTAGAATCTTTCAAGAGATGTACATTCCAGCCATCGCTCGATCAGAACTTCGGGACAAGTTCAATCGCCTCGCTCAAGATAAGATGACAGTAGACGAGTACAACGCGGAATTCATTCGTCTGAGTCGCTTCGCCCCAACCCTGATCCCGACAGAAGAAGAGAAGGCTGAGAAGTTCTTCGACGGACTGAACTTTGAGCTACTAAGATTGATCGAATCCGTTGTACCTACTTCATACACAAACGTCGTTGCTGCAGCCCGACGTATGGAACGCGTCACCAGGAGAGAGTCCCACCTTAAGCGGCCAATCACATCAGCACCAGACAGAGCACCACAGGGAGAAGCTGCAAAGAGATCTCACCTGAACCAGCCACCCAGGGCATCTTCGCAGACTCTTCCTACTTGTCACTACTGCGGCAAGATAGGCCATGTTGAGAAGGAGTGTAGACGCAAGTTGGGATTATGTTTGATTTACGGATCCAACCAACATTTAGCCAAGGATTATTCTAAATATCGAGAGGGATCAACAATGGTAAAACGTCAAGCTTTACCAGCACTGAGGCCACCTTTGGCACCTCAAGCAGCACTCTTCCAGCAGGCCCAGCAACAGCAGAGGGTACCACCACAAGGACGCGGACAAGCTTATGCGATGACAGTGGACGACGCGCAGACTCATGGAGTAGCTAATGCGCGTAAGTGATTCGTAGCTATCAATTCTAGTATTATTTTGGCTCGTGCCTATTGGTTCGAGACCTTAGCCCTAACCTTACTAATTTGGAACTTGTTAATAATAACCTAGTTTTTCTAAAAAGCTGTAGTTTTCTTACTTTAACTAGATTTTCTTCACTCCGGAAAGTGCATAACTTTCATTCTTAGGGAAATAATATTTTCCCTAGGTGTCTTGTGATGTGTTTCGAATAATGTTTACAACCGTATCATCTCGGTTGACCGGTTATTCTTTGATTGCGAGGACACAATCCTCTTAAGGGGGATAGATTGTAAACCCCCTGATTTTTCAGGATTTTTAAAACGGATTTTTCAGAATTTTCGGTGATTTTTTGGTAATTAAAATCAAATTATTTCGGCATTAAATAAAATTAAATGTTTTTAAACAATATTAAAATATTATAAAAATAATATTTTTGGGTGTAAAATAAAATATTTGACTTAGGGTAATTTTTCTAGAATTTATTGGACCCCGAAAACATTTTTAAAAGACCAAAAACCCTATTTTTAATTATAATTAAACCTAAATAAACCGGGTTGAACCGGGCTCAAACCGGGCTGAACCGGCCTGAAACTGGTCCAACCAAACCGGACCGAACTGCTTCTAGACCCTAACGGGTCGGATCCGGCCAACCCGACCCGACCCGATCCGAATTCCTCATCCGCACGACCCGAACCCTAGCCCCCGCATTTTTTGGTGCTCCGCCTGCTCCGCTCGGCCACGCCACCGCCTGCCCGCGTCTCCCGGCCTCCCCTCCGTGCTGCCTGACCCACGGCTCCCTCTCCTCTGCCTCACCCGCCGCCCAGCTCCCCTCGCCCTCACCTATATAAACCCCGTCCTCGGCTTGTCTCAGCCTACCCCGCCACCACCACCGGCTCCGCCTCTTGCCGCCGCCCTCCTCACCTCGCCGCCGTCTCCACCGTCTCTCCCGACGAAACCCTCCCCAGACGAACACCCCCAGCATCGCCCTCTCCTCCTCCTCCTTCCTTCCCGCATCTCCAGCAGCACCCGCAGCCTCCGGCCGCCCGAGCCCCCGGCGTCGCTGCCCCGCGTCCCTCCGCCTCCGGCGACGCCACCCTGCACCTGCTCCAGCCAGCTCTGGCGAGTCCCCGACCATCGAGCCAAAACCCTAGCTACAGTGCACTGTGCCGTGTCCCCTTGTATCGTGTCGACTCACGGACACGAGAATTCGATCTTTTTGGAGCCCTGTTCAGGTAGTCTTTTCTCTCTCCTCGCTGCCCCATTTTCTGTTCCGTCTGTTGCAATGCGTAGCCTGCATGATCCTCTCGATTCTCGTGCAACCTGCTCGGTGTGTCGCATCCTGTGGCGATCGCGAACTGCGATCCAAAAACAGGAAAAACAATACTCTGTTTCACCCCGGAACTGAGTGCGTTCCGCCAAACGGAACGACTTGGTCGCGCGCGGTCTTCACCAAAAGGTGCGCGCCGTTGATACGGATGTGCAGGATTTCGCAAAAGTTGATTTGGATGTGCGTGCACACCGGAATCAACGCGTATCCGCCGACAACGCCCCATATTTGCCCGTTCTGAATCTCGTTGTAACTTCGTGTACACACGTCGGATCGAAACAAAACTTATGCCATCAGACTCGTAGCGATACGCTAGTCCTGTGACCCAAGTTTGGTTCAATTCTGAGAAAATTGACAAAATCGCGTATAGTGGGCCCCACTAGCTCCACTTGACGGGCAATTTTGTGATCAGCTCATTGAAATCCAATTCTGGAAGTTCTGTTGGATTCGTATCATCGTTCTGGACTTGTTGACACTAAGTTTGACAAATTTAGAGAACTTTGTTGCTGACACATTTTTCGGTGCGAAGCGGGCCACATGTGGACTCCGCTTTGACCCGAAATTATCATTTTTGCCCTTGTCTCCAAATTGGACTCAAGGACAGGCGTTTCTAGATTTTTGATATTTTCTAAACCAGATGGTGATGTTTGTTTCAGCATCCAGAGACGTTTCTGAAGATTTTACGAATACCAGAGCCACAGTTGTAAACCAAACACCAGGCAAGTGTACCTTGCCAACTCGCAGTGATTCCTGTTATAGCACTTTGCTTAAGTTCTTTGTACATATATATATATAATCTTGATATAAATGTTCAACCCAGGATCGTGTGACTTTACTTAGCGTCTGATTAATAGTCGGGTGCCAACCCCGTATGCGGAGTTGTGTAACGTCACATAGAGATGGATGTCGAGACCCTATACATTCCCGTGCTTGCATCGTCAAGTACGTCATATCATAGTACACCTGACACTGCTCATGAGACAGAATCTTCCTGAGATTTTTATGGTGATTCTGCATAGGATACAGGATTTGTGACATAGATATTATATTCAAAGCTACCATAAGACTTGCTGCATTAGTAATGATCTTGCGTGACATGGACATGAGGCATCGTGGACATAAGACATGTGATTACATTGGGTGGGGAGAGACACACAAGCTACAGGCTAATTATATATATATATGGTGCCATAGGCCCACTGCATAGTAAATTATATAGTAATTACATAGTATAACTGCTACCGGCTCCCCGACACAGAGCTTGTAGTTGTCTCAGCCTGAGTTCTAGTGATGCTCTCAACTTGCATATCACATAGTTGGTTACATAGTTTACCCTCTTATTTTATTATTACTGTACTGCATTTATTTTGGCATGAGTTATTTTGTACCTTGCTATGTCCCCTGAGGACCTGGATCTGGATTATGTCCCCAGGGTTAGCAGAGGATATCTATCTTGAGGTGTACGAAACAGGAGCACTTCTCGGAGCAGTACCAGAACTTGAGGACGAGATCGTGCCAGAGGACTTCTCCTGAGTATTGGCTTTATATTTTCCCAGTTACTTTATTTCCTGTCTATTGCATTGATGTATCAGACTTATTCTCAGGTTGTTCCCTGAGACACTTTTATTGAGATATGTTAGATTATATTTAATTGCATTTATTCTCGCTTTTGATCTGTGATCGTCTGTTGTGGATGAGTGTAAACTCCCTCACCAAAAATTAGGCCTAATTTGCTTAGATAGTGAAACTAGGGCTAGTTTGAACCAATTTGAATTAGAACACGGCATTTATTTAATTATGCAATAATTTATATCGTGTAGCGCACCTTACCATTGCTTCGATAATTGGAACACCTCACCAGCCATTGCCTATCTACAAATTTCATAACCTCATCCTAGACATGCCCACCTACTATTCTGACCCTTGTGCAACGTATAATATTGCTCTCTGGTGCTATATTTTAGCCGCACAATAAACGTCAAAGACGTTATTTCTTAATTCGAAATAAATTCCAATTTTATATCCTTGTGCGTTCCAATCGAAATTGGAGACACAACCTTGACCGTTTTTTGCAACCCGAATTTTATTAATATTCTATACTGTACCCTAGATGCCCCTGACACTTGTGGCCCGCCTAAATTTAATCCCATGAACTCCTAATTAATTCTAGAATATCGTGCATATTTTGATTTAATTAGTTAAATCAAATTTCTGCCTTTGTGCAATTTTCCAATTGTTAGGGGGCTTTTATGCAAAAATGCATTTAGGTGTCCCCACCATTGAACAATTCATGAAGAAATCTAATTTTCTCCTTCATAGGAATTTTCCCTTAATTTTTTGGGATGTGCAACGCGCGCGCACATCGCCCGTATATTAAATCTACCCTCGCATCTAATTAATGTAATTTATAGCCGTCCCCAACATCCCCATGTGAGGCCAAGGCCCAATTCCTAGAGATGTTGACCAAGTCAAACCAAGCTTTTAGGTCAAACACCCACCACATGTATATAAATAAATTTTCTTTCCCTTTTCTTTATTTTCTTTATTTTCTTCTCTCTCCAATACCTAAAACTAGCCGACTCCTCCTTCTTCCTCTTCCCTCTCCCTGTGCACCCTCGCTGGCCGGAGCTCCGCCGTGAGCCTCGCCAACCTCTCGCCGGAGAAGCTCCTTCTCCGCTGCACCCAGTCCTCCACCAGCCACCCCCTATCCTCCTCGACCTCGACTTCCTCCTCCCCTCCCCGGCGGATCCCTGACCCGCAGCCGCCAGCTTCGAGCACCCCGGAGCCATCATCGCTGTCCTCCTCCTCCTTCCCCGCAGAGAACCACCTTGGCCATTGTCACCTCTCCCACATTTTCTCCTCTCCGCCTGGATCAACCTCGCCGATCCGACTGCACCGAGCAATGCCGGGCAGACCCTCACCACCTGAGCCATTCAGTAGTCTCGCTGGAGCCCGACCTCCGGAGCAGCGAGCACCTCCGCCATTAACGCAGCAGCCACCTCTCTGTTCATCCTCGACGGAGCAACCACCTTCGTGCAACCAGTCACCACCCTGCACTGCTCCACGACCTCCCCGATCATCCCCGCAGAGCCCCGATAGCATCTTCCTGAACTCCTCCCTGCGTCTTCGGCCAACCGCCATTACCACCACCACCACCATCGTCGAGTCCACTTCTTTCCTCCTCCGCGAGCCACGCCGGACTGGCCCGCATCTCCTTCTCTTCCTGTTCTTCTTCTTCTTCCCTCATCCGCGAGCCACGCCGGACTGACCTGCACTTCCCTCCTCCGCCCTATCCTCCTCCTTGGCCAGACTGGCTGGATCTTCTCTCCCCTGGCCGAGCTCCTCCCTGTGTTCCTGTCAGCCTCCTCCGGCATACACCATCATCACACCATCAACAGCTCATCATCATCGTGTCGTCATCTCACAATCAGCCTATCATCATCATCTCATCACCATCATCCCCTCATCATCGTCGTTATCGTCATCTCACCATCATTCAATCATCATCATCTCAATTCATCATCATCTCGTCATCGTCATTATCATCACCCTAACCATCATTGTAGCCATCGACGTCGTAGTCATCGCCCTCACAAACACCCTTACTATTATCAACACCATCGTCCTCGTCATCATCATCGGCAACGTATCATCGTCATCTCACCATCAATCCATCATCGTCACCAAAACCTTAACCTAATCACCCTCATCCTCCTTCTCATCATCGTCGTAATAATCATCATCATCACCTTATTGTATCAGCAGCCATCAGCCCATCATCATCACTTTCAATCATTAGCATCATCATCTCAGCATCATCCTCGTCTCAAATTCATCATCATCATTCCATCACCCTTATCATCATTATCACTTCACCATCATTGCATTATCGACATCTCATTATCGTCATTATCGTCATCTTATCATCATCCCATCATCATCACCACCTCATCCTTACCCCACCATTCATTATCATCATCAACATTGTCATCCTCACCATCTTCGTCGTTATAATCGTCATCAACCTCACCGTCGTACCCGTGCACGTACTCTGAGGTATGAACCTGTCTGCCTTCTCCTTTATGTATGTTCGTGTGTATGCCATTAGGACAGGTGTATTGCTCATGACTGCTAACTGATATCGGACCCTGAGTCGGTGAACCCAGTGCTGCATACACAAACTCGTACGCGTATATTATTCAGTTTGATATTTATATATATATTTATTATATGCATACTATTCAACTTGGTATACATAAAATTATTGGATGATATATATATATATATATATATATGGTATATATGTATATTGTAATTAAGTATATGCTAATAATAATTATGACTATATATATTTGGACTATACGACCCTAGGACACGTGGACTGTCCCGTATTTACCCATGACCCTGTTGACCCTAAGAACAATGTTGGTGCCTGCCTTGTGTACACCGACGTACTAGCGAGACTTTGTTAGTTAATCTACTGATTTCGCACAACACTTGAAGATGAGACCCCGCATAATTTAACGTATAATTGACTATGTTAGATGACTAGTGTTACCCCTAGTATACCCCTTGAGTCCTGTGTAAATATTGTTGTGTGTGCACTAGTGTAATGACTAATAATTTAATTGTATTATATTTATGTGTACATAGGATATTAGATTTGTTCTGCGCGATTTCTGGAGCAGGTTATTGATACATTGCAGCTTCCTTGCCAGGCAAGTATACCTTGCCATTGTACTGTTATTCATATTCCATATGTTGCATGCATCTTTATTTTCTGTCTTTAGTTCATATATTTTAACTGTTATATAAAATGCGTGCGACGGTGTCGTCGCGATATGTTTTTACTTATGTATTTGCATTGACCTTGTTTATGAGACTACCCCATTATCATGCAATATTATTAGGTTCTTTTGACTGTGACACATTTTTACACGAGTTGTGAGTCTCATATAGATCACGAACGTACGTATTGACTGATCATTGGTATGTGTGGGCCGTGCATTAGGAATAACTGTTGTTAGAAACTTTGCATGCTAGTAGACTTGGCAATTATTAGAGGTTTATCATGTCATGGACATGACATGCTTAGAGCATGGGGTGGGGAGAACAAGAAGTACTGCATTTGAGCTCCTTTGTACTTTTTCTTCTATAACCCGGAAGCTCCGCTGGAGATACGGGCGGTGATGACCCCTATACTACTTGGCGGGCCTCCGCCGTTCAAAAGACGACGTGCCTTTTAGGCCCCTGGTTCTCCGAGAAAGTCATGCCAATCCCAGTTTTCAGCCAGATAACTCACTTGTGGAAAAAGTTATTCTTAACTGTATTCACTTAGACGGTTAGGCGACCCCTTTGGATATTTATTTTAGTACTTTATTGGCATGTGTTTAAGTATCTTGTTATGTCCCTCTGAGGACCTGGTCCCCTGCCAGGTGTATCTGTTCTTGAGTATTCGCAGGAGCGCAGATTCGGACGGTTACTTATGTTTTCGAGGATGTCTTCTCTTCGAGCCCGTGATTGATAGCTGGTATTCTTATATAGTGTTTATTGTGTTGTAATATATTATAATTGCTCTTATATTCGAGTTGGTAGTGGATTTGTTTCTATCCAACTATCATCCTTAGATACTTCTTATTGAGAGCTAGTTTCCTAGATATTGGTTATTTAATTATATTTGATTTTCGTGGATGAGATTTAGATTATACCCTGTGACTTGTGATACATTTTATACCACTTATGGATTTAATATTCATATTACAGCGTACGTATGGATTTGGTTTCCATATATTGGAGTTGCCATATCCATGCGGCTGGCATGCTTACGTGTCCTAGTCCTACGTATTTTTGGGACTAGGGCGTGACATATTTTTGTGGTAGCCCATACAGGTCGAGAGCATATTGTTTCGGTTACATTACTGTATCGAACAAGCCTGCACCTAGGACTAGAGTATAGGATCTCATCCACAATTGACTATGATTCATCTTTCTCCTATCTGTTCTATTTGAACAATTGTATCCTGCTTGATTCCTGTACTTCCTTAATAATTCTTTAAGTATAGCCTCTGCTAGAATATAGGAACCCCTGTTATTAGGATGATAATTAGGGTAGCACACCTATTAAGGATACAACAAGAATATAGACACACCACTAAGTTTAGCATATCCAGTGAACCCTAGAATTCCTTATCTTTAGATTGGTATACCATTCCCCCTGATGTATAATGAAGACTTGGGAGTAGTATAGACACTACTAGAGTTAGTTAGAAGTTTACCATAATGGTTGACCCTAGTATTGAGGAACCAATAGAAAACCAAAAAATGAATATTAGGACTGAACCTAACCTTCGCAGTTAGATAAGTATTGGAGAACTATAAATTTAGATTCTTGTCTTGAGATAAGCAGACAGTATCTTAGAAAGCCAAGGGCAATGCATAGAATGTTTTCCTAATCATACCTCAAATATAGCAACTAGCATACCACTTTCCCTTAGAAAACTATGATGCTATCTAGAGCCCTCCATTTTAATTTTATATGTAGTTTCTCTGCGACCTAAACGTTCGCTAATGCGCAACAACTAAATTATGTTCTTCTTTCTTCATATTTCAACTCATGCCACCTGACACTTCTGATAGTAGGCCAAGTAATTTTATTCTTTGTTAAGGACACATAGTTTGCTAGGATTATAGCTGTAGTCTCGAATGTGAACATTTTGTGCTTGGTAGTTAGAGTTTGATAAGTTTGAGTTGTTCTTGCAGACTGCGACCCGATGATTATCCCTTAGTATTAAATTGCATAATCTGTACCCCCACCTCGATATGAGTTATACCTCCTTCTCCACTTAAAGCCAGTAACTCTTCTATTCTTACTATTGACACATGTTCTATGAGCACTATGATTAAAACTTAAGGTGATCCTTACCTATATAATACAATAGGAGACCCTAATAAGTACCAAGATCTTTCCTCATATACCATAATAAGAGTTTCTGTTTTATTTATATGTGCAAGATTATTTTATAGGATCCTCTTAAGACTGTCACAATATTAGTTTAATTCTTTTAAGTTGGGTAGTATGCCTCACAACCTAGTATCACATAGTCCACTTGACCCATTGAGGTAGTGTAACTGAATGACATTAATTGTATGCTAGCATAAAACGACAGTATTTATCCAGACGATAGAATTTAGAGGTTCTTGCCCCTATTTGGTCGACTAGCGACTTAGACAAGGAGGTTGTATGATAACTGTAGAGATTGTAGAGTCTTTTATTATTATTACTTATTTGTTTTTGTTTTGTGAACTTGAATTAAATTGTACCTCCTTTCATCATCATCTAGCGTACTTATATTTGTTGTACTACCTTGACTTATGCTATTATTATAGCCTAGTTTTGCAAGCTTACTCTTCTATCGAGCTTGATCATGATATATGTATTGGTGGGTTAACACACTAATATATTTTAGAATCAGTGTATTAAGGTCTAGCTAGCCTTAGTGCGCTTGATTCGCCCTTCGTAATACTACTTTACATGGATTGGGATATATAGTGATTAGTAGACGAATGTACTTGCCCTCTAGACATGTCTGAGCGTATCGTATCGGCTATATAACTGTACTAATACGAGTATATGAATACGGATTTACCAAATAGGATTTCAGTCCACAACTGCCTTGACAATTTCCATTGAATTCCTTAAAACGCCTTGATCCCCATACTTGTATTCTATTACCCCCACCTTGAATTCTTTATTATTGCCCTCCGTCTTTCCTTGTTTTGGAAAGATGAAACCTCGTGCTTAGAAATAAGTGATACACTGATAGTGCTAGGTATACCCCATAGCCTAATCATATGACTTGGTGATTCTCTGTTATAAATGATTAAGGGCATATCATAGATGATATGTTTGGTGTTAAAGACTTTGATGATTCAATAGCATGATTCAATAATTTGGTGCATAGCATTCTTAGATGTATAGCCTTAGATGATAGATGGGTATATTCTAAGTTGGGTAGAAACTGCAATGTTAACTTAAGGATAATTCTTTAGACTGTAATCAAGTGAGGTTAGATAGAGAAACCCTACCCTAGTTTAATTTCGAGGACAAAATTATTTTAAGTTGGGTAGATTGTAAACCCCCTCAACCAAAATTAGGCCTAATTTGCTTAGATAGTAAAACTAGGGCTAGTTTGAACCAATTTGAATTAGAACATGTAGCGCACCTTACCATTGCTTCGATAATTAGAATACCTCACCAGCCATTGCCTATCTACAAATTTCACAACCTCATCTTAGACATGCCCACCTACTATTCTGACCCTTGTACAACTTATAATATTGCTCTCTGGTGCTATATTTTAGCCGCACAATAAACGTCGCGGACGTTATTTCTTAATTCGAAATAAATTCCAATTTTATACCCTTGTGCATTCCAATCGAAATTGGAGACACAACCTTGACCATTTTGTGCAACCCGGATTTTATTAATATTCTATACTGTACTTTAGACGCCCCTGACACTTGTGGCCCGCCTAAATTTAATTCCATGAACTCCTAATTAATTCTAGAATATCGTGCGCATTTCGATTTAATTAGTTAAATCCAATTTTCGCCTTTGTGCAATTTTCCAATTGTTGGAAGGCTTTTATGCAAAAATGCATTGAGGTGTCCCCACCATTGGACAATTCATGAAGAAATCTAATTTTCTCCTTCATAGGAATTTTCCCATAATTTTTCAGGATGTGCAACGCGCGCGCACATCGCCCGTATATTAAATCTACCCTCGCATCTATTTAATATAATTTATAGCCGTCCCCAACATCCCCATGTGAGCCCAAGGCCCAATTCCTAGAGATATTGACCAAGTCAAACCAAGCTTTTAGGTCAAACACCCACCACATGTATATAAACAAATTTTCTTTCCCTTTTCTTTATTTTCTTTATTTTCTTCTCTTTCCAATACCTAAAACTAGCCGACTCCTCCTTCTTCCTCTTCCCTCTCCCTGTGCACCCTCGCTGGCCGGAGCTCCACCGTGAGCCTCGCCAACCCCTTACCGGAGAAGCCCCTTCTCCGCTGCACCCAGTCCTCCACCAGCCACCCCCTATCCTCCTCGACCTCGACTTCCTCCTCCCCTCTCCGGCGGATCCCTGACCCGCAGCCGCCGACTTCGAGCACCCCGGAGCCATAACCGCTGTCCTCCTCCTCCTTCCCCGCCGAGAACCACCCTGGCCATTGTCATCTCTCCCACGTCCTCTCCTCCCTGCCTGGATCGACCTCGTCGATCCGACTACACCGAGCAGCGCCGGGCAGACCCTCACCGCCTGAGCCATCGAGTAGTCTCGCTGGACCCCGACCTCCGGAGCAGCGAGCACCTCCGCCATTAACGCAGCGGCCACCTCTCCGTTCATCCTCGACGGAGCAACCACCTTCGTGCAACCAGTCACCACCCTGCACTCCTCCACGACCTCCCTGATCATCCCCGCAGAGCCCCGACAGCATCTCCCTGAACTCCTCCCTGCGTCTCCGGCCAACCGCCATTACCACCACCACCACCATCGTCGAGTCCACTTCTTCCCTCCTCCGCGAGCCACGCCGGACTGGCCCGCATCTCCTTCTCTTCCTGTTCTTCTTCTTCTTTCCTCCTCCGCGAGCCACACCGAACTGACCTGCACTTCCCTCCTCCGCCCTGTCCTCCTTCTTGGCCTGACTGGCCGGATCTCCTCTCCCCTGGCCGAGCTCCTCCCTGTGTTCCTATCAGCCTCCTCTGGCATACACCATCATCACACCATCGATAGCTCATCATCATCGTGTCATCATCTCACCATCAGCCTATCATCATCATCGTATCACCATCATCCCCTCATCATCGTCGTTGTCGTCATCTCACCATCATTCAATCATCATCATCTCAATTCATCATTATCTCGTCATCGTCATTATCATCACCCTAACCATCATTGTAGCCATCGACGTCGTAGTCATCGCCCTCACAAACACCCTTACCATTATCAACACCATCGTCCTCGTCATCACATCGGCAATGTATTATCGTTATCTCACCATCAATCCATTATCGTCACCAAAACCTTAACCTAATCACCCTCATTCTCCTTCTCATCATCATCGTAATAATCATCATCATTACCTCATTGTATCAGCAACCATCAGCCCATCATCATCACTTTCAATCATTAGCATCATCATCTCACCATCATCCTTGTCTCAAATTTATCATCATCATTCCATCACCCTTATCATCATCATCACTTCACCATCATCGCATCATCGGCATCTCATTACTGTCATTGTCGTCATCTCATCATCATCTCATCATCATCACCACCTCATCGTCACCCCACCATTCATTATCATCATCAGCATTGTCATCCTCACCATCTTTGTCATTATAATCGTCATCATCGTCGTCAACCTCATCGCCGTACCCGTACACGTACTCCGAGGTATGAACCTGTCTGTCTTCTCCTTTATGTATGTTCGTATGTATGCCATTAGGACAAGCGTATTACTCATGACTGCTAACTGATATCGGACCCTGAGTCGGTGAACCCAGTGCTGCGTACACGAACTCGTACGCGTATATTATTCAGTTTGATATTTATATATATATTTATTATATGCATACTATTCAACTTGGTATATATAAAATTATTGGATGATATATATATATATATATGGTATATATTTATATTGTAATTAAGTATATGCTAATAATAATTATGAGTATATATATTTGGACTGTACGACCCTAGGACACGTGGACTGTCCCGTATTTACCCATGACCCTGTTGACCCTAAGAACAATGTTGGTGCCTGCCTTGTGTACATCGACGTACTGGCGAGACCGTGTTAGTTAACTGACTAATTTCATACAGCACTTGAAGATGAGACCCCGCGTAATTCAACACGTAATTGACCATATTAGATGACTAGTGTTACCCCTAGTATACCCCCTGAGTCCAGTGTAAATATTGTTGTGTGTGCACTAGTGTAATGACTAATAATTTTATTGTATTATATTTATATGTACATTGGATATTGGATTTGTTCTGCATAATTTCTGGAGCAGGTTATTGATACATTGCAGCTTTCTTGCCAGGCAAGTATACCTTGCCATTGTACTGTTATTCATATTCCATATGTTGCATGCATCTTTATTTTCTGTCTTTAGTTCATATATTTTAACTGTTATATAAAATACGCGCGACGGTGTCGTCGCGATATATTTTTATTTATGTATTTGCAATGACCTTGTTTATGAGACTACCCCATTATCATGCAGCATCATTAGGTTCTTTTGACTGTGACACATTTTTACACGAGTTGTGAGTCTCATATAGATCACGGACGTACGTATTGACTGATAATTGGTACGTGTGGGCCGTGCGTTAGGAATAACTGCTGTTAGAAACTTTGTATGCTAGTAGACTTGGCAGCTATTAGAGGTTTATCGTGTCATGGATATGATATGCTTAGAGCATGGGGTAGGGAGAACAACAAGTACCGCATTTGAGCTCCTTTGCACTTTTTCTTCTGTAACCCGGAAGCTCCGCTGGAGATACGGGCGGTAATGACCCCTATACTACTTGGCGGGCCTCCGTCGTTCAAAAGACGACTTGCCTTTGAGGCCCCTGGTTCTCCGAGAGAGTCATGCCAATCCCAGTTTTCAGCCAGATAGCTCACTTGTGGGGAAAGTTGTTCTTAACTGCATTCACTTAGACGGTTAGGCGACCCCTTTAGATATTTATTTCAGTACTTTATTGGCATGTGTTTAAGTATCTTGTTATGTCCCTTTGAGGACCTGGTCCCCTGCCAGGTGTATCTGTTCTTGAGTATTCGCAGGAGCGCAGATTCGGATGGTTACTTATATTTTCGAGGATGTCTTCTCTTCGAGCCCGTGATTGATAGCTGGTATTCTTATATAGTGTTTATTGTGTTGTAATTATATTGTAATTGCTCTTATATTCGAGTTGGTAGTAGATTTGTTTCCATCCAACTATCATCCTTACATACTTCTTATTGAGAGCTAGTTTCCTAGATGTTGGTTATTTAATTATATTTAATTTTTGTGGATGAGATTTAGATTATACCATGTAACTTGTGATACATTTTATACCACTTATGGATTTGATATTCATATTACAGCGTACGTATGGATTTGGTTTCCATATATTGGAGTTGCCATATCCATGCGGCTGGCATGCTTACGTGTCCTAGTCCTACGTATTTTTGGGACTGGGGGGTGACAATGAGATTAGAATAGGATGTGACTTGTATCATTGGACCTATTTATTTTTTACTACTTCTTAAGTACGCCCTGATGGATCCATTAAGTTGGGTTGTCCATCGGTGCGTGCTGCTGGCCATTGCCACGTGTTCAGTCCCTCGGTATTTGGGACTGGAGCATGACAAAATCCACTACCAAACTAGAGTATAAAAGAAACAAAATAAGTACATCTAATGAACAATGAAGCTCGAAGAGAAGATCTCCTCGAAAGAGAACAAAGTAGCAAGTCCTGATCCGCGCTCCCACAAATAGTCATGATCGTCTACACCTGGAAAGGGACCAGGTCCTCAGAGGGACGTAACAAGATACATAGAAATATGCCATAAAGTAAATACTATGAAAACTCGAGGGTGAACTAACCAGCTAAGTGAATACAATTTGAGGACAACTTAGTGCGTATGGGAAGTGTAGGCTAGACATATGCTGACATAATTTACCAATCGTCGTGACTGGCTAGTATATGCTACATATGCCCCCATAACAAGGGCACTCTACAATATAATAACGTCCAGCTCTGAGGAACGCGGTATCTGTATAAGTAATAACGTCCAATGTTCCGAAGAATATAAAATCTGCATAGTATAACGTCCATATCATTCCGTAGAACATAGAATCTGAATAGTATAACGTCCATATCGTTCCGTAGAATGTAGAATCTGAATAGTATAACATCCATATCATTCTGTAGAATGTGGAATCTGAATAAAGGAAGTCATTGGATTCGTGGCTCCTTCGGATACTATAGATTCCAATATGGGTATCCCATACGCCTACCAGTTGTCCTCCCCGCCCAATGCCAATGTACTAGTCGCGAACACGACGTGGACATCTCGTACTATAATGCAAGTCTCTATATAAATAAATAACTAAGTTAAATACCGTCACACGTGCTGCTCACACCGATGGCCAGTCGAGTATGAAGCACGCATCCCTACATGAACTTACTCTATGACGTGCAATGATACGTGTCAAGGCCTGGAGAGTCATATTGATAACTCCATAACTTTATTTGGGTCCACTGGACACTAGGTCAGACACAAGTCCTAACGTCAACGCCTTCGTTGACTGCACCCGAGTCTTTCTCGGACGTACACAATTATATAATATTAAAACAATAAATATGCAACTAATAATAACAAAATTTAAACAGTATAAAATGACAATGTATACTTGCCTGGCAAGAAAGCTGTGCATAGTATAAGCATCCAGACGTCAAGCACAAGGGATCAGAAACCATGGCATCTGAATGAACGTCTCCGGATGCTGAAATAAATATCACCAACGTTTCCAGAATAAGCGAGATAGTCAGAAAAGTCTACCCTTTCGTCAAATTTTATCATGCCCCAGTCCCAAAAATACGTAGGACTAGGACACGTAAGCATGCCAGCCGCATGGATATGGCAACTCCAATATATGGAAACCAAATCTATACGTACGCTGTAATATGAATATCAAATCCACAAGTGGTATAAAATATAATACAAGTCACAGGGAAAAATCTAAATCTCATCCACCAAAATCATATAGAAATAAATAACCAGTATTTATGAAACTAGATCTCAATAAGAAGTATCTAAGGATGATAGTTGGATGGAAACAAATCCACTACCAACTCGAATATGAGAGCAAATACAATATGAGTACAACACAATCAACATAATATGAGAATACCAGCTAACAATCATGGGCTCGAAGAGAAGACATCCTCGAAGCATCTATAACCATCCAAATCTGCGCTCCTACAAATACTCAAGAACAGGTACACCTGGCAGCGGACCAGGTCCTCAGAGGGACATAACAAGATACTTAAACACATGCCAATAAAGTACTGAAATAAATATCCAATGGGTCGCCTAACCATCTATGTGAATGCAGTTTGAGAATAACTTTCTAACAAATGAGCTATCTGGCTGAGAACTGGGATTGGCATGACTCTCTCGGAGAACCAGGGGCCTCAAAGGCATGTCGTCTTTTGAACGGCAGAGGCCCGCCAAGTAGTATAGGGGTCATCACCGCCCGTATCTCCAGCGGAGCTTCCGGGTTACAGAAGGAAAAGTGTAAAGGAGATTAAATGCGGTACTTGTTGTTCTTCCCATCCCATGCTCTAAGCATGTCATATCCATGACACGATTTGGTCCATAGCCTATTCTTAGTACCCTAGTCCAATCCTGCAACCAAACAAGGACAAGGATGGGACCACCGTACTACAATAGGCTAAGTCCCTAGACCTCTAATAACTGCTAAGTCTACTAGCATGCAAAGTTTCTAACAGCAGTTATTCCTAACGCACGGCTCACACGTACAGGAGGCCAACCCTGCACGCCAGTCCATGATCTATATGAGACTCATAACTCGTGTAACAACTGTGTCACGGCCGATGAACCTAAAGATGCTACATGATAATGGGGTAGTCTCATAAACAAGGTCAATACAAATACATAAATAAAAACATACCGCGACGACACCGTCGCGCGCATTTTATATAACAGTTAAAATATATGAACTAAAGACAAAAAATAAAGATGCATGCAACATATGGAATATAAATAACAGTACAATGGCAAGGTATACTTGCCTGGGGTCCTGCTGCTGGTATGAATCAGAGTCCAAGTCACAGTCCAAATAGCCTATGTATTACAAATTTATCACGTCAAAAGATAATTTATTTTAATTTATTTAATTGTGGAATAATTACTCTAAAATCCTATTTTAATCTTATTATTCTGATTTTTATGTTAATTCCTAAATTTTGTCCAAAGAAACTGAATTTTATCAACTCGAGACTCATGACACGCAAATCGAGACGATCTGTTGACCGAAAAGTCAACCGACACAAACTCAATTTTCATGCATGATTTTCTGTAGATTTCAGTGTCAAAAACATGCTGGAATTTATGGCTCATCCGAATTCAAATTCGTTTGGGAATTATGGCACATACAAATTTTGTATTGTGCACCGATGGTTAAATTCTAACCTAGAAGTTCTACAGAATTAACAGTATATAAATACTTCGAATTAAATTCTGGAAAAAATATATGTCGATGATCTCGACATATCTTTCAGAAACTTTAAACGGTTCATGATTCTGATTTCGGGTTCTCCCGAAATTACGAAAACATCGAAATACGTCTATTTTCGAACATGCTATGCTCTACGAATTTTCCAGAATTTAATACTAATAATTTAGAAAAATAATTTATATAATCAGAAAGCTAACCTCATTATCGTTCTAACAAAAAAAACTAGGTCTCGTTTGGAGTCCAGAGCTATGCACAATGGCTTCTGGAAGATGAAGGAACCCTAGATGGCAATTCTCCAAAATTCGGCTGAAGAAAAACCCTAGAAATAAACTTAAACTAATATATATATAGAGGAGAGAGAAAGCAGTCGCGGCTCAGATCTTGACACGTGGCAGCCATCCAACGCTGCCCGCCCCGCAGTCACTGACAGGCGGGCCCGGCACTGTTTGCTGCGGGAGGCTGACAGGTGGGCCCCCTGTTTGCTGACTGGGCAGAAATAATTACTTTTTGGGTTTTTTTTTTAGAAATTAGTTTTTAATTCAGTTTTTCATAATTAACTCGAAATAAATGCTAAAAATAATCAAAAAAATTCCCAAAAATTTCTAGAAAATATATTTGACTATTTAGAATCTAAAATAAAATTTTGGGATATTTTTAATTAAGTTTGAACATAAAATAAATTCTTTAAAGTCCTAGAAAATTAGTGTTACTAGTTTTTAATTAACTAAAAATTATGGAAAAATCCCAATAATCTAAAATAGCCTAAAAATAATTCTAAATAAATATTTATATCAGTAAATATACTAAAAAAATTATTTTCTAATTAACTAAGATAATATTCTAAATAAATTCAACATCTATAATAAATATAATAATATAAAATATACACAAATATCTATTTTGGGTGAGGGAGTTTACAATCTACCCAACTTAAAACAATTTCGTCCTCGAAATTAAAATAAGGCATAATTTGTTAAATCCTTCACATTCGTACATAAGGTACGTCAATCGCAATCTCTTCCAAAAATTTAAATAACAAAATCTATTCAAATCTATCGCGATCACTTCAAAATTAAGATAACCACTGTTTAAATCAAAATTCAACCTGTCGTAATCTCTTCTCGATTTTTAAATAATCAACATTCAAATCTAACTCAAGTCTATATGACATCCCACATCAAAATTTATATCATAATTTCCCACTATCATATTCTCCTCTAGACTTTGAACAATAAACAATTCTAATCAAATCTTATTCCTATTCTTAACTTAAGAATTTTGTACTATTCAAATATTTAAACTCAATTTACATCCTCAATATTTCAAATAGGTGACCCAACAATCAAAATTGAACTTTTAATTCAAATCATCAAATTGTAAAATTTAAATCTAATAAACCAATTGTTCAAGTCTAAAATTCTATATTTATCCTCAAAATTTAAATCGATGATTCATCCTTCAATATTCAAAATTTAAATCATGTGCTCAAAGTATAAATATTTGGTCCGCAATATCAAGATTTTAAAATTCGTTAAATCCTCATTATCTTAATCCTTCTTTTAAAATTTCTCAAAATTAAAATGACTTGAATCTCCCAATCTAATCTTACTTGATCATAATCTAAAAGAAATTTCTCTCAAGTTGATAATGCACTGCTACCCAACTTAGAATTTATCCATCTATCTCAGAAGGCTATATACTTTAAGAAAAATATTCTTTAATTTATTTACTCATGTCATTCAATCCTCAAAACTTCAACGCCGATTATATCATATATGATATTTCCTTAATTACAAAAGAATAATCCTCAAGTATGTGATCGGCCTATGGGGTATATCTAGTACTCTCTGTGTATCAAACTTATACCAAGCACGAGGTTTCGTCTTTCCGAAATAAGGGAAGACGGAGATCAATAATAAAGAGTTCAAGGGCGAGGTAATATAATAGAAGTATTGGAATCAAGGCGTTTAAAGAATTCAAATAGGAATTGTCAAAACAGTTGTGGATTGAAGTCCTATTTTGGTAATTCCTATTCACATGCTCGTATTAGTACAGTTATGTAGCCGATACGATACGCTCAGACATATCTAGAAGGCAAGTACAGGTGTCTACTAGTCAACTATATATCTCAATCCACGGAAAGCATCATTGCGATGGGCGAATCAAGCGCACTATGGTTGATCAGACCGTAATACACTGATTCTGATTAGACAATGTATTAGTAGGCGTCCCCAATAATACATATCTCATGATCAAGCTCGATAAAAGAGTAAGCTTGCAAAACTAGGCTATAATAGCAGCATAAGTCAAGGTAGTGCAGCAAATATAAGTACGCTAGATGATGATGAAAGGAGGTACAAATTAATTCAAGTTCACAAAACAAAAACAACTAAGCAACAATAATAAAAGACTCTACAATCACTACAGTTATCATACAACCTCCTTGTCTAAGTCGCTAGTCGACCAAATAGGGGCAAGGACCTCTAACTTCTATTGTCTGAATAAACACTGTCGTCTTATGCTAGTATACAATTAATGTCATTCAATCACACTACAATAATGGGTCAAAAGACTATGTGATACTAGGGTGTGAGGTATACTACCCAACTTATAATAATAAAATAATACTGTAGTGGTCTTAAGAGGATCCTACCAAATAACCTTGCACATGTAAATAAAATAGAAAATCTTATTAGGGTATATGAGGAAAGATCTTGGTACTGATTAGGGTATCCTATTTATATAGGTAATGGTCATCCTAAGTCTTAGTCATAGCGCTTATAGAGCAAGTGTCAATAGTAAGAATAGAAGAGTTACTAGCCGTTAAGGGAAAAGGGATCTAACTCGTATCGAGGTGAGGGTACATGTTACACAATTTAAAAAACTAAGGGATAATCATCAGGTAGTAATCTACAAGAATAACTTAAACTGTCAAGTTCTAACTACCAAGCACATAATGTTTAAATTCAATATTACAACTATAATCCTAGCAAACTATGTGTCTTTAACAAAGAAATAAATTACTTGGCCCACTATCAGAAGTGTCAGGTGGCACGAGTTGAAAGATAAAGAAAAGAAGAACGTAATTTTGGTCATCGCACAATTAGCGAACGTTAAGGTCGCAGAGGAACAAGTCATAAAGATAGAAGGACTCTAAATAATATCTTAATTTCCTAAGGGAAATGTGGTATGCTAATATCTGTGTTTGAGGTTTGATCAAGAAAAATGTTGATTACATTCCTCTAGGCTTCCTAAGGTGTTGTCTACTAATAATAAGTCAATGATCTAAGTTTATAGTTCTCCAATATTATATAACTATGAAGGTTAGGTTCAGTTCTAATATTAAATTTTGGTTTTCTATTGGTTCCTCCATACTAGGGTCAAACATTATGGTAAACTTCTAACTAACTCTAATAGTATCTATACTACTCTTAAGTCTTCATAATACATCAAGGGGTAATGGTAAACCAATTCTAGAGATAAGGGATTCTAGGGTTTACTAGATATTCCAAACTTAGTGGTGTGTCTATATTTTTGTTGTATTCTTAATAGGTGTGCTACCTTAATTATCATCCTATTAACAGGGGTTCCTATATTCTAGCAGAAGGCTATACTCAAATAACTATTAGGAAAGTACAGGAATCAAGCAGGATATAATTATTCAAAATAGAACAGATAGGAGGAAGATGAATCATAGTCAATTGTGGATGAGATCCTATACTCTAGTCCTAGGTGCAGGCTTGTTCGGTACAGTAATGTAACCGAGACAATATGCTCTCGACCTGCATGGGCCACCACAAAAATATGTCATGCCCCAGTCCCAAAAATACGTAGGACTAGGACACGTAAGCATGCCAGCCGCATGGATATGGCAACTCCAATATATGGAAACCAAATCCATACGTACGCTGTAATATGAATATCAAATCCACAAGTGGTATAAAATATAATACAAGTCACAGGAAAAAATCTAAATCTCATCCACCAAAATCATATAGAAATAAATAACCAGTATTTATGAAACTAGATCTCAATAAGAAGTATCTAAGGATGATAGTTGGATGGAAACAAATCCACTACCAACTCGAATATGAGAGCAAATACAATATGAGTACAACACAATCAACATAATATAAGAATACCAGCTAACAATCATGGGCTCGAAGAGAAGACATCCTCGAAGCATCTATAACCATCCAAATCTACGCTCCTGCAAATACTCAAGAACAGGTACACCTGGCAGCGGACCAGGTCCTCAGAGGGACATAACAAGATACTTAAACACATGCCAATAAAGTACTGAAATAAATATCCAATGGGTCGCCTAACCATCTATGTGAATGCAGTTTGAGAATAACTTTCTAACAAGTGAGCTATCTGGCTGAGAACTGAGATTGGCATGACTCTCTCGGAGAACCAGGGGCCTCAAAGGCATGTCATCTTTTGAACGGCAGGGGCCCGCCAAGTAGTATAGGGGTCATCACCGCCCGTATCTCCAGTGGAGCTTCCGGGTTACAGAAGGAAAAGTGTAAAGGAGCTTAAATGCGGTACTTGTTGTTCTCCCCATCCCATGCTCTAAGCATGTCATATCCATGACACGATTTGGTCCATAGCCTATTCTTAGTACCCTAGTCCAATCCTGCAACCAAACAAGGACAAGGATGGGACCACCGTACTATAATAGGCTAAGTCCCTAGACCTCTAACTGCTAAGTCTACTAGCATACAAAGTTTCTAACAGCAGTTATTCCTAACGCACGGCTCACACGTACATGAGGCCAACCCTGCACGCCAGTCCATGATCTATATGAGACTCACAACTCGTGTAACAACTGTGTCACGACCGATGAACCTAAAGATGCTACATGATAATGGGGTAGTCTCATAAACAAGGTCAATGCAAATACATAAATAAAAACATACCGCGACGACACCGTCGCGCGCATTTTATATAACAGTTAAAATATATAAACTAAAGACAAAAAATAAAGATGCATGCAACATATGGAATATAAATAACAGTACAATGGCAAGGTATACTTGTCTGGGGTCCTGCTGCTGGTATGAATCAGAGTCCAAGTCACAGTCCAAATAGCCTATGTATTACAAATTTATCACGTCAAAAGATAATTTATTTTAATTTATTTAATTATGGAATAATTACTCTAAAATCCTATTTTAATCTTATTATTTTGATTTTTATGTTAATTCCTAAATTTTGTCCAAAGAAACTGAATTTTATCAACTCGAGACTCATGACACGCAAATCGAGACGATCTGTTGACCGAAAAGTCAACCAACACAAACTCAATTTTTATGCATGATTTTCTATAGATTTCAGCGTCAAAAATATGCTGGAATTTATGGCTCGTCCGAATTCAAATTCGTTTGGGAATTATGGCACATACAAATTTTGTATTGTGCACCGATGGTTAAATTCTAACCTAGAAGTTCTACAGAATTAACAGTATGTAAATACTTTGAATTAAATTCTGGGAAAAATATATAACGATGATCTCGACATTAGCTTTCAGAAACTTTAAACGGTTCATGATTCTGATTCCGGGTTCTCCCGAAATTGTGAAAACATCGAAATACGTCTATTTTCGGACATGCTATGCTCTACGAATTTTCCAAAATTTAATACTAATAATTTAGAAAAATAATTTATATAATCAGAAACCTAACCTCATTATCATTTTAACAAAAAAAACTAGGCCTCGTTTGGAGTCCGGAGCTATGCGCAATGACTTCTGGAAGATGAAGGAACCCTAGATGGCAATTCTCCAAAATTCGGCTGAAGAAAAACCCTAGAAATAAACTTAAACTAATATATATATAGAGGAGAGAGAAAACAGTCGCGGCTCAGATCTTGACACGTGGCAGCCATCCAACGCTGCCCGCCCCGCAGTCACTGACAGGCGGGCCCGGCACTGTTTGCTGCGGGAGGCTGACAGGTGGGCCCCCTGTTTGCTGACTGGGCAGAAATAATTACTTTTTGGGTTTTCTTTAGTTTTTAATTCAGTTTTTCATAATTAACTCGAAATAAATGCTAAAAATAATCAAAAAAATTCCCAAAAATTTCTAGAAAATATATTTGACTATTTAGAATCTAAAATAAAATTTTAGGATATTTTTAATTAAGTTTGAACATAAAATAAATTCTTCAAAGTCCTAGAAAATTAGTGTTACTAGTTTTTAATTAACTAAAAATTATGGAAAAATTCCAATAATCTAAAATAGCCTAAAAATAATTCTAAATAATTATTTATATAAGTAAATATACTAAAAAAATTATTTTCTAATTAACTAAGATAATATTCTAAATAAATTCAACATCTATAATAAATATAATAATATAAAATATACACAAATACCTATTTTGGGTGAGGGAGTTTACAATCTACCCAACTTAAAACAATTTTATCCTCGAAATTAAAATAAGGCATAATTTGTTAAATCCTTCACATTCGTACATAAGGTACGTCAATCGCAATCTCTTCCAAAAATTTAAATAACAAAATCTATTCAAATCTATCGCGATCACTTCAAAATTAAGATAACCACTGTTTAAGTCAAAATTCAACCTGTCGTAATCTCTTCTCAATTTTTAAATAATCAACATTCAAATCTAACTCAAGTCTATATGATATCCCACATCAAAATTTATATCATAATTTCCAACTATCATATTCTCCTCTAGACTTTGAACAATAAACAATTCTAATCAAATCTTATTCCTATTCTTAACTTAAGAATTTTATACTATTAAAATATTTAAACTCAATTTAATCCTCAATATTTCAAATAGGTGACCCAACAATCAAAATTGAACTTTTAATTCAAATCATCAAATTATAAAATTTAAATCTAATTAACCAATTGTTCAAGTCTAAAATTCTATATTTATCCTCAAAATTTAAATCGATGATTCATCCTTCAATATTGAAAATTTAAATCATGTGCTCAAAGTATAAATATTTGGTCCGCAATATCAAGATTTAAAATTCGTTAAATTCTCATTATCTTAATCCTTCTTTTAAAATTTCTCAAAATTAAAATGACTTGAATCTCCCAATCTAATCTTACTTGATCACAATCTAAAAGAAATTTCTCTCAAGTTGACAATGCACTGCTACCCAACTTAGAATTTATCCATCTATCTCAGAAGGCTATATACTTTAAGAAAAATATTCCTTAATTTATTTACTCATGTCATTCAATCCTCAAAACTTCAACGCCGATTATATCATATATGATATTTCCTTAATTACCAAAGAATAATACTCAAGTATGTGATCGGCCTATGGGGTATATCTAGTACTCTCTGTGTATCAAACTTATACCAAGCACGAGATTTCGTCTTTCCGAAATAAGGGAAGACGGAGATCAATAATAAAGAGTTCAAGGGCGAGGTAATATAATAGAAGTATTGGAATCAAGGCGTTTAAAGAATTCAAATAGGAATTGTCAAAGCAGTTGTGGATTGAAGTCCTATTTTGGTAATTCCTATTCACATGCTCGTATTAGTACAGTTATGTAGCCGATACAATACGCTCAGACATATCTAGAAGGCAAGTACAGGTGTCTACTAGTCAACTATATATCTCAATCCACGTAAAGCATCATTGCGATGGGCGAATCAAGCGCACTATGGTTGATCAGACCGTAATATACTGATTCTGATTAGACAATGTATTAGTAGGCGTCCCTAATAATACATATCTCATGATCAAGCTCGATAAAAGAGTAAGCTTGCAAAACTAGGCTATAATAGCAGCATAAGTCAAGGTAGTGCAGCAAATATAAGTACGCTAGATGATGATGAAAGGAGGTACAAATTAATTCAAGTTCACAAAACAAAAACAACTAAGCAACAATAATAAAAGACTCTACAATCACTACAGTTATCATACAACCTCCTTGTCTAAGTCGCTAGTCGACCAAATAGGGGCAAGGACCTCTAACTTCTATTGTCTGAATAAACACTGTCGTCTTATGCTAGTATACAATTAATGTCATTCAATCACACTACAATAATGGATCAAAAGACTATGTGATACTAGGGTGTGAGGTATACTACCCAACTTATAATAATAAAATAATGCTGTAATGGTCTTAAGAGGATCCTACCAAATAACCTTGCACATGTAAATAAAATAGAAAATCTTATTAGGGTATATGAGGAAAGATCTTGGTACTGATTAGGGTATCCTATTTATATAGGTAATGGTCATCCTAAGTCTTAGTCATAGCGCTTATAGAGCAAGTGTCAATAGTAAGAATAGAAGAGTTACTAGCCGTTAAGGGAAAAGGGATCTAACTCGTATCGAGGTGAGGGTACATGTTACACAATTTAAAAAACTAAGGGATAATCATCAGGTAGTAATCTGCAAGAATAACTTAAGCTGTCAAGTTCTAACTACCAAGCACATAATGTTTAAATTCAATATTATAACTATAATCCTAGCAAACTATGTGTCTTTAACAAAGAAATAAATTACTTGGCCCACTATCAGAAGTGTCAGGTGGCACGAGTTGAAAGATAAAGAAAAGAAGAACGTAATTTTGGTCATCGCACAATTAGCGAACGTTAAGGTCGCAGAGGAATAAGTCATAAAGATAGAAGGACTCTAGATAATGTCATAATTTCCTAAGGGAAATGTGGTATGCTAATATCTGTGTTTGAGGTTTGATCAAGAAAAATGTTGATTACATTCCTCTAGGCTTCCTAAGGTGTTGTCTACTAATAATAAGTCAATGATCTAAGTTTATAGTTCTCCAATATTATATAACTATGAAGGTTAGGTTCAGTTCTAATATTAAATTTTGGTTTTCTATTGGTTCCTCCATACTAGGGTCAAACATTATGGTAAACTTCTAACTAACTCTAGTAGTATCTATACTACTCTTAAGTCTTCATAATATCTTCATAATACATCAAGGGGTAATGGTAAACCAATTCTAGAGATAAGGGATTCTAGGGTTCACTAGATATTCTAAACTTAGTGGTGTGTCTATATTCTCGTTGTATTCTTAATAGGTGTGCTACCCTAATTATCATCCTATTAACAGGGGTTCCTATATTCTAGCAGAAGGCTATACTCAAAGAACTATTAGGAAAGTACAGGAATCAAGCAGGATATAATTGTTCAAAATAGAACAGATAGGAGGAAGATGAATCATAGTCAATTATGGATGAGATCCTATACTCTAGTCCTAGGTGCAGGCTTGTTCGGTACAGTAACGTAACCGAGACAATATGCTCTCGACCTGCATTGGCCACCACAAAAATATGTCATACCCAGTCCCAAAAATACGTAGAACTAGGACACGTAAGCATGCCAGCCGCATGGATATGGCAACTCCAATATATGGAAACCAAATCCATACGTACGCTGTAATATGAATATCAAATCCACAAGTGGTATAAAATATAATATAAGTCACAGAAAAAAATCTAAATCTCATCCACCAAAATCATATAGAAATAAATAACCAGTATTTATGAAACTAGATCTCAATAAGAAGTATCTAAGGATGATAGTTGGATGGAAACAAATCCACTACCAACTCGAATATGAGAGCAAATACAATATGAGTACAACACAATCAACATAATATGAGAATACCAGCTAACAATCATGGGCTCGAAGAGAAAACATCCTCGAAGCATCTATAACCATCCAAATCTACGCTCCTGCAAATACTCAAGAACAGGTACACCTGGCAGCGGACCAGGTCCTTAGAGGGACATAACAAGATACTTAAACATATGCCAATAAAGTACTGAAATAAATATTCAATGGGTCGCCTAACCATCTATGTGAATGCAGTTTGTGAACAACTTTCTAACAAGTGAGCTATCTGGCTGAGAACTGGGATTGGCATGACTCTCTCGGAGAACCAGGGGCCTCAAAGGCATGTCGTTTTTTGAACGGCAGAGGCCCGCCAAGTAGTATAGGGGTCATCACCGCCCGTATCTCCAGCGGAGCTTCCGGGTTACAGAAGGAAAAGTGTAAAGGAGCTTAAATGCGGTACTTGTTGTTCTCCCCATCCCATGCTCTAAGCATGTCATATCCATGACACGATTTGGTCCATAGCCTATTCTTAGTACCCTAGTCCAATCCTGCAACCAAACAAGGACAAGGATGGGACCACCGTACTACAATAGGCTAAGTCCCTAGACCTCTAACTGCTAAGTCTACTAGCATGCAAAGTTTCTAACAGCAGTTATTCCTAACGCACGGCTCACACGTACAGGAGGCCAACCCTGCACGCCAGTCCATGATCTATATGAGACTCACAACTCGTGTAACAACTGTGTCACGACCGATGAACCTAAAGATGCTACATGATAATGTGGTAGTCTCATAAACAAGGTCAATGCAAATACATAAATAAAAACATACCGCGACGACACCGTCGCGTGCATTTTATATAACAGTTAAAATATATAAACTAAAGACAAAAAATAAAGATGCATGCAACATATGGAATATAAATAATAGTACAATGGCAAGGTATACTTTCCTGGGGTCCTGCTGCTGGTATGAATCAGAGTCCAAGTCACAGTCCAAATAGCCTATGTATTACAAATTTATCACGTCAAAAGATAATTTATTTTAATTTATTTAATTCTGGAATAATTACTCTAAAATCCTATTTTAATCTTATTATTCTGATTTTTATGTTAATTCCTAAATTTTGTCCAAAGAAACTGAATTTTATCAACTCGAGACTCATGACACGCAAATCGAGGCGATCTGTTGACCAAAAAGTCAACTGACACAAACTCAATTTTCATGCATGATTTTCTGTAGATTTCAGCGTCAAAAACATGCTGGAATTTACGGCTCGTCCAAATTCAAATTCGTTTGGGAATTATGGCACATACAAATTTTGTATTGTGCACCGATGGTTAAATTCTAACCTAGAAGTTCTACAGAATTAATAGTATATAAATACTTCGAATTAAATTTTGGGAAAAATATATGTCGATGATCTCGACATTAGCTTTCAGAAACTTTAAACGGTTCATGATTCTGATTCCGGGTTCTCCCAAAATTGCGAAATACGTCTATTTTTGGACATGCTATACTCTACGAATTTTCCAAAATTTAATACTAATAATTTAGAAAAATAATTTATATAATCAGAAAGCTAACCTCATTATCGTTCTAACAAAAAAAAACTAGGCCTCGTTTGGAGTCTGGAGCTATGCGCAATGGCTTCTGGAAGATGAAGGAACCCTAGATGGCAATTCTCCAAAATTCGGCTGAAGAAAAACCCTAGAAATAAACTTAAACTAATATATATATAGAGGAGAGAGAAAGCAGTCGCGGCTCAGATCTTGACACGTGGCAGCCATCCAACGTTGCCCGCCCCGCAGTCACTGACACAAAATGGGGTAGTATTTTGTAAAAGTCGCGATACAGGAACTTTTTACGGATACGGGTTGATTCTGACACGTACATACGTCCGAATCAGCTTCCGCGAAAGCTTACACGTCAGGATATACCATACGCGCCTTTTGGTGCAATTGGTATGTAACGATATGGTCCTGTTTGGTGGGGCGCACTCCGTATCATAAAATTTTAGTTTTTAAAAGATTAAGTTTTTGGTCGCTTTGGAGGCCGAATAATTTAACACGTAAAACGAATTATCAAAAACTAAAAGAACAGAATTTTTTTTAGTTATTTTGAGAAGAAAATCCTTCAATTAGTTTTTAAAAATATTAAGCAGGTTGATGGCAAATTGGGTGTGAACATGGGGGTTTGGGTTAAAGTTTCTGGACTATTTTTGGTCAGTTTTCTGGCCATTTTTTGGTCGAATTTTCGACCAATATAGGGCACGAAAACTCGTCCCGCTTGAATGAAAATCATAGAGGATTAGGTTATGAACGTACACGGACAAATCGCTCAAGAAAAGGACGAGAGATGAGAGAGATAACATACCGGAAAAATGGGACGCTATTGTGCACATGCGCGCACGTGCGTACACGCGGACGACGACTGCGGCGGTAGTCGGCGCGGGGGTGGTCGGCGGTCGGTCGTCGGGGCGCAGGGCTGGGGTAGGATTAGGGTTAGATTTTATATATATATATATATATATATATATATATATATATATATATATATATATATAGGGTGAGAGAGAGAATTCGAGAGGGGGGGAAGTCGGGTAACTCGATTACAAGTGTGGTATATAATCGACATATACAGGAATACACTAGGGCTTTGATCACATAGTCAACTTCTACTCTCCCATCCCCAACTAATACCAATGGATCCAATCACGACATGTTAAGAACATGAATATAGGAATACTGAACACAAGCAGTGTGTGTACACGAATAAACACACTGAACACGAGCAGTGTGTGAACACGAAATATAAATAATTAATACCCAATTCATATGATGAAATATATGTGAAGGAGTACCCGCTGAATACGGTAGGGGATAACATCTTTTGACAGGATCCATGTACCACCAGTCCGTGAAATCACTGTGTCGAAATTAAGTATACAGTTCTAGAACATGAGATATATACACCATTATGAAATAAAAACTAACAGAGAAATATACTCGCCCGAGGTCCTGAGCAAGGTGTGTCTCTCGATGCCTAAGCTGGTATCACACAGACCTATATATGGTAGGTTGTATCAATACAAGGTTCTGGAATAAAAATAAGTTAAACTAGTTCAATTCTAGGTCATAAAGCCATTTCTAAGTCAAAACAACCAAACTAGGTCAACTCTAGGTTAAAATAGTCAAACTTGGTCAAACTAGCTATGTCTAGGTTGCATGAGTCCAACTTTAGGATATTAGGTCCGTGTACTATGTAACTAGGCCCCACTAGCTAAACTAAGATACTAGAATACACACAAAGCACCGTATCATAGGATACGCAAGTTTCCAGATATAAAAATACTAATTTATATATATACAAGACAATATGTAAAGTAATCTCAAATTGGATACCCTGGCTTTGAACTAATGCGTATCTTACCACCTACACACCCATCTTAGTACTCAAGCCCAATATCTTGAGTATCCACCAATTACCTTGACATTACCTTGGTATCACAAGGTAAATCAAATCTTAATATATATAGCTCACTATCAATACACTAACTATAACATTATCTAACTACTACAATACTACTATAATAACTAACATATCAATACTTATATACATATATACATATAGTTACTAATCTAACACGTATGTATATAATCTAACTGTTAGCTAACACTGCATATATATACAACTACTATACTAACTTACCACTAATAAAACTAACTAAACTACTTATCTAACTAGCTGAACCATTAAAACTACTAGCTAACCTCTAACTTGCTGTTGCTGCTGGCATGAGATGCTGAATGCAGTTTGCTGTGAAGGTTGCTGCTGCTCATCCTATTGTAAACTACTAGCTGAAGGTTGCTGCTGCACCTTGTTTCTGTACTACTACTACTACACTTGCTGCTGCAGGCTCGAGGGTGCACACTGTTGCTGTGCAGCTACCTGCTGCTGCACGAGCTGCCACTATTTGCTGTGCTAAATGCAGTTCTTTGCATTACTGCCACTGACTTGTTGCTGTGCTACTGCCTCTACACTGCACTGTGAATGGCTGCATTGTTTGCTAACTGATGCATCTCCTCTCTGTTCAACTATTATGGCTGCACACTACTGTTCTTCAGTTGCTGCCCGACCCTTCACTCACTGCTCACTCAATCACTCACTACACATCCATACACATACCTCCAAACACACATATATACATATAGATATCAATATATATATATATACACACTCTTATCTATACATATATAGGTACTCTCATAACCATACATATATATATACAACATACACACATACATACATATATATATATATATATATATATATATATATATATATATATATATATATATATATATATATATACATATATATAAAAATATATACATCTAGCTACATATACATATCACATATACTCATAGCTATATATACATATCTATATAATACTATAGAGATACATATACATATACATATACATATACACACAATCATATAATATATCATACTAATATATAATACCAAGTCAAATTGAATTAAGGTACAATGAACAAACACGTAGAGTGCACCGCACCCGTATCACACTCATTCTATGATATGCTTGTGATACGGCTCCACCACACAACTAAATATATCCTGAAGGACACGAGCAAGTCTAAATTAATAATTATAAACAATACGAAGAATTAAATACACAACTATGTGTCCGTGTTAAAATATGATATGCATAAACCCCTGTGTCGGAGAAAATCCCCCAAAATAACCCGTATCGCCAAATTGTTGGGATACGGCCTACACGTATCCAATTGTGGATACGATACTAGTCACACATAATCAAACACATGTCAATTTGGTCTAATTAACCTATTGGCAAACACAAGATGTGCCAATCATAGAATTCTTCCAAAATTGACACAAAATACCACATAACTTTCTCCATTGGCCCCCTATGAACCTAATTTTAATTTCTATGGGTAGCCTTAGCTTATGGGGTGGTTTCTTATGGTTAAATTATAGATATATAACCTAATTAAAGAGAAAAAAATTAAATTGTACCTATTGGAAGATGGATTCCCAATAAAATTTTCAAATTAGGTAAAAGTAGCCGCCAACTTGTAGATTCTTGCTTCTCCTTGTAGATCCTTGCTTCCTCCTTGTAGATCCTTGTTCTACTAGCCTATAATAAAATTAGGGAAGGAATTAGAAAAAAATTGAGTAGGGATTGGTATGGGAATAAAGAATTTGTAAGAGAGAAAATTCTATATCTAGATTGGAATGACAAAATGAGAAGAGAGAGAGAGAGAGAGAGAAAGAGAGAGAGAGAGAGAGAGAGACTCTCTCCTCCCTATAGGTAGCCAGCCCTACCCCTCCTCCAAGCTACTATGAATTATCCAAAACATCCCTTGGGGCCTCTCATGAAGAAAATAATTAAGGAGAAAATGTTCTAGTCTAATTGGTTTCATTATTAATTCATCCTTCTAATGAATGGGCTTAATATTGGGCTTAATCTAAACTAGAATTAAATATTGATCTATGGATCTCAACTAAACTAGTTAGGTCCACTACACAAGTCCAAACATAAATCTAATATCTACAATAAATAAATAATATAATAATTAATATTTATATCATGCACAATATTTTATATTATAATCCTAAAATAAAAAATACCTATGCCAATTACCAAACTATCCTTAGTTGAAAAAGTGAGGGTGACAATAGACCAACATTTAAATTTAGTTAGAATTGAGCCCAATTATAAGTCCATTCATTAGGAGGATGATTAATTAAGTTATACCCATTAGACTAGAACCTTTTCTCCTTAATTATTTCTTCATGAGAGGCCCCTAGGGGTATTTTAGACATTGCATAGTATCTTGGGGAGGGGGTCAAGTGGCCGGCCTAGTATTAGAGGGCAAAAAGTTTCTCTCTTTATTTTTATTTCAAAACTAGATCTAGAATTTTTCTCTTCCAAATTTTTTCATTCCCACATTAAATTTCAACCAAATTTATTCCCAATTTCTTCCCAAATCATCATTGGAGGCAATTGAAGCAAGGATCTATAAGGAGGAAGCAAGAATCTACAATAAGGAGCAAGGATCTACAAGTTGAAGGCTCTTTTTACCCAATTTAGAAGTTTCATTTAGAATCCATCTCCCAATAGGTATAATTTAGTTTTTTTCTTTAATTAGACTTTAAATCTATGTTTTAATCCTTAGGAACCACCCCATATGCTAAGGCTACCAATAAAAATTGGAATTAGGTTCATAGGAGGCCTATGGAGAGTTTTATGATATTTTATGTCAATTTTGGAGGAATTCTGAGATTGACACATCTTGTATTTGTCAATTGGTCAATTAGACCAAATTGACATGTGTTTGATTGTGTATGGCTAGTTTCGTGTCCATAATTGGATACATATGGGTTGTATCCCAATAATTTGGAGATATGGGTTAATTTAGGGATTTTTCTTCCGACACGAGAGTTTAAGCATATCACATTTTGACACGGACACATAGACGTATATTTAACTCTTTGTATTGTTCATAATTACTATTTTAGACTTGCTTGTGTCCTTCAGGGTATGTTTGGTTATGTGGTGGACTCGTATCGCAAGCGTATCATAGATCTAGTGTGATACGGGTGCGATGCACTCCATATATTTATTTTATTGTATTCTTAGATTCAAATTGCCTTGTGTATAGCTATTGGAATATTATAATTATTATTTTTATATGATATATGTGTATATATGTCACGACCCACACCCAAAATTTGGGTATGAGCCGTGGGTACCTCCAGCCTACACCGCAACATCGACGGTAGAATGCTGTCTAGGTCTCAATACTACTAAACATAACTCACAAGATAACCTGTCAATGATCTCAACTCCATAAGCAGGACAATGAATAATGCATTGATCAACAATTCATAAGATACTAAATCATAATAACAATAGGAAAATAATGGCACGATAAGATATAAAAAGATAAGGAAGTACCGACATAAGTCAAGCACAACAAACCAAATACAACAATAAACTAGGGTCTAGCTATCCCAACATAAATAGTCTTATCAAAAAATACAATCAAAGTCTATAGTTTAGAACAAATAAATACATAGATAACTGGACCAAAAAGCTGTCTAAACGACTGCGGGTGGTGTCTCCTCTAAGGAGAGTGACTCCTCTAGAATCTCTGGTATATAGTCTTTCTATACTCCTGGGACATAATGAATAAGATAGAAGTCCTTGAGGTCCTCTTAAAAATGTTATCCCGTCAGGATTGGAGCGAAGCACAAGCACTAAACAACAATTTTATTTATATTGACAAAAACTAAGACAATGTAACAAAAATACATGATGAAGAAATACTGGAAATAAGGAATACTGAAGAAATTTGTAATTAGCAATAGTACTAACTAGCAATGAACAAATATATGTAAATGCTAGAATGAGTGAACTGAAAATAAAGAAATAGGAATTCTAGCTAAGTGTTTAAAATATCAGTTTGTTATGTGATCGATTTGGGACTAGATCAGGCTTGCTATATATGATTGGCTATGATATATGTGATGTTAGACTAACCATCTGGTTAGCTATGATGCAAGTAATAGTCAGGCTAATCATATATAACAGGCTATGAGGTATGTAAATGGTCAGGCTACACCTTACGTGATGTGTGGGGTGAGGTATGATGCATGTAAAGTGGGGTATGGTCACATAATCTGCTAATATTTTCTCGCCCCCAGCTAGCACGATGGATTCCAATCATGACTCCTCATGACAGGTATTTATGTTACTAGCCCGTATATCCACAGTGTCAGAATCAAGTATACTCTACAACTAGAATTATAGAAATAATTAACATAATGAAAACTGTTAGAGAATATACTCGCTTGTGGTCCTGAGCAGGGTACGAGGATCGATGTCTAAGATAGAAGCACAGAGACCTATATATGGTATGTTACATCAATACAAGGTTCAGAAATAAAAATAAGTTTAATTGATGCAATTCTAGGTCACAAGGCCATTTCTAAGTCAAACCGACTAATTCTAGGTCGTAAGAGTCTAACACTAGGATACTATATCGATATGCTATGAAACTAAGCTATACTAATTAATCTAGGATACTATAAGACACACAAAATGCCATATCCTAAGTTACACGAGTTTTAAATATGAAAATAGTAGTTTATATATATATAAACTTAGGAAACAACATAAAGAATGTATGATACCCACAAAATAACCAACTGACACTAAGTATCCAATAGTGTTGCCAAAACTGAACTGAAATATGCATATAGGCAAGGCAAAATATGCAATTTGGCAGCAAAACCAAACTGCTGTGCTTTGCCCTATAGAGGCAGTACACAGGCAAAACTAAAAGAAATACACCACATAATAACCAAACTGCAAATAGATGCAAAGTTACTACTGATACCCACATAATAACCTCTGACACTGAACTGATACTGACCAACTAACTAATAAACTAGATACTCAACTCTATAACTCACTTAAACTACGCTGATACTAAACTAACTGACTGATACCTCACTCACTTCTCACTCATTCACTCACTGACTGATACACTAACTTGATGGCACAACACCAACTTGCTGTCACAGCAAGCTGCTGCTAATCCATGCCCGACTTCTCAATGCTGCCACTGCTATCATTTATTGTTGCAACTACCCTTCTTATTGCTGCTGCTAGTCAGTTATCTTCGATGCTTGCTGTGCAATGAGTAAGACTTCACAGTTGCTGTACAACTGTGTTCTAGCTCTGCTCACTCACAACTCATATACAAACACATATAACACTCACTGAAACTGAAAACTCCTACTGGTCTTACTGAATACTACTGTGGTGGCTATTCCCAGATACTGGCACATCTGATACCAAGTATTAGACACCCTCACTAATACATTACCTAAAAACTCATACCTATAGGTATGTATACTAAAAAACCCAACACTAACACTAATCTTGTACCTATACACACTTGTGTGTATCAACACTCACCAACACCAATCCATCACCTGTCACTGCTACTGCTACTTATGAGAACACTCACTCATACACTGGCTAAACCTTACTCGACTGATACACTAGGGTATCAGGAACTCACACATGCAATAAAGAAAATACTAGAAATGAATACAAGAATGAGCAATATGGAAATGAATAAGAAATATTAATGACTAAGTGAGTGAGTACCAGCTTTAACATATGATCGGCTTGGGAACTTGATATAAGATATATGGCCTGGCTAATCATAGGTGCGGTGTATGATTAACACTATTCAATGAACAAGACTTAATACAAGGAAGGTATGATCACATATCTACACTACATACTCTCCGCCCCCGACTGGTATATTGGATCCAACTATGGTACGTTATGATACGGATTTCCACAAGAAGGGCACTACTTTTCTCATGAACCAATGTCTGTATTTATACAAGAAGAATAATGAAACAAGGCTTGCACAAGATATACCATACCTACCAAGGAATAATATCTCATGACGAGATCCGGATATACCAATCCGTGTAACCATAGTATCAAGAAATCAATGATATCTACACTAGATACAAGAGACATAGAGGATATCATAAATAAGAAACTATCAGAGAATATACTCGTCTGAAATCCAGTGAATAGTATCATAGATGTCCGGTACGATACCTCGAAGACCTAAATATGAAATATTACATCAATACAAGGTTTTAGAATAAAAATAAGTTAAACTAGTCAACTTATAGGTCATAAAGCCATTTCTAAGTCAAAATAGTCAAACTAGGTCAACTCTAGGTCAAACTGATCAAACTTGGTCAAACTAGCTATTTCTAGGTTGCATGAGTCTATCTCTAAGATATTGGGTCTATACACTATATACCTAGGCCACACTATTTATAATAGGATACTAAAAAATTAATAAGATACCGTATCGCAAGATACGCAATCAATAGATATAAAAATATTATAGTATGTATATACAATCAATAATATTTAATATTCCTACCTAAACTAATGCTAAGGGAATACCTTGGCTTTGAACCAATGCGGTATCGTACCACTACACCCTCATCTTGATACTCGAACCCAATACCTTGACATTACCTTGGTATCACAAGGTAATGTTAATCCTAGTATATACTAACTACCCAAACTCTAACTAAAACTAAGAACTATTAATTAATACAATAGTACTATACTAACTACCAACTACTAAGAATCTAACACACACACACACACACACACACACACATATATATATATATATACTAACAAAGTACTAACTACTAAACTTCTAACTAAACTAACCCCTTACTAACTTACCTTGCTGCCCATGCATCTGCACATGCTGTTGCTGCTGCGTTTACTGTTGGTGCTTGCTGTGGCTACCTGCTGCAGTTGCTGCAATGGCTGCTGCTAGCTATTGTTGTTGATATGATGTTGCATGTTAAAACTGCTGCTGCAGTTGCTACAATGGCTGCTGCTTGCTCTTGCTGTTGTTGTGCTGTGCAGTTGCTGCAATGCTAGCTGCAGTTGCTGCATGCTCGAGCTTGCTGCTAACTGCTGCATTGCTGCTATTGCTTGCTGGATTCAGTGCACACTGCATGCTGTGCACTGCCCGACCCCCTCATCCTAGCACACACACACACACACACCCCCCTATGAACACAGACAAAAACACCTATGAACATATATATATATATATATATATATATATATATATATATATATATATACATATATATATACTTATCAATATATATATATACATACATAAACATAACACTTAGAGATACAAATACATCTCTATATATATACGCTCGAGCTGCTAACTGCTGCATTGCTGCTATTGCTTGCAAGATTCAGTGCACACTGCATGCTGTGCACTGCCCGACCCCCTCATCCTAGCACGCACGCACACACACACACACACACACACACACACACACGCACAAACAAACACCTATGAACACAGACAAAAACACCTATGAACATATATATATATATATATATATATATACATATATGTGTGTATATATATATATATACATATATATATATATATATATATATATATATATATATATATATATATATATATATATATATATATATATATATGTGTGTGTGTATGTTTATATATGTATATGTATATATATAGAGATGTATTTGTATCTCTAAGTGTTATGTTTATGTATGTATATATATATATATATATATATATATATATATATATATATATATATATATATATATATATATATATATATATATATATATATATATATATATATATATATATATATTATCTACATATACATATATAAACATACACACATACATACATATATATATATATATATATATATATATATATATATATATATATATATATATATATATATATATATATATATATATATATATATATATACACACATATATGTATATATATATATATATATATATATATATATATATATATATATACACACACATATATATGTATATATATACATATATATATGTATATATATACATACATATATATATATATATATATATATATATATATATATATATATATATATATATATATATATGTATATATATACATATATATATATATATTCTAGAGTAGGGGTTTTTTGGTCATTTACCATATATTATTGTGTTAATAATTGCATGATATGTAATATATATTATATTGTATTCATTGATGACATGGGTAAATAAACTAGACTTGGTGGGACCATGGACCTTGCTTAGACTTGACATTTAACCCAACTAGACTAATCGATATACTATTTAATTAGCATCTAGTAAAATCTCTCACTTAGAATATTAAACCCCTTAATTAAATAGTTATTCATGACAAGCCATGGGGGACAAATTAGTCTTTATGCATTACCAAACCCTAACCCTAGCAAGTGGCCTGCCCTATATATCTAGAGGGAGCCTCCCTCAAAGCCACTCATGTTCATGAAGAAACCCTAGAAATAGCCTCCAAGAAAACTCTTCTTTCCTCCACAAATTTCAGATTTCTAAGCCTCAATCCCTCATTCTTCCCTCATTCAAGGAAACCTAGAAGCTTGGGCACAAGGAGTCTAGAAGAAGAAAAAACTATATTAGGAATCCATCTTCCAATAGGTAAAAATCTAAAAACCTTCATTTAATTCCTGTTTTAATCTTTTGTTTGGCCATTAGGAGCCCACCCATTGATTTAGGGATGACTATTAAAGGAGAGTATGAGTCTCTATTAGTTTCTTGATGATTCTCCATGGTGTCATATGTGCATTTAGGGGTTTTGGTTTTTAGGATTTTTTATTTCCTTAATTTCGTAACCCTAATCGTGTATATATGTATATTTATAGAGTATACGTATATGGTTTATTTGCATTTGGGGTTATGCGTGAGGATTCATAGAGTATCCCAGATTTTGCACACTAGGTGCTTGTTAAAATGATTAATAAGAAGCATGCCTATCTATATGATCTAATTTATGTATTGAGTATGTATATGTATATATGAATATGTGTATATATGTACGTATATGTATTGATGTATATATGTAGATATATTATGGTATGGGACTGTGTTGGAGTATCGGGTTTTTAGTCCCTGTGCATGTAAGGTTCAGTCACTGTGCATGTGAGGTTCAGTCACCGTGCATGTGAGGATCGAGTTCTTGATACCTCAGTGTATCAGTAAGTGATCATATGTATATATAGTTGATATATAGATACATGTATATAGGTATATAGGTATATAGGTGTCTGAGTGTGCACTAAATATGTATGGATGTGTGGTTGTCATGGGTATCGGGTTCACTGTTGACTGTGACACTATGTGTCAGTATAGTTGGGGTGTCGGGTTTATCATGAAGTGTGTAAGTGTGATGTGTATTAGTTTCCAGTAAGTGATTATTGTGTGTGGGTGGTTGTTGCTCAGGGTATTGAGGGGGAATCGGGATGTGAGGATCTAGGGTGTTTTGGTTCCCCTTAGTGTATCAGCAAGTTCAGCTACTAAGGTATTGGGAGTACATGTGTGCTAGAAAGGGATATCTGATACCTATATGTATCAGTGGCACTTGAAGGGGAGTTTATCAGTTATCTCTTGTATCTATATGTTGCATCTTGTATATTCATATATATTTACTATTACATAGTTTGTATCATTTATTTGTACTGCTGTTAGAGATATACTCTGCTTCTTTTCTGACTGGATATATTTTTCCCAGATGACACTAAGGAGTGGTACCCCACTCACTACGGGCCTCAGGACGTGGTAGGCGTAGAGCCAGAGACCTTGGCTCATGAGGGTCTCATCCCGACTGAGAAAGATGACCCGGGTCTCATAGCTTAGTAGTTAATTTTCTTTTGTACTGGATTTGTCTCCAGCTCAGTTTTAGTATTTCTTGACTTATTGGATATTATTTTGTCTCATGAGTTATATTTGTGACTCTTTTATTATTTTATCATATTCGTGCTTATTTTTATCTTATAGATCTGTGATTGAGTTTATTCATATTATTGGTGGCATTGTTATGTCTTGATTATTAGATAGATAGTTTACCCAAACATTATTCTACCACCGATGCTGCGGCATAGACTGAGCGTTGTTCACTACTCGTGCCCCTATATCGGGTGTGGGTCATGACAGTACATGTGTGGTGGTGGGGCACATGGATGCCATGCGGGGGTATTTTTTTGGGAGAAAAAAGATTAACTCCTCATGAAAGCATTTATGCTTTTTGTCATTCTCTTGGAATTATTTCCATAGGAGCTAAGCCCCAAAGGGGCTTAGCGACTCAGACTCGGACTCGAGCTTAAGGGCGCAAAGTGGCACTTTATTGGCGCACTTTGCATTTAGCACATCAGTATCGTCGTATGGCGCTTGTGCGTATTTGATGCTCTCGGATATGCACGAGTCACATACGTGGCCACATGAGCTCTACGCGCCCGCATAGGCTGATTGCATATTTTGCCGCATGCGTTGCAGCATGAGCGACCGCATAAGCGGTTGCTTACGGGACTGCATGAGCAGTTGCATGCGGGTCCGCTGCTATCAGATATATTTAATCAGTTATAGAAAGATTGAGTCATTAATTTAAATTCGTTATTTATGGAATTTGAATTTAATTTATTCTAATCATGTTGGATTTAAATTAATCGTGTGGGATTTGAATTTAATTCATCCCAATCATGTAGAATTTAAATTTAATCATGTAAGATTTTAATTTAATTCAACTCAATCATATAGGATTTAAATTTAATTCATTTCAATCATGTGGGATATGAATTAAATTCATTCCAATCTTTTCGTAATTGATGGACGGCCAGGATTAGGATTAGGGATTCCTCCATATGCCTATAAATAATCTCTTTAAACCCCATTTGAGGACTTACTTCAAAAATTGGGAGAGAAAGAGAGATTGTTGCTGGAGCCATCATTAAATTCCAGGTAGTTCATGCAAGTCCAAGCAAGGAGTTGGCATCGAGCATTCCAGAAATTCTACGTGAACTTGCTGGTTCCTGGGAACAGATCGTGTGGGGGCGAATCTTGCTTTGAGCAACGGTGATCTTCATCGCCCCAACAAGCAAATTTTTTTCTTCTCCTTTCTCTTCTCTTCTGCTAGTTGTAATTCCGTTCTGTCCATCAGCAACTGCGAGTGTAAGGAAGAACGTGATTCCAAAATACATATTTGATATTGATTTTATATATAGGTCTTTGAGGCTCTGATATGAATACCATTTGTTAATTTCATCATCGGACTTCAGGCGAGTATATTTTTTGATAGTTTCTATTATTTGATAATTACTCTATTTTAAGTATTTAGAAATGTTACATCTGATTCTTGACACAATGGTACATGGATTGGTGCATGTATTGGATCTTCAGTCATGAGATGTCACATTGACTCATAGTATTGATATTGGATATTACTTACCATGTTGACATTGGATAACATTGGATACATTGGCTAGTGACGTATTATTCTTGGATCCATTGTACGAGTCGGGCTGGAGGAAGTGCTAGCTAGATATGTTATGAAGATATTGGCAATATTATAGACATTGGCAAACATCGTAGACATTGGCTAACATTATAGACATTGGCAATATTGTAGACATTGACAAACATTATAGACATCGGCTACTCGTATAAATATTGAAATGCCTCGATCACATATCAAACTAGTATTTCAAAACACTTAGTATATTTGTATATCTTCTTGTTCAGTTTATAACATTATCTTGCACCCGATACTCGTGGATTCTTTTCTCTTCCATTTCATATATGCACTGATTATTTTACATTGCTTACACTGCCTGTCTCTCTTTACCATATACTAGATCATCAGTCTATTATTTTTTTCCCATCTATTATATATTCACTATTTACTATTTTATAGTCTTTGTCAATTAATTAGAACTGCTATTAGGTTGTACTTCACTCCAATCCTGACTGGATATATTTATATTTTTAGACGACGATTTAGAGGACTGGTGTTTGACATTTTACGGACCACAGGAGGGAGTAGCAACTAGGGGCCCTGACACTCAGGGGTAATTTTTGGGAGGTCTAGCCGATGGCACTAGCTTAGTATCTCTACCTATTATTTGGCATTAGATTTATTTTCGGCATATATTTGAGACTTGGATGTTGTTGTTTAAAGTTTAGATTTATATTGTTGTTTAGACTTTTTGGTTGTGATTTGGATTCTTCTTTTGATATCTTATCATACTTTAGTTCTGTGATTGGGTATTTCATATTATGTTGTTATATCATTGTCTCCTTATGGAGTTGGATATTTATATGAGATTGCTAGTTAGATAGTCTTGACCTAAACAATGTTCTACCATCGATGCTGCGACGTAGGCTAGACGTACCCACGTACCCGTGCCCCTATATTGGGTGTTGGTCGTGACAGCCTGGCTATCATACGTGAGGTATATGATTAACACTAACAATGTTTTATAATTTATAATAGGAATATGATCACATCTCTTACTAGCATTTTCCTCTGCCCCAACTAGTACAGTGGATCCAACCTTGACACGTTATGATACACGATCTATGTCCAATAATAATACCATGTACGATGTCTAATATCAATATCGTGTACAATTTTAATATAATAACCATTGTAATATCTCGTAACTAAAGATCCAATCTATATACCAGTCCGTGTACCATAGTGTCAAGAATCAGATGTAACATTTCTAAGTACTTGAAATATAGTAATTATCAAATAATAGAAACTATCAGAGAATGTACTCGCATGTGGTCCAGAGCAATGTATATCAAACAGTATCGTTCACTCTGTCTCAAGGACCTAAATATGAAATATCAAGTTTTCATGCCCCAGAACCAGAATACTGGAGAGCGGAGGTGGACAAAGCCAACTACGTACACCAGATACTGAATACTCTGTGATACGATCATGGTTGTCTAGACATGTGAGAGTTTACTCTACAATCCAACAATCATTCTTGGGTTAAGGGTCCTAGGTATCTTAATCTCATGTAAGCAACAAGTTACAAGATGTATCATCACCAAACATATAATAGTAAGGCATCCCAAACTATATATACACAGATGATCATGAAGCTAGTTACAAAATAAAGAACTAATAAGAGTACAATATTACATGATCAGCTCTAGCTATAGTATAGAATATGCTTTACATGTAGGCCTGCAGGAAAGATATCAAGTTCCAAAACATGAGCTAAATACGTGCTCGATGGCTAAATGCCTCAAAAGTATAAGTATAAGATCAGGTGGGTGTTGAAAAAGAAACCTACTCATGTCATCGGATGCTCCTGGTGTTCACTATCTTGATGCAGAAAGTACGAGAGATCCTGTGGTCCTGCTTCAAAATTTGGCCATAAAAATCCAGTGGAGTCTAACCCCAAAATAGCAAGTACCACAACGGAGCCAAATTAGGAACTAAAACTAGCATGCAGATAAATTATTAAGAAATAACATAAGAAACAGTTAAATAAGGGCAATATGTAAAATAATAGTTAAACAGTTCTGGAGTATTTAAACAAGGATATCTAAAATCAGTACTCATGTTACAGTCTCCGGTTCAGTTGTTAAATAAATCAGGACATGACTAGACTAGACTGGAAATCAAGTAATCATGACCAATCATGCCCTACGACTTGCTATCATTAGCTAACTAGGGTTATCACAGTCCTCGTTACTAACACATGTAGTTTGAGATTCCATACAACCATATGCTCTACAGACTATCCGAGTTATCCAGGCACAAGGATACATAGAATATGTTATATCGGGTATAGTAAATTATAGGTAAATGCAACACTCGACGGTGTGCTGGAAATGTGCCCCTTACGACATAGAGCTCCAAATCCATCAGGTGTCGCTGGGATACCGGGATTGCATGTAGCTAGAAAATCTCTATAGATACTTCTAATTCATTATTCTAGTTGTTATCCTGGGCAAGTTATGAGGAATTCCTGATCGTAGTGCTCAATAATTTATCTTAGACATGATGCAGGACAGGAAATGACAGTAGCTTGACAAGTACATTCAGGACAGGAGCAAGCAAATCAACCACAAAAATTTATCCTATCATTTCAAGCATTTTAGTTCAAGTTCATAAATATAAATCCCCTGATTTTTCAAGAATTTTTAATTTGGATTTTACACAATTTTCTATAATTTTTTGTAAAATTTTGGAATTTAAAACTAAGGTATTTTATTATTAAAAGATTTTTAAATGATGTTAATTAATATTAAAATATTATGAAAATAATATTTTATGGTGTAAAATAAAAAACTAGACATAGGGTAATTTTTTGGGAATTTATTGGACTCCGGAAGCATTTTTAAAGTCCTAAAAACCAATGTATATTTAAACCAAAATGAACCCTGAAATAAACCCGGTTCAATTGAACCAAACCAACCCAGACCCGGTTCAACCGAACTGAACCCAACCTTATCGGGTCGGGTCGGATCTAAACCCGACCCGAAACCCGCCTACCCGAACCCATACTTAAACACTAGCGGGTCGGGCCGGATTCATGTTGAACCCGACCCGCGGACCCGGACCCATTATCCAATCCAAACCCTAGTCGGATTCCTAGCCGGATTTACTGTTCCGGCCTATAAATACCTCGACGTCCGCGCCTAGCCACCGCCGAATCCTCTCTCTCTCATCTCGTCCACCGCCCGCAGTCAGCCCCGACGAACTCCCCTCGCCTGAACCCTAATCTTCCCGCCGTCTTCTTCGACCAGATCACCCCGACCTCCGCCTGTTACCGCCTCCACAACCTTCCTCCGCCCGTCCTGAACTCCCCTCTCCTGAACCCCAACTCCCCAGCCATCATCTCCCACCACCGGCACCACAACAACTCCGCCGCTCCCCCATCGCACTCCCCTCGCCGACCACCGTTCCGCCCTAGCCGAACACCAGTACCCGAGCGCCGCCCGCAGCCCCATCTTCACCTCATCGCTCAGCCCTAGCCGTCGATGGGTTCTGCCTTGCTGACCTCTGCCCAGCCCCGTACAGTCTCCACGACCCATAGCCCTAGCTCCGACACAGCGGACACGGACACAGCAGCTCTCAGGCCGGATACGGCTGAACCAGGACACGAAACAGTCACCCAAACACGAGAACTTCTCGTTCCACGGAGCCCTGTTCAGGTAACCCATTCTCTCTCCTCGTTATTCCGTTTTCCATTCTGTCAGTTGTGTCGCGTAGACTGTATAACCCTTTCGATGCCCGTGCAACCCGCTCGGTGCGTCGCGTCCTGTGGTGATCGCAAACCGTGATCCAAAAACAGGAAAAATAATGCCCTATTTTCACCCGGAACTAAGTGTGCCCCGCCATACGGGACGACTTGGTCGTGCGCGGTCTTCACCGAAACGTGCGCGCCGTTGATACGGACGTACGAGATTTCGCAGAAGTTGATTCGGATGTGCGTGCACACCGGAATCAACGCGTATCCGCCGACAGCGCCCCGTATCCGTCAGTTCTCGATCTCGTCTTAACTTTGTGTACACACGTCGGATCAAAATAAAACTTGCGCCATCAGACTCGTAGCAGTACGCTGGTCCTGTGACCCAAGTTTGGTTCGAATTTGAGAATATTGACAAAATCGTGTATCGTGGGTCCCGCGGCTCCACTTGATGGGCGATTTTGTGATTGGCTCATCGGAATCCAATTCTGGAAGTTTCGTTGGGTTCGTATCATCGTTCCTGACTTGTTGACACTAAGTTTGACGAATTTGGAGACCTTTGACCCTGACATGTTTTTCGGTGCAAAGTGGCCCACATGTGGACCCCGCTTTGACCCGGAACTGTCATTTTTGCCCCTGTATCCAAATTGGACTTAAGGACATGCGTTTCTAGCTATTTGTTATTTTTTGAGACTGTTGGTGATATTTATTACAGCTTGTGGAGGAGTACCTACAGGATCCACTGATACAGGGACAGCTGTTGGTATTCCAACCCCAGGCAAGTGTACCTTGCCAATATTACAGTTCTTGTTACATATTTTCTTGTCTTATTTATATGTTGTACATGTTGGACCTAGAACCGTGTGACTTACCGAGCGTCCGATTAATAGTCGGGTGCCAACCCCGTACTCGGAGTTGTGTAATGTCGCCTAGAGATGAACATTCGTGACCCTTTACATCTCGTACTTGCCTTATCAAGTACAGTATGACCCAGGACACTTGACACTATACATGAGATAGAATCTTCTTGAGATATTCATGGTAATTCTGTGTAGGATGCAGGATTGACATAGACATTATATTCATAGATATTAGATAACTTGTTGTATTAGCTATGATCATGCGTGTCATGGACATGAGACGTGTGATTACATTGGGTGGGGAGAGACACATAGGCTACAGGCTAATTTATATATATTTATTATGGTGAGGCCTTAAACTCTATATCAGAGCTAGGCACTCTACTAGTGTTATATTTATTGTGAGGCCTCAGACTCTATATTAGAGCTAGGCACTCTACTAGCGATATCTCTGCTACCGGCTCCCCGACACAGAGCTTATAGTGGTCTCAGCCTGAGTTTTAGTGATGCTCTCATCTTACATTTCACATAGATGGTTATATATTTACCCTGTTTGTTTTATTTACTATTTCACTGCATTTATGTTGGCTTGAGTTATTTTGTACCTTGCTATGTCCCCTGAGGACCTGGATTCGGATTATGTTCCCAGGATTAGCCGACGAGATCTATCCCGAGGTATACGGGACCGGAGCATTAGCATTAGCAGAAGCAGGTGCCTACATTAGAGCAGAACCAGGACCAGAGGACGAGATCGTACCAGAGGACTTCTCTTGAGTATTGGCTTGAGATACTCATTTATTTCTGTTTCTAGTTATTTTATTTCCAGTCTATTGAATTGATGTATCAGACTTGTTCTCGGATTATTCTCCGAGACACTTTTATTGAGATTTGTTAGTTTATTTTATTTGCATTTATTATGGTATTTGATCTGTGATTATCTGTTGTGGATGAGATTAGAATAGTCGGTGACTTGTATCATTGGACCTATTTATTATTGTATTACAGCTTAAGTATGCCCCGATAGATCCATTAAATTGGGTTTGTCCATCGGTGTGTGCTGCTGGCTATTGCCACGTGTCTAGTCCCTCGGTATTTTGGGACTGGGGCATGACATAGTTTTTGTGGTGGCCCATACTGGTCAATGACTAAATTGTTCGGTTTCAACTTAGGGACCGAGCAAGCCTGCAATAAGAATAGGATAAGTTTTTAGGATCTCATCCTCTTGCTTGAAACATTCTTGATATCTATATCGAATTCAAATTAATTTCTTGACTTGCATCTAGTCTTGATTCCTGTGCGCCTCTTATAGTTTATTTTTGATGCAGAGCAATGGATTCACAAGCATGCGACGAGATTCCCGCAAGAATACCACAAGTTGCAGATGTCACCTATGACGATGAAGTGACACCAGTAGGTGGAGGTCAATCAGCGCAACAAAGCCATCAAGCAAGTCAACCTATCTCAAGATTTCGGCGTGATGACATCCCACCTCCTCCGTAGTTCGTTCCACCGATACCTGTTTTTCCACCGGGGCAAGCTATGGACGGGCAACAGATATTTCAAATGATCTACGCAATGATGCAAGATCAACAGCAGATTCAACACGAGGCTCTGTGTCACAGCCTAGCACTTGTACTAGAGCAGGCAAATCTACCAGCACGACAGCCAACGACGGGCTCTATCACCAATTTTTGGTAGCTGAAGCCCCGTACCTTTTCTGGCAAGGAGCGACCAACAGAAGTTCATGAGTGGCTCACCAATACACAATACCAGTTGGAAGCAGCTGATCTTCCAAGAGAACGTTGGATGACTGCCGTCAGAATGCAGTTAACGGATAATGCACATAACTGGTGGCTATCTGAGGAGACACGGTTCGGACCAGACCGAGTCACTTGGGAAGAGTTCTCTAGACTCTTTCAAGAGATGTACATCCCCGCTGTTGCACGATCAGAACTCAGAGACAAGTTTAACCGCCTTATCCAAGGCAATATGACAGTGGAAGAGTACAACGCAGAATTCATTCGTCTAAGTCGCTTCGCCCCTACTTTGATCCCCACAGAAGAAGAGAAGGCTGAGAAGTTCTTCGACGGACTAAACTTCGAGCTACAGAGACTGATCGTATCCGTTGCACCTACTTCTTACTCGGTCGTCCTTGCAGCAGCCCGACGCATGGAGCGCGTCGTCAGGAGAGAGACCAACCTGAAGCGGCCTTCCACATCCGCACCAACCAGAGCAGCACAAGAGGAGTCTGCAAAGCGTCAACAGATAAATCCACCACCGAGAGCAGCACCAAGAGCTGCATTCCTTCCTACTTGTTACTACTGCGGCAAAATAGGCCATATTGAAAAAGAATGCAGACGCAAGCAGGGAATGTGCTTAATTTGCGGATCCAGACAACACTTAGCCAGAGAATGCACAATGCATCGAGGAGAAACACCGATGATTAACTGAGAAGCCTTACCAGCACCGGGAGGATATCAGCCGAGGCCACCCTTGGCACCACAAGCAGCACTCTTCCAGTAGGCCTAGCAGCAGCAGAGGAATCCACCACAAGGACGTGGACAAGCTTATGCGATGACCTTGGAGGACGCACAGATTCATGGAGTAGCTCATGCGCATAAGTTTTTATAGTTATCTGCTTCTAGATTTGCTTTAGTTTTTGCATGTTGGTTCGTGACCTCAGCCTTAACCTAGTAATTTTGAACTTGCTAATACCCTAGAATGTTTTTATAATTGATAACCTAATATGTTTTTATAAGTAATGAACTGTAGATTTCTAGATTTCCTTCATTCGGGAAATTGCATAACTTTTAATGCTTAGGGAAATAATTTTTCCTTTGTATTATTCTTATACCCTCAACCTTGATTCCCCTTGATCGTTCTGTGCTTCGAACAATGTTTCCAACCGTGTCATCTCTGTTGACCGGTTATTCTTTGATTGCGAGGATGCAATCCTCTTAAGGGGATAGATTGTAAACCCCCTGATTTTTCAAGAATTTTTAATTTGGATTTTTCATAATTTTCTGTAATTTTCTGCGAATTTCTGTAATTTAAAACTAAGGTATTTTATGAATAAAAGATTTTTAAACATTGTTAATTAATATTAAAATATTATGAAAATAATATTTTATGGTGTAAAATAAAAAAACTAGACATAGGGTAATTTTTCGAGAATTTATTGGACCCCGAAAGCATTTCTAAAGCCCTAAAAACTAATGTATATTTAAACCAAAATGAACCCTGAAATAAACCTGGTTCAATTGAACCAAACCAACCCAGACCCGGTTCAACCGAACTGAACCCAACCTTATCGGGTCGGGTCGGATCTAAACCCGACCCGAAACCCGCCTACCCGAACCCATACTTAAACACTAGCGGGTCGGTCCGGATTCATGTTGAACCCGACTCGCGGACCCGGACCCGTTACCTAATCCAAATCCTAGTCGGATTCCTAGCCGGATTTACTGTTCAGGCCTATAAATACCTCGACGTCCGCGCCTAGCTGCCGCCGAACCCTCTCTCTCTCATCTCGTCCACCGCCCGCAGTCAGCCCCGACGAACTCCCCTCGCCTGAACCCTAATCTCCCCGCCGTCTTCTTGGACCAGATCACCCCGACATCCGCCTGTCACCGCCTCCACAACCTTCCTCCACCCGTCCCGAACTCCCCTCGCCTGAACCCCGACTCCCCAGCCATCATCTCCCACCACCGGCACCACCACAACTCCGCCGCTCCTTGATCGCACTCCCCTCGCCGACCACCGCTCTGTCCTAGCCGAACACCAGTACCAGAGCGCCGCCCGCAGCCCCATCTTCCCCTCACCGCTCAGCCCTAGCTATCGACGGGTTCCGCCTCGCTGACCTCCGCCCATCCCTGCACAGTCTCCACGACCCCTAGCCCTAGCTCCGATACAGCGAACACGGACACAGCAGCTCTCAGGAAGGACACGGCTGAACCAGGACACGAAACAGTCACCCGGACACGAGAACTTCTCTTTTTACGGAGCCCTGTTCAGGTAACCCATTCTCTTTCCTCGTTATTCCATTTTTCGTTCTGTCAGTTATGTCGCGTAGACTGTGTAACCCTCTCGATGCCCGTGCAACTCGCTCGGTGCATCGCATCCTGTGGTGATCGTAAACCGCGATCCAAAAATATAAAAAATAATGCCCTATTTTTACCCGGAACTGAGTGTGCCCCGCCATATGAGACGACTTGTTCGCGCGCGATCTTCACCGAAATGTGCGCGTAGTTGATACGGACGTACGGGATTTTACAGAAGTTGATTCGGATGTGCGTGCACACCGGAATCAACGCGTATCCGCCGACAGCGCCCCGTATCCGTCCGTTCTGGATCTCGTTGTAATTTTGTGTACACATGTCGGATCGAAATGAAACTTGCGCCATCGGACTCGTCATGTGACCCAAGTTTGGTTCGAATCTTAGAACATTGACAAAATTGCGTATCGTGGGCCCCGCGGCTTCACTTGACGGGCGATTTTCTGATCGGCTCATCGGAATCCAATTTTGGAAGTTCCGTTGGGTTCATATCATCGTTCCTGACTTGTTGACACTAAGTTTGACAAATTTGGAGACCTTTGACTCTGACACATTTTTCGGTGTAAAGTGGCCCACATGTGGACCCCACTTTGACCCGAAACTGTCATTTTTGCCCCTGTGTCCAAATTGGACTTAAGGACAGGCGTTTCTAGCTATTTGATATTTTTTGAGACTGTTGGTAATATTTATTACATCTTTTGGAGGAGTACCTGCAGGATCCACTGATACAGGGACAGCTGTTGGTATTCCAACTCCAGGCAAGTGTACCTTGCCAACATTGCAGTTCTTGTTACATATTTTCTTGTCTTATTTATATGTTGTACATGCTGGACCTAGGACCGTGTGACTTACTGAGCGTCCGATTAATAGTCGGGTGCCAAACCCGAACTCGGAGTTGTGTAATGTCGCCAAGAGATGGACATTCGTGACCCTTTATATTCTCGTACTTGCCTTATCAAGTACAGTATGACCCAGGACACTTGACACTATATATGAGACAGAATCTTTCTGAGATATTCATGATGATTCTGTGTAGGATGCAGGATTGACATAAACATTATATTCATAGATATTTGATGACTTGTTGTATTAGATATGATCTTGCGTGTCATGGACATGAGACGTGTGATTACATTGGGTGGGAAGAGACACACAGGCTACAGGCTAATTTATATATATTTATTATGGTGAGGCCTTAGACTCTACATCAGAGCTAGACACTCTACTAGTGTTATATTTATTGTGAGGCCTCAGACTCTATATCAGAGCTAGGCACTCTACTAGCGATATCTCTGCTACCGGCTCCCCGACACAGAGCTTGTAGTGGTCTTAGCCTGAGTTTTAGTGATGCTCTCAACTTACATTTCACATAGATGTTTACATATTTATCCTGTTTATTTTATTTACTATTTCACTGCATTTATGTTGGCTTGAGTTATTTTGTACCTTGCTATATCCTCTGAGGACCTGGATCCGGATTATGTCCCCAGGATTAGCCAACGAGATCTATCCCGAGGTATACGGGACCGGAGCATTAGCATTAGCAGAAGCAGGTGCCTACATTAGAGCAGAACCAGGACCAAAGGACGAGATCGTACCAGAGGACTTCTCCTGAGTATTGGCTTGAGATACTCATTTATTTCTATTTCTAGTTATTTTATTTCCAGTCTATTATATTGATGTATCAGACTTGTTCTCGGATTGTTCTCCGAGACACTTTTATTGAGATTTGTTAGTTTATTTTATTTGCATTTATTCTGGCATTTGATTTGTGATTATCTGTTGTGGATGAGATTAGAATAGTCGGTGACTTGTATCATTGGACCTATTTATTGTTGTATTACAGCTTAAGTATGCCCCGATGGATCCATTAAATTGGGTTTGTCCATCGGTGTGTGCTGCTGGCCATTGCCACGTGTCTAGTCCCTCGGTATTTTGGGACTGGGGCGTGACAATAAAATTTTAGCATATCAGGAGTGCGCTTCGTCGAGCCAATTTCAGGAATATCGGTGCATGTCAGGTTAACTAGATACGACAAGATATTATCAGGAATATCAGAACAAGTATGGTATCGGGAGTTCAAGATTAATATTGTTAATATAATCCATGTTCAATTCTAAGTTTGGGCTGGTTGTCACAATTCGGGTTATAAGAAATTTAGAGAAAACTTGAATTCATAACAATTAAATAAAATAGGCTAAACAATGGAAACAGTTAAATCATAAGAAGTTAAGCTACTACAAGTATCATAGACGAATGGGGTAAACTGGCCGCATGCTAGGGCTGGAACATGGAAGAGCTGGCCGCATGCAAGAACCGGCCTACTTGTATCTAATTTTGACACGTATCTAGACTCATACAACTAATTCAAGTCTATTTAGACCTAATAAACCTAATGACAAATACTTGGTGCACCTATCTTAAATTTCCCCAAATTGGACACAAAACTCAATGTAAAAGTCACAATAGAGATTGTTAGAAGTCAAAACTTTATCCTATGGGTAGCTCTAATGTTTGGGTGGGTTCCTAATAATTAACTACAATAATTAGAACCTATTTAGAGAAGATATTTCAGAATTAGGAGATAAATTCCCAATACAAAGCCAAATGGACACAATTTGGACACAAACTTCTAGTCCAAAGCCTTCCTCTCTAAGTGCTCCTTGTAATCCAAGATTCTAGACTCCTTAGATGTTATTTATGGAAGGAAATAAGAGTAATTTGTAGATAAATTGATGGCGAGATAAAGTTATTTGGGGAAGAACACTAATTGAGAAATATTAGAATGAAGAATGAGATGAGAGAGAGAATCTCTCCCTAAATATAGGGCCGACCACCTTTTCCCTTATTCAAGCAATATGAATTATCCAAAACGTCCCTATTGGGTTATCATATGGATAGGTTTAACTATTGGAAGCTTCTTTTCCTAATAAAATCTCTAACTAATAAAAATGGTTAACTAATTTGGATCCAAAAGTGATTAGTCTAAATGTTGGTTCAAGTTGTCATGTTAAGTCGAGTTAGGTCCACTAGTTGTCAAGTCTAATCCACTAACCAATAATAATAATAGTTACAATATATATATATCATACATATTATATATTAAATAAAATATAAACACAATATTTATAATAATATAAAATAACAAAAATACCTCTATTCTAGAAATGTGGTGTTTGCGGAAGAAAGATTAAACAAAATTTTTTACTATAAACTATTAAAAAGAAATAAGAGTACGAGAGATCCTAAGTTGCCTAAAGACTTCTACCAATCTAAGAGGATGGTGAGATCGCTCTGGATGGGATACGAGAAAATCGATACATATCGCAACGAGTGCATGTTATACTACAAAGACGACAAGGATGAAGAAGCATGCAGATTCTGTGGTGCTGATCGCTACAAGGCTACTGGTAGAGGAAGATCGATCAGTACAAGGAAGCCTACCGATTCAATGCACTACTTGCCTTTGACACCGCGGTTGCAGAGGTTGTTTATGGTGAAGGAGACTGTAGAAAATATGAGTTGGCACAGGCAAAAACAGATCGAAGGAGTATTGGATCATCCATCCGATGGTGAAGCATGGAAGCATTTTGATCGAAAGTATCCATATTTTGCTTCGGATTCGCGTAATGTCATATTAGGGCTCTCCTCTGATGGATTTACCCCGTTCAGACTTTTGGGCTCCCAGTATTCGTGTTGGTATGTGATCGTTACTCCGTACAATCTACCGTCTTGGATGTGCATGAAGACTCCGTATATGTTTCTAACCGTTATTATCCCGGGTTTGAACAATCCAAAGAGGAACATCGATGTGTATTTACAACCGTTGATAGATGAGTTGAATCAGATGTAGGAAGTAGGTGCCAACACGTACGATATTTCTAGAAAGCAGAGTTAGGTCTCGACTTCTCCACTATAATCTTCCCAGTAGTTTTTACTGGAGCTATTGTGTTTCATTCCTATTCATGGTTATGGCAGCAGTTATGTGGACCATCAATGACTTTTTAGCCTATGGAATATTATCGGGATGGAGCACTCATGACCGTCTCTCATGTCCGTATTGCATAGATCACACTAAGGCTTTTCGTTTGAAATATGAAGGCAAACCATGTAAACCCCCTCGTAAAATATAGGATTTATTTGATTATCTTTTTAACTTGAAAACAACCACAACCCAAATCCCAAGTACCCAAATTAGGGTATCAGTCTACCCCAAACTGTTATACCCTGACTCTGGTGTACCACTCAAAAATCTAGATCCTAATATTTTAAATACATTATGAATTACCTACTTAAGTTGTTAGTTTATTTTAATTAAGGCTAATTTTACCTCAAGCAAACACTTAAACCAGCCTACCTATACTCCTTCTCATTAGACCATCCCATCTCAATGAGACCAGACAGGCCAGACCGAGGCTAGCCCACAACTTCCTCATATATATATATATGAAGTCCCTCCCCTTGAAACCCTAAACCAACAACACCCTCTCCAAACCGTAGCCGACCCCTATCCAAACCAATCTCCCTGCCGGCCGGACCCTACCTACCCCGACTACCCCTCGTCGACTGCTCCGGATAGCCGCTCCCGACCACCTCACCCGACCTACCACGACAACCCGCGCCGACTGCTCCAGCCGCTCTCGCTTCCCTGACCGGCTGCTACACCCCAGCCGCTCCCTGACCGGCTGTTCACCCCAACCCAGCCTTCCCTGACCGACTGCTCCAGCCACTCTCGCTTCCCTAACCAACTGTACACCCCTAGTCGCTCCTCGATCGGTGCACCCCACAGCCCTACCGGAGTACTGCCGATCCCGACTGCCCTTCACCGCTGGACGGATCCGCCCACGCTGCCAGAGCCACCCTCGTCGAAGGAGGAGGCGCCACCTCGTCCTACAGATTAAGTACTCGTCCTACTGTAGTTCCTTTCTTGTGTCCCAATTATATTCCCTCGTATCGTGTCCATGCATGATTGTTGTGTCTTAGTATCGAGAATCATAGTTGGAACACAACCCTTCTAACCCTAATTAATTAAATGATGGCTTAATGATTAACTAGATAAAGAAATTGTTAAATAGAAAATTCCTTAACCACGATACCTGTCGTCAAGGACCTTAGTTATTTGAACGTCTGGACATAAACCACGTGCAATGAACATAGAAACCAAAGACAGGTGTTCGTATAGAACAGAAATCAGGGATAACCGTAACTGGATAATTATTGCCTCGAGATGCCTGTTAACCGAAGACAACACCCGTGCACACCCTAGCTAAGTGCGCACGTGATGATGTACTCGAGCAACAGTGAACTCGCGACAATTATTCAAGATTAACATCTTAACCATATGTAGATGATACGTAGTATCTGATGCTGTATTATTTTATTATACTGTATGTCTAGGGTCTTTGGATCAGCCAGGAGGCACTATCGGAGCAGGCTTTTGTCATTCATCTCTTGAAGACTCAAGCAAGATACCTTGCTATATTTATTGTCTAATTTAAATTATGCAAATGTTGTATTGTATGCTTGTTGTTTGCTTTATACAACTGTGCGCGTCCGAGATTGTCTCGGGTGCATTCGACGGATACGTCAAAGATTGGTATACATTGACTTAGTCATTAGTAGACTCACCCTATGGAGGACATCCTGTATTCTTCCAAGACCTGACACTTTTACACGTATTCATAGTGATAAATCTCATGTTGGGATGCGTGTTCGCGTGATCGACTAGCTATCGCCGCGTGTGACGTGCATCACGGTTAGCAAGCAATCTAGGATTATTTTAGTTTAGAGACTTGGCATTTAGATAAGGTATATGCGCGTCGATTATTTGACGGGTATATCTACATTGGGAGGGGAGGACGACTGGTAGGCATATGGGATACCCCATTCCTTTACACTGATACCGCACTCGACGGAGGGATACAAACGTATTTATATATTACTGATACCACGTTCTGTAGAGTGTGGGATGTTACTTGATGATTTTTCAGATACCACACCCTATAGAATATTAAACATTACTGTATTCCTGGGCCCGTGTTATAGGGGACATGTGTGGCATATACTAGTCGGTTGTCACGACTGGTGAATTACGTCAGCATATGTCTAGCCTACACCTTCTCATATACTCACAGTTGTTCTCACATTGCATGAACTTAGATTGGCTAGCATACCCTTTATTGCATTTTATCTTATTCAGTATATATATATAGCATGCTTCTATGTATCTTGTTACGTCCCTCTAAGGACCTGGTTCCTTTCCAGATTTAGACGAGGCTTTTTATCCCACCGTATACGGCCCCGGACAGGAGACGAGATTCGCTACAACTGAGGAGTTAGAGGTACAACCGTCAGAGTTTCCATGATCAGTTGGTAGGCCTTCAGCCTAGATTGGATGCATCATTATCTAGAGACGATGCCCTAGTCATTATCTTTTATATCTTATTTTAGTACTTTATTTCGTCATAGTAGTGGGTTTATTCCCACAAGACATCTGGGTTTGTACTATGATATTTCAGACTGGTGCTTATCTTCCAGCAGTTTATTTAGTACTTCTTGCTCTATATTTGTGGATGAGTTTAGATTACCTATTATGGACTGATATTGTACATGTTAGTATTATAGGACAACGTAGCACCCTTCGTGGATCCATTAAATTGGGATATCCTCGAAGACGTGTCAGCTGGCTATTGCCACGTGGCCTGGTCCCGTGTACTTTTGGGACTGGAGCGTGATATGGTTTTAGTGGTGGCCCATGCAGGTCCTCTTATTTTTTGTTAGTGGTACGGTAACATGCCCAGCGAGCCTGCAATAGGATAGAAATTACTAGGACTCATCCACTTTTGATTCGCCTTTGAACTTCCTTCATATTACTTCTAAATATCTGCATCCTGTTTGATTATTTCGTACTCCTTTAATGAAGTCCTATTTCTTGCAGCAAAATAAATTTGTTCAGTGGACGAGGAGCACCCCGTGCCGCGGTGCCAGATAACACCACTCAAGGAGAGGAGGTACCCCAAGGGCAACCCCCGCTACAAACCCCGTTGATACATTGGTACGAGACGTCGTAGGGCGATCCTATACCGCAGCCTGAGGGACAGACTTCCCAGACGATTCCCATGCAACATTGTGAGGGCCAGACTTCAGGAGCTACACTGATGTCGCAGACTGCGAGGCCGACATCTGAGGAGACGCCTACTGCACAGCCGAAGATTCTACTACCACCACCTCTGCCTTATCTACCCCAGATGCCACAGCCAGATGGACAGCCACAGATGCTTCAGTTCTTCCAGACAATGGTACAAGCACAGTGGCATCAGACAGAGACATTAAGACAAAGTTTGATGGCAGTACTAGAGAGGATACCTGTCCCAGCACCAGCACCAGCACCTCCACCAGCCCAGACAGGTGGCACAGTTAGATGGTTTCGACAGATGGGACCAGATACTTTCTCAGGCAATGAGACTGCAGAACAGATCTCCGATTGGGTCACCAATACTGAGATGCTACTAGAAGATTCACAACTGCACCCCGACCTTTGGATGACCGCAGTGAGGGCCCAACTGAAAGGCAATGTCCATTATTGGTGGGATCCCATTGAGCACAGTGTAGGCAAGAACCAGACTTGGAAACAGTTCCTAGAATATTTTAATACAAAGTATTTTCCAGCTACAGTCAAAAATGCCCTATACTCCCAGTTCCTACATCTAGAACAGGGAAATATGACTGTTGACGCATATGACGCGGAGTTCAGCCGCCTTAGCAGATTTGGTGCAGTCCTGATACCCACCGATCATGAGAAAGCCAAAAGATTTCATCACGGCCTCAATTTTGAGCTATAGAGGTATACCACTACACAGGTGAGGATTTCTTATGAAAAGATTTTTGCAGAGGCGAGAATCCAGGAGGCCATCATCAGAGGAGCTAGACGTACCAGCATGACTACACCAACCAGAGCACAGCCCGGAGCAGAAGGATCGATCCGTCGTCCAGGAGCACAGACACAGCAGAGGGCAGCACCATATCCACAGTAGGAGCTTCCGACTTGTCACCATTGTGGCAAGAAGGGACACCTCATTAATGATTGTCGAAAGAAGTTGGGATTATGCATGATATGTGGGTTAAGTCAGCACCTTGTCCGAGATTGCCCGCAGCGCAGAGAGGCAGCACTACAGACAGGACCGAGGCCAGCAGCACCAGCCCTGAGGATACTACCCCCACCAGGAGGTCAGCGACCACCAGCCCCCGGAAGATTTCAGAGGGGACCACCCTTGGCCCCACAGCAGGCACAGTTTGAGCGAGCTCGTCAGCATACCGGAGGACAGAGGCAAGGACAAGCCTTTGCATTAGCAGCTACTGAAGAAGAAACCGAAGAAGAAGCTATCACAGGTACCATTTTAGTTGCATCATTACCTGCAACTGCATTGTTTGATTCTGGAGCTACATTATCATTTATATCTAGTAGATTTGTAGCAATACATAGAGTAGCATCTTCTCCCTTACCTAAGAGTTGGAAGATTCTTACTGGAGGAGGTATCGTGCCGGTTACCAGCACTATCAGAATGTGCTCGGTAGTTGTATGTGGTAGAGAGATGAGAGCACGATTCTTGGTATTGCCTATGTCGTACTTTGATATTGTGTTAGGCATGGACTGGTTAAGCCCGTTTAACGCCGTACTGAACTGCCGGAAGGGTAGCGTCACCTTTAGACCGCCAGACCAACCGGAGTTTGAGTACATACGAGGGACCGTCGAACAAGGAGTAGGACAGATAGCGGGAACTTGCATGGCTATGGAGATTGCACCCCCACCAATAGTTGCAGAATTCGAGGATGTGTTTCCCGAAGAACTGCCAGGCTTACCACCAGATAGAGACATGGAATTCACCATCGAGCTAGTACCCGGAGCAGCACCGGTATCTTCTAATGTATACCGATTGGCGAAGAAGGAATTAGATGAGCTAAAACTACAATTAGAGGAGTTGCAAAGCAAGGGATTTATCTGCCCTAGTGCATCACCATGAGGAGCACCAGTATTGTTCGTACCCAAGAAGGATGGAACAGTACACATGTGCATTGATTACAGAGCCCTTAATGCTTTGACTATCAAGAATAAGTATCCCCTGCCGTGAATTGATGATTTATTTGACCAGTTAACGGGAGCAGTAGTGTTCACCAAGATTGACTTGAGATCGGGCTATCATCAAGTGAAGGTGCGAAGAGAAGACATTCAAAATACAACATTCAGGACTCGTTATAGTCACTACGAGTTCTTAGTAATGCCTTTTGGACTGACGAATGCGCCAGCTGTATTTATGAACTTGATGAACAGAGTATTCTAACAATACTTAGACCAGTTCGTGGTAGTCTTCATCGACGACATTTTGGTGTATTCAAAGAGCCACGAGGAGCACGAAGAGCATCTGAGACTAGTGTTAGAGACACTAAGGAGACAGAGACTTTATGCCAAGCTGAGCAAATATGAGTTTCTTCTGGATCGTGTCGCTTTCCTTGGACACGTTATCTCAGGAGATGACATCTCAGTAGATCCGGCAAAGATTTTATCAGTAGAGACATGGGCAACCCCTACTAATGTCTCGGAGGTCAGAAGTTTCCTAGGACTTGCCGGATATTACCGGAGGTTCATAGAGAACTTCGCAAAGATCGCAGAGCCAATGATTCGTTTGACCCGCAAGGAGCAGGAGTTCACCTGGACAGAGGAGTGTCAGAAGGCATTCGATGAACTGAGGAAGCGTTTGACTACAGCACCTATCTTGACCATGTAGAAGCATAAAAAATACGCTGGATAGCTATACGCAGTATATTGATGCAGAGCAGCGTAAACAGAGGCCTTCAGAGCCATCAAACGGGCAACAGAGCTTTTTTTGCTAAACACAGCGTAAAATATAAGCTCAAAGTAAAATCCGCGTAAGGCAGTACGTCCAAGCCGCTTCAGCGTAAACAGGGTGCTTCATCGACTCCGGGGCGTAAAATCCATCCTCTTTCAACGTAGCATTGAAGTGTACGAGAGATGCTTCGTATTCTCCTAAGTGAACCTGTCAGATCCTGCAATGAACCTGTCAGATCCTGCAATGAACCTGACGTCTGGACTTCTAACAAAAGGATACTGCTCGACTACCCAGACGACGGCTATAATGATGGCACAGCACTGCGACCCAGGCTACCATTTACCGCCATCTCCTTTGCGTAAACTGCTTTTACGTGCACGAAGGGATACGTTGCCTTGTTTTACACAGGCAGACATGAGCTGTTTACGCTCTACAGTAGACAAACCGCCTGCCACATCAAAAGCTGCACTCCATACGGGGCTAGAGGCACGTCTCTACGTCCAATGCACAGAGCGAAGACAGTTGCTTGAGGCACGTCTCTACGTCTAATGCAAAGAGCAGTGATAGTTTCTCAAGATACATCTCTGCGACTGATGCACAGAAGGGCTGCAGACCTTCAAAAATACGCCTCCGCATTTAATGCACAGGATGGTGGCAAATCTCGGCATTTAATGCAAGAGATTTGATTATATCTTCAAAAGCCATAATTTCGGCTAAGACGTCCACATCAGCACTCTGGCAGGTATGCAGCGGCTTCTACGCCCATTCAGCTCCTGTGCTCACTCGGCTTCTACGCCCATTCGGCTTCAACTCCCACTCGGCCTCTATGACCACTCGGCCTCTATGACCACTCGACTTCTACGCCCACTCGGCCTCTATGACCGCTCGGCTTCTATGCCTATTCGGCTTCTATGCCTGCTTGGCTTCTACGCCATGGTGACAGACATTGACTTCTACGCCCACCTCTTCTACACAAGGGATACCTACCTACGTGGCTTCTACATCGTGATTTTCGTAGCGATTATACGCATTTTGTCCCTTAGTTGGACCCGCGTCACACGCTCATTCAAAGGATCATCTATACGCAGGCATTGGTTATTTTAACCGTTGTGTAAAAGGGTGCTGTACTTTCCACTCCTCAGTTTCTACACCGACTAAGTGGTCACTGTCACTAAAACTCTATAAATAGAGACCACTATCAATGAGGAAAAATGTCGACAAATTGGCGGGTCGGAGGAATTGGTCTAAAAAACCTCCAAAGAGATCAAACCAGAGGTCAAGAGAGAGAGAGAGAGAGAGAGAGAGAGAGAGAGAAGAATCCGGAGCTCTGGCAAAGAGTAGGGATCGACGACTTTGGCATCGTGCATCCACCCTCTTCTGCAACCTTCGAAGTTGCTTCCTGTCTTCTACGGCACTTCTTCATCATCGTGTGGTCCAAGGGCTAAAGTGATCGACGGCAGATCAGACACCTATAGCAATATTTACCCAGATTAAATAAATTTTACTCCCACATCCTCGTATAGGATCAAATTGTACAAGTTTGTTTGTAAACCAAAGAAGGCGGGTTTCGTGTAAACCCCATCTTGAATACATTTTCATTCTTTCGTTTTCCACCACAAACAAGATGGCGACTCTGATGGAGACATCTTTCTCTTCTGATGAGGAAACGATTGCTCAACACGATACGGTATCCGTAGGATCCGTGAAGAAGACACTGGTCGTCCAGTTCAACCAGTCTGCCTACGAAGACATGCTTCAGACGGGGGGTAGCTCTCACTCTCTCTCTGTACAAAACAACAGGAAGCTGCACAAGGTCTGGATGCCCAAGACATCCTCTACCATTCCTGTGGACTCTCCGATCTCTTCGATCTCTCCGACCAATGAGGTTGTAGCATTGCTCCCTCCGTACCCCGCACGTAAAATTCAGTCTTCCGCTACGCGCGGTACAGACGAAACTTCGGGCAAAGCCTCAGCGCTAACCCAGAAGTATCTACTGTGCTCTACGCGTAGAAATCAGTCTCCCGCTATGCGCGGTACAGACGAAACTTCGGGTAAAGCCTCAGCGCTAACCCAGAGGTATCCACTGCGCTCTACACATAGAAACCAGTCTCCCGCTACACGCGGTACAGACAAAACTTTGGGCAAAGCCTTAGCACTAATCCAGAGGTATCCACTGCGCTCTACGTGTAGAAACCAGTCTCCCGTCCGTGGCAGAAAAGACAAAACTTCTGATGATGCCTCAACGCCAAATCGGAAGTACAAAGCACGCTCCGCGCGTAAGACAACATCTGACCTCTACGGGGAACCAGATGACCCCTGTGATCTCCTTAAGGGAAAGCAAGCGACAAGCTACTTAACTTCTCGGCATTTACGCCAGCAAGGGAACAATCTACCCACCCGCAGCAATCAGCATTCAATAGTCTTTGGCCGCACGTGCAACGAATCGACTATACAAGAAGATTCCTTCGATGACGATGCTGGTGAAATATAAGTTCACAGGTACAGCCCGCAAGCATTAAATATTATGCAAAGCATGGGTTATGATTTGAAGCTGAAACAAGGCCTCAACTATGGAAAAGGTAGACAAACACCGTTGCATGGTAATTCTCACTATCAACAAGCTCATTTCGGGTTAGGGTATACTGCATCTCTTGCAAACTCACAACCTCGAGAGTCTGATCCTGTACAACCAGAAGCACGACCTTTTAAAGCAACTTCTGTGGACGAATGCAACGACAAGTCTGAGGGTAGTCTCCCTCGACAAAACCGGACAACATCCAAAGCTGGGGGTAGAATCCTCTCTAAGTGTGAAGATGATGCAACGATGACGATCTTCCCGGAAGATCGTAAAACTCAGGTATCGGAAGCCCGAAAGCCGAAGCTGACTTTCTCCTTCAATGAAGATGACATCAGTGAAATCTTCAATACGTTGATGAAGGAAAACAAACTTCAGCTACCCAACATCAGATACCCTGAGAGGGCAGGCAAAGACGATGACCCAGATTATTGTCTCTTTCATCAGAACATTCATCATCCTACAAAGGCGTGCTATGTACTAAAAAGGAGGATTCAGGAGTTGATCGATGCCAAGGTCATCAACTTGCATCTATAAACGAGGGGACGATCACTAAACAAACCTTCCTAAATTCGGCTATCGATTATCATGTTCATATTACCTCAGAATGGGGTTTGCCCTGTCCAACCAGAGGCACTCCTGCTTGGGCAGAAGAACTAGAAGAGGAATCAATCTTCTTTCCCTTAGAGAAGGAGGATTGCTTAGAGGCCATTACTGGAAACTTTGAAGACTCATAGAAGACTCGAACGGTCGGAGGCTTTCTTTCGCAGAAGACGGATGAAAAGTTTTTCTCTCAGAAAACTTGGAATATATATAGAGTTCGGATGGACTCCTCGGACCCCGAACTAAATCTCCTAATTAATATTCGGTTATGATTGGGTCCTACGTCAGCCTATTATTCAGAGAAGGCGGACAGTCAGCGAATTCGAAAAGTTTTTCGCGCAAAGCAGGTCAGCGGTTTCTACGCTAAAGAGCTTTCTATGCTCGACAGCAGCAGATCTATGGTTTTACGCACATAAGCTATAAGTCTATGATTTTACGCCCGGATGCCTTTGTGCTCGGTAGCTTCTATGCTCGAGAGGCTACAAACCTATGACTTTACGCTCAGCAGATACCAAATCGATGATCTCACGCTCGGTGGCGCTTAGTTTACGCTCAGAAGCAATAGATCCGCAACTTCACGCTCTGAGAAATTTTCTTTTCAGAAGCTACAAATCTACAGTTCTACGCTAAGGAGCTTTCTACGCTCGACAGCTACGAATCTAAGGCTTTACGTTCGACGGCTATAAGACAGGTTTTTTACACCCAGATGCCTTTGTGCTCAGTAGCTTTTATGCTCGAGAGGCTACAAACCTATGACTTCACGCTCAGGAACCACAAGTCTATCATTTCACGCTCGATGGTGTTTAGTTTATGCTCCGAGACTACAGACTAATGATTTCACGCTCCACGACTTTCTGCACATCTGAAAGATACGCCGGCCAGATTACGCGTACATCTGAAAGGTCCTCAAAGCGGTCAATTACAAAGAGTTTACACAGAAGATACTCGTTCTTGACCTCAAGATATCCCAAGTACCCGAAGCATACAGAGTTCAACATTAAAAAAATTGCTCTTCTTTACGGGCATGCTTCATTCAAAGCGTTCCAAATTTCGAGGAATTTAAAAGCTTTGAAGGGGGTCTTGTAGAAGCATAAAAAATATGCTGGATGGCTATACGCAGCATATTGATACAGAGCAGCGTAAAAAGAGGCCTTTAGAGCCATCAAACGGGCAACAGAGCTTTTTTCGCTAAATACAGCATGAAATATAAGCTCAAAGGACCATCCGCGTAAGGCAGTACGTCCAAGCCGCTTCAGCGTAAACAGGGTGCTTCATCGACTCCTGGGCGTAAAACCCATCCTCTTTCAACGCAGCATTAAAGTGTACGAGAGATGCTTCGTATTCTCTGAAGTGAACCTGTCAGATCCTGTAATGAACCTGTCAGATCCTGCAATGAACCTGACGTCTGAACTTCTGACAAAAGGATACTGCTCGACTACCTAGACGACGGCTATAATGATGGCACAACACTGCGACCCAGGCTGTCATTTACCGCCATCTCCTTTGCATAAACTGCTTTTACATGCACGAAGGGATACGCTGCCTTGTTTTACACAGGCAGACATGAGCTGTTTACGCTCTGCAGTAGACAAACCGTCTGCCACATCAAAAGCTGCACTCCGTACGGGGCTCAAGGCACGTCTCTACGTCCAAAGCACAAAACGATAACAGTTGCTCGAGGCACGTCTCTACGTCTAATGCACAGAGCGGTGACAGTTTCTCAAGGCACGTCTCTGCGACTGATGCACAGAAGGGCTGTAGACATTCAAAAGCATGCCTCCGCATTTAATGCACAGGATGGTGGCAAATCTCGGCATTTAATGCAAGAGATTTAATTATATCTTCAAAAGCCGTAATTCCGGCTAAGATGTCCACATCAGCACTCTGGCACGGTACGCAGCGGCTTCTACGCCCATTCGACTCCTGTGCTCACTCGGCTTCTACGCCCATTTGGCTTCAACGCCCACTCGGCCTCTATGACCACTCGGCCTCTATGACCACTCGGCTTCTACGCCCACTTGGCCTCTATGACCGCTCGGCTTCTACGTCTATTCGGATTCTATGCCTGCTTGGCTTCTACGCCATGGTGACAGACATTGGCTTCTACGCCCACCTCTTCTACAAAAGGGATACCTACCTACGTGGCTTCTACGCCGTAATCTTCGTAGCGATTATACGCATTTTGTCCCTTAGTTGGACCCGCGTCACACGCTCATTCAAAGGATCATCTATATGCAGGCATTGGTTATTTTAACCGTTGTGTAAAAGGGTGCTGTACTTTGCACTCCTCGATTTCTACACCGACGGAGTGGTCACTGTCACTAAAACTCAATAAATAGAGACCTCTATCAATGAGGAAAAAGGTCGACAAATTGGAGGGTCGGAGGAATTGGTCTAAAAAACCTCCAAAGAGATCGAACCAGAGGTCAAGAGAGAGAGAGAGAAATCCGGAGCTCAAGCAAAGAGTAGGGATCTACGACTTTGGCATCGTGCATCCACCCTCTTCTGCAACCTTCGAAGCTGCTTTCTGTCTTCTATGACACTTTTTCATCATCGTGTGGTCCAAGGGCTAAAGTGATCGACTGCAGATCAGAAACCTATAGCAATATTTACCCAGATTAAATAAATTGTACTCCCACATCCTCGTGTAGGATCAAATTGTACAAGTTTGTTTGTAAACCAAAGAAGACGGGTTTCGTATAAAACCTCGTATTATATACACTTCGTTCTTTCGTTTAATACCACAAACAAGATGGTGACTCTGCTGGGGACATCTTTCTCTTCTGATGAGGAAGCAATTGCTCAACACGATACGGTATCCATGGGATCCGTGAAAAAGACACTGGTCGTCCAGTTCGACCAGTCTGCCTACGAAGACATGCTTCAGACGGGGGGTAGCTCTCACTCTCTCTCTGTACAAAACAACAGGAAGCTGCACAAGGTCTGGATGCCCAAGACATCCACTACCATTCCTGTGGACTCTCCGATCTCTCCGATCTCTCCGACCAATGAGGTTGTAGCATTGCTCCCTCCGTGCCCCACACGTAAAATTCAGTCTCCCGCTACGCGCGGTACAGACAAAACTTCGGGCAAAGCCTCAGCGCTAACCCAGAAGTATCTACTGCGCTCTACGCGTAGAAATCAGTCTCCCGCTACGCGCGATAAAGACGAAACTTCGGGCAAAGCCTCAGCGCTAACCCCGAGGTATCCACTGCGCTCTACGCATAGAAACCTGTCTCCCGCTATGCGCGGTACAGACAAAACTTCGGGCAAAGCCTCAGCGCTAACCCAGAGGTATCCACTGCGCTCTACGTGTAGAAACCAGTCTCTCGTCCGTGGTGGAATAGATAAAACTTCTGATGATGCCTCAGCGCCAAATCGGAAGTACGAAGCACGGTTCGCGCGTAAGACAACATCTGACCTCTACGGGGAACCAGATGACCCATGTGATCTCCGTAAGGGAAAGCAAGCGGCAAGCTACTTAACTTCTCGGCATTTACGCCAGCAAGGGAATAATCTACCCGCCCGCAGCAATCAGCATTAAATAGTCTTTGGCTGCACGCACAACGAATCGACTATACAAGAAGATTCCTTCGATGACGATGCTGGTGAAATACAAGTTCACAGGTACAGCCCGCAAGCATTAAATATTATACAAAGTATGGGTTATGATTTGAAGCTGAAACAAGGCCTCAACTATAGAAAAGGTAGACGAACACCATTGCGTGGTAATTTTCACAATCAACAAGCTCGTTTTGGGTTGGGGTATACTGCATCTCTTGTAAACTCATAACCTCGAGAGTCTGATCCTGTACAACCAGAAGCACGACCTTTTAAAGCAACTTCTGTGGACGAATGCAACGACAAGTCTGGGGGTAGTCTCCCTCGACAAAACCGGACAACATCCAAAGCTGGGGGTAGAATCCTCTCTAAGTACGCCAGTGGTGTTGAGTCCACAAAAACTGCCATGTCTATATCACTTCTGAGCAGACGTGTACCTCCATCTCCAAAGGAGTCACGATCAAAAGTTTGTCATGTTCATATTTCCTCTGAATAAACTATTCTGGTCCGGCTATCGATTATTATGTTCATATTACCTCTGATATCGATTGTCATATCAACTTAGCACCTGTACTTAACTCTAAGTACGCCAGTGGTGTTGAGTCCACAAAAACTGCCATGTCCATATTATCTCTGAGCAGATGTATACCTCTTTCCCCGATAGAGTCACAACCCAGGGAGTTTGTCATGTTCATATTACCTCTGAACAAACCTTCCTAAATTCGGCTATCGATTATCATGTTCATATTACCTCAGAATGGGGTTCGCCCTGTCCAACCGGAGGCACTCCTGCTTGGGCAGAAGAACGAGAAGAGGAATCAATCTTCTTTCCCTTAGAGGAGGAGGATTGCTTAGAGGCCATTACTGGAAACTTTGAAGACTCAGAGGAGACTCGAACAGTCGGAGGCTTTCTTTCGCAGAAGATGGATGAAATATTTTTCTCTCAGAAAACTTGGGATATATATAGAGTTCGGATGGACTCCTCGGACCCCGAACCAAATCTCCTAATTAATATTCGTTTATGATTGGGTCCTACGTCAGCCTATTATTCAGAGAAGGCGGACAGTCAGCGAATTTGAAAAGTTTTTCGCGCAAAGCAGGTCAGCGGTTCCTACGCTAAGGAGCTTTCTACGCTCGACAGCAGCAGATCTATGGTTTTACGCTCGCAAGCTATAAGTTTAAGGTTTTATGCCTAGATGCCTTTGTGCTCGGTAGCTTCTATGCTCGAGAGGCTACAAACCTACAACTTTACGCTCAGCGGATACCAAATTGATGATCTCACGCTCGGTGGCGCTTAGTTTACGCTCAAAAGCAACAGATCCGTAACTTCACGCTCGGAGAAATTTTCTTTTCAGAAGCTACAAATCTACAGTTCTACGCTAAGGAGCTTTCTACGCTCGACAGCTACGAATCTACGGCTTTACATTCGACGGCTACAAGTCAGGTTTTTTACGCCCAGATGCCTTTGTGCTCAGTAGCTTTTATGCTCGAGAGGCTACAAACCTACGACTTCACGCTCAGGAACCACAAGTCTATGATTTCACGCTCGATGGTGTTTAGTTTATGCTCAGAGGCTACAGACTAATGATTTCATGCTCCACGACTTCCCGCACATCTGAAAGATACGTCGGCCAGATTACGCGTACATCTGAACGGTCCTCAAAGCGGTCAATTGTAAAGAGTTCACGCAGAAGATACTCGTTCTTGACCTCAAGATATCCCAAGTACCCAAAGCATACAGAGTTCAACATTGAAAAAATTGCTCTTCTTCATGGGTCATGCTTCATTCAAAGCGTTCCAAATTTCGAGGAATTTGAAAGCTTTGAAGGGGGTCTTGTAGAAGCATAAAAAATATGCTGGATGGCTATACGCAGCATATTAATGCAGAGCAACGTAAACAGAGGCCTTCAGAGATATCAAACGGGCAACAGAGCTTTTTCCGCTAAATACAGCGTAAAATATAAGCTCAAAGGACCATCCGCGTAAGGCAGTACGTCCAAGCCGCTTCAGCGTAAATATGGTGCTTCATCGACTCCTGGGCGTAAAACCTATCCTCTTTCAATGCAGCATTGAAGTGTACGAGAGATGCTTTATATTCTCCGAAGTGAACCTGTCAGATCCTGCAATAAACCTGTCAGATCCTGCAATGAACCTGACGTCTGAACTTCTGATAAAAGGATACTGCTCGACTACCCAGACGACGGCTATAATGATGGCACAACACTGCGACCTAGGTTGTTATTTACCGCCATCTCCTTTGCGTAAACTGCTTTTGCGTGCACGAAGGGATACGCTGCCTTGTTTTACACAGGCAGACATGAGCTATTTATGCTCTGTAGTAGACAAACTGCCTGCCACATCAAAAGCTGCACTCCATACGGGGCTTGAGGCACGTCTCTACGTCCAATGCACAGAGCGATGACAGTTGCTCGAGGCACGTCTCTACGTCTAATGCACAGAGCGGTGACAGTTTCTTAAGGCACGTCTCTGCGACTGATGCACAGAAGGGCTGCAGACCTTCAAAAACACGCCTCCGTATTTAATGCACAGGATGGTGGCAAATCTCGGCATTTAATGCAAGAGATTTGATTATATCTTCAAAAGCCGTAATTCCGGCTAAGACGTCCATATCAGCACTCTGACACGGTACGCAGCGGCTTCTACGCCCATTTAGCTCCTGTGCTCACTCGACTTCTACGCTCATTCGGCTTCAACGCCCATTTGGCCTCTATGACCACTCGGCCTCTATGACCACTCGGCTTCTACGCCCACTCGGCCTCTATGACCGCTCGGCTTCTACGCCTATTCGGCTTCTATGCCTGCTTGGCTTTTACGCCATGGTGACAGGCATTGGCTTCTACGCCCACCTCTTCTACACAAGGGATACCTACCTACGTGGCTTCTACACCGTGATCTTCGTAGCGATTATACGCGTTTTGTCCCTTAGTTGGACCCGCGTCACACGCTCATTCAAAGGATCATCTATACGTAGGCATTGGTATTTTAACCGTTGTGTAAAAGGGTGCTGTTCTTTTCACTCCTCGGTTTCTATACCGACGGAGTGGTCACTGTCACTAAAACTCTATAAATAGAGACCTCTATCAATGAGGAAAAAGGTCGACAAATTGGAGGGTCGGAGGAATTGGTCTAAAAAACCTCCAAAGAGATCGAACCAGAGGTCAAGAGAGAGAGAGAGAGAAGAATCCGGAGCTCAGGCAAAGAGTAGGGATCGACGACTTTGGCATCGTGCATCCACCCTCTTCTGCAACCTTCCAAGCTGCTTCCTGTCTTCTACGGCACTTTTTCATCATCGTGTGGTCCAAGGGCTAAAGTGATGTCACTACCATATTTTAGAAAAAAGGGTATTTTAGTAATTTCCTATTTAAATAAATATTGTGCATGGTAAATAATTTTTGTTGTATTATTTAATTGTTGTTAGATATTATTTAATTATTTTGGACTTATTTTAGTGGACCCAACTAGTTTAGTTTGGACCCATGGACCAACATGAATTAATTAGTTAGACTTGGCCCATTTAGAAAGCCCATGGTTAAGAAGATGGATTAAATTAATTAAATGATTAGACTAGAAGCTTCCTTCCTTAATTATTTCTTCATGAGAGGCCCCAAGGGGTACATTGGACATTTTACAATTGCTTGGGGGAGGGGCTATGGCCGGCCTATTAAAGAGGGGGGAAATTTCTCTCTCCTCTCATCTCATTCCAAATCTAGATCTAGAATTCTCCCACTACCAAATTCCCTCCATTCCCAATCCAATTCCCTACCAAATTCATTCCAAATTCTTTCCAATTCACCATTAGAGAAGGAGGAAGCAAGGATCTAGAAGAAGGAAGCAAGGATCTACAAAGAGGAGCAAGGATCTACAATTTGGAAGCAAGTTTATCTCAATTGGAGGTTTCATTGGGAATCCATCTCCCAATAGGTATAATTCAGATTTTCCCATTTAAATAGCTTCTAAATCTGAGATTTAATCATGTAAAATCAACCTATATGTATGTACTACCCATAGGACTTTGTTTTGTGTTCATAGGAGACCTATGGAGAAAGTTATGGTGCTTTTTGTGTCAATTTTGTTGGAATTCTGAATTTATATTTTTTTGTGTGTGTCAATTGATCCTATAGATCAATTGGACATGAGATTTGTGTTTGAGGCTAGTGTCGTGTCCATATTGGGATACTTGTGGTTCGTATCCCAACTATTTGGTGATACGTGTCATTTGGGGGTTTTCCTCCGACACGGGGCTTTGAACATGTCGTATTTTGACACGGACACATAGATCTACTTTTGACGCTTTGATTTGTTCATAAATATTATTTGTGATCTGTTTGTGTCCTTCGGGGTGCATTTAGTTGTGTGTTGGACTCGTGTCGCATGCGTATCCTAGATCTAGTGGGATACGGTGAGATACTCTCTAATTGTGTGTATTTTTGTATAGATCTAATTAATTGTGGTTCAATTCTTCATTTATAATTAGTATATATATATATGGATATTAAATATTTATTTTGTGTATTTATTATAGTAATTATTGTAGCATAGATCTATATTTTGGGTGTGCTAATATAATGTACAATATAATATGTAGCTTTTTTGCATGCAAATATATATGTTACTACTTGTTAAATAATATAATTTATACGTAAAATGTTTTATAAAATATATTTGTATGTTTAATTGTGTAATTATATTATTTATAATTATTATGTAATTATTTGGATATTAATGTAAATATTTTAGGTGTGCTTCTAGCCATGTAAATTATATGTTCTTTGTTAAATATTTGAAGGTATAAGTTTATGTGTATATTAATATATATATGTACATTTTTGTATTAATGGTTTATATATATATATATATATATACTGTTTTATATATTCTGTTTATATATATATATATATATATTGTTTTATATATTCTGTTTTTATATATATAATTATATATATATAACTTGTTTTAGTGACAGTGAATTAATGACAGTAAAAACTGTCATTAATTAGCCGACTAATAGCAGCCGCTGTAGCCTTCGGGCAATTAATGACAAACCTGTCATTAATTGCAGCAGCGGGAAACAGTAGCTTTTCTGCGACGCTTTTCCGCGACAGTTTAACTGTCAGCGAAAACCAAAGCAGTGGCAGTTTATTATTTGGGTTTCGGTGACAGTCCTTCGGTGACAGTCCCGACTGTCACTATTTAAACTGTTTTGATTTAATCCTATTTTATTCACTGTTTTTCAATGACGCTTTGACAGATTTAATATATATATTATATATTATAATTGTATATACATATATGTATATATATATGTGTTTTGTGAGGAATAATAATTGTAATAATATATTATGTTATTTATATAAATGTTGGGTTGTATATATTATTTTAGGGTATATATTAATTGTATTATTAGTATACTTTGTGGGAGTTCTTTTTGAATCTAATTTGATTCCTAAATTATTGTAGTTTATCTGTATATTATTTTATAGATGTCTTGTGAGGTTGACTTTGGGTTTGACCATGTTTGACTTTAGTGGACTTTAGAGTTGACCATAGTTGACTTTTACCTTAGAATTGACTTATTGACCTAGAAGTTGCCTAGTTTGACTTGTTCTCTTTCCGGGACCTTATATTAATGTGGTATTCCATGTCTAGGTCTTCGAGGCACCGAGTCAGACATTTGTGAGACTGTTCATTGGACTTCAGGCGAGTACATTCTCTGATAGTTTCTCATTTATGATATCCTCTATGTTCGTTGTATCTAGTGTAGATATACATGTTCTCTTAACACTATGGTTACACGGATTGGTATATCCGGATCTCGTCATGAGATGTTATTCCTTGGTATATGGTGTATATGGTGCAAGTATTATTTCATTGGTTATCTTGTACATGTACAGACACCGATTCTCGGGGAGACTAGCTATCTTCTTGGGGAATCTAGTGCCATAACGTACCGTGGTTGGATCTATTATACCAGTCGGGGTGGAGAGTATTTTAGTATAGATATGTGATCATACCCTCCTTGTGCATGTCTTGTTCCTTGTGAGTGTTGATCATACACCGCACGTATAATCAGCCAGGCCATCATACTCTTGTGCAAGTTCCCAAGCCGATCACATGTTAAAGCTAGTACTCACACACTTAGTCATTAGTATTCTTGTTCCATCAGCATATTGTTCATTATTGTATTTCTTTCCAGTATTTCCTTATTGTCTATACATTCTTGTATCTATTTATGCATCTTGTTTATCCACAACTATTTACTGTTACATAGTTTTTATCATTATTTGAGAACTGCTGTTAGTGTTGTACTCTGCTCCTTTCCTGACTGGATATATTTTTCCAGATGACACTGAGGAGTACCCTACCTATTATGGACCCCAGGATGTTGTGGGTTTAGATTCTGAGACCCTGGCTCAAGAGGGACTTATCCCAACTGAGACAGTTGACCCTGGAGTTGTAGCTTTATAGTTTTGTAGTATTCTTTGTACTGGATTTGTCTCCAGCATATTTTTGTAATTTTTTTCAGACTCATTGATGTATTATTTTAGACTCATGAGTTGTATTATGACTATTCTATTCTTTATCTGATTCGTGCTCATTTCCACCTTAGTTCTGTGATTGAGTATACTATCATTATTGGTGGTTCATTATATTGTTAGATAGTTTATCTAGACAGCGTTCTACCGCCGATTCTGCGGCGTAGACTGGGCGTTGTTTCCGATTAGTACCCTTACACCGGGTGCGGGTCGTGACACATTTTTGGTGGTGGCCCATGCAGGTCTAGCTTCACAAGTATGTGATGTCGTGGTAGTGCGACAACTTAGTTGTACTACTGCGAGCCTGCGATAGGATATAGGATATAGGCTGAGATACTCAATTACATCTAGGAAAATTCTTTTGATTCAACTATTCTCCTTTGATATTGATACTTGATCCCTTAAACCTGTCCTTTCCTTGAATATCTTACATCTTGTGCCATATTGATTCTTTCTTTCGCTTTGTCTCAGGATGCCGCCTAAAACTAGATCACAGCAGGGGAGAGCAGCTTCTGAGAGGTCTGCGACATCCCGAGGGCCTGCACCAGTCACTTCTCCGGTGATTGGAGTGTCAGCTGCTTTCGGAGGTCCACCACCCACTCAGAGGACTGTGCCAGCTGTATCTGAGGGGCTTTCACCTCCGCCTCCTGTGCCAGCAGAGGCGTCACAGATATTTACTCTGTTTCGTGAGATGCTCGAGGCACAGAGGGCTCAGTCAGAGGCACATCAGAGGCAGACCGACGTTCTACGACAGGGCATCGAGAGTGCTCATCAGCTTGCTCGTGCTGTAGTTGAGAGAGAAGTTCCGGTCCAGCAGCAGGTTGTTCCTCAGGTTGCTCAGCTTCGGCCAGGCAACATTCAGGACTTCAAGAAACTGGAGCCTAGGGTTTTCAAAGGGACGGAGGGCATCGTCTATGCTGATGATTGGCTCGAGGATATTGAGCGTCTTATGAGGGTGTCCCATCTTTCTGAAGATCTGAAGGTTGAGGCGGTAGGACTTCAACTGTTCGACGTCGCTCGTACTTGGTTCAGGAATGAGCCGGTTCTAGTTGACGCAGGACAATCTTGGGAGGTATTCAGGGACCTTTTCAAGAAGAAGTTTTTCGCCCGGATAGACAGGCTTGACTTGGGGAGACAATTTGAGAGTCTCATTCAGGGAAGCATGTCTGTGAAGGAATACGCTGCGGAGTTCGGTAGGCTGAGCCGATTTGCAGAGTATCTGGTGAGGGAGCCGGAGGTTCGAGCTATTCGTTTTCGAGAGGGTCTAAACTGGGAGGTGAAGATTCTCATTCCGTCTTTTTATGAGACATACTCGGAGATACTTGCGGAGGCACGCAAGGTTGAGCGGGATCTGGGTTTGAAGACCAAGAGAGACCGTGATTCTTTTCTGGGGGCCAACGGCAATGCAGTATCTGCCAAACGTCCTTATTTCCAGTCCAGACCTTTCCAGCAGCCACAGCAGAACCAGACTCCAGCTAGAGTGCCTTTTCACAAGGCACCTCAGCAGCAGAGGCAGTTACAGCAAGCTCTATGCAACTTCTGTAAGAAGCCCGGCCACATCTGGGAAGTTTGCAGAAAGAGGCTAGGAGTTTGTTTGTATTGTGGTACTGAAGGGCATCAATTGAGGGAGTGTCCTCGTCGTGCAGTTCAGGGAGCAGCTCCAGCTCCGAGGGCACAGATAAGACCACCTGCAGCACAACCGAGGGGACCACTTCCGACACAGCAGCAGCGTTTTGTCCAGCATCAGCAGCAGGGAGGTGCTCGGCAGGGACGAGCGTTTGCTATGACAGTCGGAGAGGAGGAACCCACAGAAGATGTCATCGCAGGTTCTATTCTTCTTGATTCCATTCCAGCTTTAGCTTTGTTTGATAGTGGTGCTTTCCATAGTTTTGTATCTGTTTCTTTTGCTCTAAAGCATGGTTTGGTAGCTGAGTCTTTGCTTAGGACTTGCAAGATCATGACCGGGGGAGGCATTATCCTGGTTAATGATATTTGCAAGGATCGGAGAGTTACTCTGGGAGGCCGGGAGTTGAGTGCGTGTCTACTTGTAATGCCACTTCCGAGCTACGATATTGTACTCGGGATGGATTGGTTGAGTAGGCACCGTGCTAGCATAGATTGTAGAGGAGGTAGAGTTTTGTTTGGTCCGCCAGGAGAGCCAGAGTTCGAGTTTGCTAGAGGAACTGCGGAGCAGGAAGAAGGCATTATTTGTAGAGCTATGGTGGAAGACAAGGAGTTGCCACATCCGTTGATAGCAGAATTTTTGGATGTGTTTCCTGAAGAATTGCCAGGATTGCCGCCAGATCGAGATGTTGAATTTTCTATAGACTTGGTGCCAGGTGCAGAACCGATTTCGCAGCATGTCTATAGAGTAAACAACAGCGAGCTGGTCGAGTTGAAGAAGCAGGTGGACGAATTGCAGGATAAGGGGTTTATCAGATCGAGTTCTTCACCATGGGGAGCCCCGGTATTGTTTGTACCGAAGAAGGATGGATCGGTACGTATGTGCATTGATTACAGGGCTTTGAATAATCTCACTATCAAGAATAAGTATCCTTTGCCACGGATTGATGATCTGTTTGATCAGTTGAGTGGTGCCAAGGTATTTTCTAAGATAGATTTGAGATCAGGCTACCATCAGGTGAAGGTGAAGCCGGGGGACATACCGAAGACTGCTTTTAGAACTCGGTATGGTCAGTACGAGTTTATGGTGATGCCGTTTGGTTTGACTAATGCACCGGCGGTATTTATGAACTTGATGAACAAGGTGTTCCACCAGTACCTTGACAAGTTCGTGGTGGTGTTCATCAACGACATACTCATATACTCGAGGACACCGGAGGAGCATGAGGAGCATTTGAGGATTGTGTTGGATGTGCTGAGGAAGGAGAAGCTGTATGGGAAGTTGTCCAAATGTGAGTTTTTCTTGGACAAGGTAGAATTCTTGGGGCATATTGTGACTGGTGATGGTATTTCAGTGGATCCGAAGAAGATTTCAGCAGTGGAATCTTGGAAGACTCCGAGTTCGGTAGCAGAGATCAGGAGTTTCTTGGGATTGGCAGGCTACTACAGAAAGTTTGTGCAATATTTTTCGAGGATTGCCGAGCCGATGACCAGACTCACAAGGAAGGATGTGGAGTTTGTTTGGACGGAAGATTGCCAGGCTGCTTTTGAGGAGTTGAAGAAGAGGTTGACGTCTGCTCCTATTTTGACATTGCCATCAGGGTCCGGAGGTTTCACTATTTATAGTGATGCATCGGGAAAGGGTTTAGGTTGTGTTCTTCAGCAACATGGAAAAGTGATTGCCTATGCATCCAGGCAATTGCGTCCTCATGAAAAGAACTATCCTACCCATGATTTGGAGTTGGCAGCTGTCATATTCGCCCTGAAGTTGTGGAAACATTATTTGTACGAAGAGCGTGTGGAGATCTTCACAGACCATAAAAGCTTGAAGTACGTTTTCACGCAGAAGGAGTTGAACATGAGGCAGCATCGGTGGTTGGAATTGATGAAGGATTTTGATATCTCTTTGCAATATCATCCTGGGAAAGCCAATGTAGTTACCGATGCTTTGAGCAGGTATCCGGTAGCTATGTTCTTAACGCATGATCGATATCTGTTGGAGGACTTGGAGAGCTTGGGCATTGAGGTGATTGTTCCTGGGTGTGCTATGCAGATGTGGGGATTGCAGATACATTCAGATTTGATGGATAGGATCAAGGCAGCACAGTATGATGACGTATCTTTGAGGAGTATCAGAGCTCAGGTGAGAGCAGGATTGGAGGATGATTTCACTATTGCAGAGGATGGATCTTTGAGACATGGAGTTAGATTGTGTGTGCCTAGTGGGGAGTTGCGAGAGGAGGTATTGCAGGAAGCGCATCGCTCTTAGTATTCCATACATCCAGGTGCTAACAAGATGTATCGGGATATGCGAGAGAGTGTGTGGTGGTATGGCATGAAGAGGGAAGTGGCACAGTTTGTATCCAGATGCTTAGTGTGCCAGCAGGTGAAAGCCGAGAGGCAGAGGCCAGGAGGTTTACTTCAGCCATTATCCATTCCAGAGTGGAAGTGGGAACACATTACTATGGATTTTGTGTCCGGACTACCACGATCTCCAGGAGAGAAAGACGCGATTTGGGTCATTGTTGATAGATTGACCAAGTCGGCCCATTTTTTTGCCTTTCAAGGTGGGTTTGTCTACGGAGAAGCTGGCAGAGATGTATGTGAGGCAGATCGTTAGGATACATGGAGTTCCCGTCAGCATAGTCTCAGATCGAGATAGTCGTTTCACTTCTCATTTCTGGAGGAGTTTGCAGGAGAGTTTGGGCACTCAGCTCAAATTTAGTACTGCATATCATCCCCAGACAGATGGGCAGTCAGAGAGGACTATTCAGACTCTCGAGGATATGTTGCGCACTTGTGTACTAGATTTCGGGGGTTCTTGGGAGGACCATCTCCATTTGGTAGAGTTTGCTTACAACAACAGTTACCAGGCCAGTATAGAGATGTCACCTTTTGAAGCTCTATATGGTCGGAGGTGTCGTACTCCTTTGTCTTGGGACGATGTTGGAGAGAGAGTTTTGCTTGGGCCAGAGATGGTTGTGGATGCAGCAGAGAAGGTTCAGTTGATCAGAGACAGACTTCGAGTGGCGCAGGACAGACAACGGCATTGGGCCGATAGCCATCGGAGACCCTTGGAGTTTGAGGTGGGTGGTTTGGTGTTTCTGAGGATTTCTCTGACACGAGGCACGATTCGCTTCGGTGGAGGCGGAAAGCTTAGTCCGCGATTCATTGGACCTTTTACTACTCTAGAGAGGGTCGGTGCAGTTGCTTATAGACTAGACTTACCACCTGCATTGGAGGGAGTGCATAATGTGTTTCATGTGTCACAGTTGAGACGATACGTGGCAGATCCTAGTCATGTATTGGATCACTCAGAGATAGAGGTGGGCCCTACTCTTAGCTATCCAGAGCAGCCAGTTGGGATTCTGGATCGGAGAGAGAAGGTGCTGAGGAACCAGACTATTCCTTTGGTGCGCGTCGCATGGAGGCATCACTCTCCAGGGGAGTCTACCTTGGAGAGAGAGGATGAAATGCGAGAGCGTTATCCATATTTGTTTGTACCTTGAGGTATGTTATTTCTAGTTATGTTCTGTTCATTGTTATGTTCTGTTCATTAGTTAGTTGTGATTCTTTAGTTCTGTTCTGTGATTTTCTGGGGGTAGTTTTCGTCTTTGAATTTCGAGGACGAAATTATTTTAAGGAGGGTAGACTTGTCACTACCACATTTTAGAAAAAAGGGTATTTTAGTAATTTCCTATTTAAATAAATATTGTGCATGGTAAATAATTTTTGTTGTATTATTTAATTGTTGTTAGATATTATTTAATTATTTTGGACTTATTTTAGTGGACCCAACTTGTTTAGTTTGGACCCATGGACCAACATGAATTAATTAGTTAGACTTGGCCCATTTAGAAAGCCCATGGTTAAGAAGATGGATTAAATTAATTAAATAATTAGACTAGAAGCTTCCTTCCTTAATTATTTCTTCATGAGAGGCCCCAAGGGGTACATTGGACATTTTACAATTGCTTGGGGGAGGGGCTATGGCCGGCCTATTAAAGAGGGGGGAAATTTCTCTCTCCTCTCATCTCATTCCAAATCTAGATCTAGAATTCTCCCACTACCAAATTCCCTCCATTCCCAATCCAATTCCCTACCAAATTCATTTCAAATTTTTTCCAATTCACCATTAGAGAAGGAGGAAGCAAGGATCTAGAAGAAGGAAGCAAGGATCTACAAAGAGGAGCAAGGATCTACAATTTGGAAGCAAGTTCATCTCAATTGGAGGTTTCATTGGGAATCCATCTCCCAATAGGTATAATTCAGATTTTTCCATTTAAATAGCTTCTAAATCTGAGATTTAATCATGTAAAATCAACCTATATGTATGTACTACCCATAGGACTTTGTTTTGTGTTCATAGGATACCCATGGAGAAAGTTATGGTGCTTTTTGTGTCAATTTTGTTGGAATTCCGAATTTATATTTTTGTGTGTGTGTCAATTGATCCTATAGATCAATTGGACATGAGATTTATGTTTGAGGCTAGTGTCGTGTCCATATTGGGATACTTGTGGTTCGTATCCCAACTATTTGATGTATTATTTTAGACTCATGAGTTGTATTGTGACTATTCTATTCTTTATCTGATTCGTGCTCATTTCTACCTTAGTTCTGTGATTGAGTATACTATCATTATTGGTGGTTCATTATATTGTTAGATAGTTTATCTAGACAGCGTTCTACCGCCGATTCTGCGGCGTAGGCTGGGCGTTGTTTCCGACTAGTACCCTTACACCGGGTGCGGGTCGTGACAAGTGATCGACTGCAGATCAGGCACCTATAGCAATATTTACCTAGATTAAATAAATTGTACTCCCACATCCTCGTATAGGATCAAATTGTACTAGTTTGTTTGTAAACCAAAGAAGGCGGGTTTCGTGTAAACCCCATCTTGAATACATTTTTATTCTTTCGTTTTCCACCACAAACAGACCATACCTTCTGGACCCGAAGGATTCATAATCTATAGCGATGCGTCCGGGAAAGGATTATGATGTGTCTTGATGCAGCATGGAAAGGTTGTAGCTTATGCTTCTAGACAGTTGAGGACACACGAGAAGAACTATCCCACCCACGACTTGGAGCTTGCAGTAGTAATCTTTGCCTTAAAGCTTTAGAGGGACTATCTATATGGAGAGAGAGTGGAGATATTTACAGATCATAAGAGCCTAAAATACGTCTACACCCAGAAGGATCTGAATCAGAGGCAGAGACGTTGGCTCGAGGTAATGACAGACTTTGAGATTGAGCTACAGTACCACCCGGAAAAGGCCACCGTAGTAGCTGACACGTTGAGCAGAAGACCCATGGCATTCTTTATGACCACCCAACCACACCTGTTGAGAGAGCTAGAGCATATGGGTATAGAGGTCGTTATACCCGGAGTAGATGGACAATTGTCGAGTTTCCAATTACAATCGACATTAGTGGAGAGAATCAAGGCCGCTTTGTCGACAGACGCCAGATTTTAGAGACTTAGACAGAGGACAGAGGCTGGAATGCAGATAGGACTGAGAATACATGAAGATGGAACTTTGAGATGCGGAGTTCGTCTCTATGTTCCAAATGGAGAACTTTGTCAGGAGTTAATGGCAGAAGCATACAGTTCAATCTATTCTATTCATCCAGGAGGCACGAAGATGTACAGAAACTTGAGATAGTACTACTGGTGGCACGTAATAAAGAGAAAGATAGCACACTTTGTGGCCAAGTGCCTGGTGTGTCAGCAAGTCAAGGCTGAGCATCAGAGATCTGCAGGATTGCTTCAACCACTTCCTATACCGGAGTGGAAATAGGAGCATATCACTATGGACTTTGTTACGGGCTTTCCAAGAAGTCCTAGTGGGCGCAATGTAGTATGGGTAATCGTGGATAGACTCACCAAGTCCGCACACTTTTTACCCTTCAGAGTTGGGCAATCGACGGAGGCCTTAGCAGACATGTACATAAGGGAGATTGTACGCCTATATGGAGTGCCAGTTAGCATTGTGTCTGACAGGGATACGAGGTTCACTTCTTACTTTTGGCGGAGTATGCAAGAGAGTCTCGGTACTCGCCTAAAGTTTAGCACAGCGTACCACCCACAAACAGATGGCCAGTCGGAGCGCACCATTCAGACGCTAGAAGATATGTTGAGAGCGTGCATACTTGACTTCAGAGGATAATGGGAGAACCATTTGCATCTTGTCGAGTTTTCCTACAACAACAGCTATCAAGCGAGCATCCAAATGGCTCCCTATGAGACATTGTACGAAAGAAAATATCCTTCTCCAGTATGCTAGAGTGATATAGGCGAGCGACAGATTCTCGGACCAGAGTTGGTTGTTAGTAGAGTAGAAAAGGTGAAGAAGATCCAAGGACACCTTCGAGCAACACAAGACAGACAGAAGCATTGGGCGAATGTGCATCGTCGACCCTTAGAATTTCAGGTTGTAGATCACGTATTTCTGAAGATCTCACATACTCGAGGGACTATCAGATTTGGAGGCAGAGGGAAGCTGAGTCTGAGGTACATCGAACCGTTCAACGTATTAGAACGCATCGGAGAGGTTGCTTACAAGTTAGCCTTGCCACAGACTTTAGAAGGAGTCCATGACGTCTTCCATGTATCTCAGCTGAGGAGATACATACCTGATCCAAGTCACATACTTGACCACTCAGAGATCACAGTTGGCCCGAGTTTATCATACCAAGAGGAGTCCGTCGAGATTCTGGACAGGAGTGAGAAAGTACTGCGAGGACAGACTATCCCCCTAGTTCGTGTCGCATGGAGGCATCATGCACCAGGCGAGTCGACCTGGGAACTCGAGGAGGACATTAGACAATATTATCCCTATCTCTTCGAAGGACTAGGTACGTTTTAGTATTTTTCCTTTCAGTCCTTAGTTCTTACCATGCGTGTGTTTTATTTCGAGGACGAAATGCTCTAAGGAGGGTAGATTGTAAACCCCCTCGTAAAATATAGGATTTATTTGATTATCTTTTTAACTTGAAAACAACCACAACCCAAATCCCAAGTACCCAAATTAGGGTATCAGTCTACCCCAAACCTGTTATACCCCAACTCCGGTGTACCACTAAAAAATCTAGATCCTAACGTTTTAAATATATTATGAATTACCTACTTAAGTTGTTAGTTTATTTTAATTAAGGCTAATTTTACCTCAAGCAAACACTTAAACCAGCCCACCTATACTCCTTCTCATTAGACCAGCCCATCTCAATGAGACCAGACAGGCCAGACCGAGGCTAGCGCACAACTTCCTCATATATATATATATATATATATATATATATATATATGAAGTCCCTCCCCTTGAAACCCTAAACCAACACCACCCTCTCCAAACCATAGCCGACCCCCATCCATACCAATCTCCCTACCGGCCGGACCCTACCTACCCCGACTACCCCTCGTCGACTGCTCCGGACAGCCGCTCCCGACCACCTCACCCGACCTACCCCGACTACCCGCGCCGACTGCTCCAGCCGCTCTCGCTTTCCTGACCGGCTGCTACACCCCAGCCGCTCTCTGACCGGCTGTTCACCCCAACCCAGCCTTCCCTGACCGACTGCTCCAGCCACTCTCGCTTCCCTGACCGGCTGCACACCCCCAACCGCTCCCCGATCGGTGTACCCCACAGCCCGACCGGAGTACTGCCGATCCCGACTGCCCTTCACCGCTGGACGGATCCGCCCACGCTGCTAGAGCCACCCTCGTCGAAGGAGGAGACGCCACCTGGTCCTACAGATCAGGTACTCGTCCTACAGTAGTTCCTTTCTTGTGTCCCAATCATATTCCCTCGTATCGTGTCCATGCATGATTATTGTGTCTTAGTATCGAGAATCATAGTTGGAACACAACCCTTCTAACCCTAATTAATTAAATGATGGCTTAATGATTAACCAGATTAAGAAATTGTTAAATGGAAAATTCCTTAACCACGATACCTGTCGTCAAGGACCTTAGTTATTTGAATATCTGGACATAAACCACGTGCAATGAACATAGAAACCAAAGACAGGTGTTCGTATAGAACAGAAATCAGGGATAACCGTAACTGGATAATTATTGCCTCGAGATGACTGTTAACCGAAGACAACACCCGTGTACACCCTAGCTAAGTGCGCACGTGATGCTGTACTCGAGCAACAGTGAACTCACGATAAGTATTCAAGATTAATGTCTTAACCGTATGTTGATGATATGTAGTATCTGGTGTTGTATTATTATGTTATACTGTATGTCTAGGGTCTTTGGATCAACCTGGAGGCACTACCGGAGCAGGCTTTTGGCATTCATCTCTTGAAGACTCAGGCAAAATACCTTGCTATATTTATTGTCTAATTTAAATTATGCAAATATTGTATTGTATGCTTGTTGTTTGCTTTATACAACCGTGCGTGTCCGAGATTGTCTCGGGTGCATTCGACGGATATGTCAAAGATTGGTATACATTGACTTAGTCATTAGTAGACTCACCCTATAGAGGACATCATGTATTCTTCCAAGACCTGACACTTTTATACGTATTCATAGTGATAAATCTTATGTTGTGATGCGTGTTCGCGTGATCGACTAGCTATCGCCGTGTGTGACGTGCATCACGGTTAGCAAGCAATCTAGGATTATTTTAATTTAGAGACTTGGCATTTAGATAAGGGATATGCGCGTCAATTATTTGACAGGTATATCTATATTGGGAGGGGAGGACGACTGGTAGGCATATAGGATACCCCATTCCTTTATACTGATACCGCACTCGACGGAGGGATACAGACGTATTTATATATTACTGATACCACGTTCTGTAGAGTGTGGGATGTTACTTGATAATTTTTCAGATACCATACCCTATAGAATATTGGACGTTACTGTACTCCTGGGCCCGTGTTATAGGGGACATGTGTGGCATATACTAGCCGGTTGTCACGACTGGTGAATTACGTCAGCATATGTCTAGCCTACACCTTCTCATATACTCACAGTTGTTCTCACATTGCATGCACTTAGATTGGCTAGCACACCCTTTATTGCATTTTATCTTATTCAGTATATATATATAGCATACTTCTATGTATCTTGTTACGTCCCTCTGAGGACCTGGTTTCTTTCCAGATTTAGACGAGGCTTTCTACCCCATCGTATATGGCCCCGGACAGGAGACGAGATTCGCTACAGCTGAGGAGTTAGAGGTGCAACCGTCAGAGTTTCCGTGATCAGTTGGTAGGCCTTCAGCCTAGATTGGATGCATCATTATCTAGAGATGATGCCCTAGTCATTATCTTTTATATCTCATTTTAGTACTTTATTTTATCATAGTAGTGGGTTTGTTCCCACCAGACATCTGGGTTTGTACTATGATATTTCAGACTGGTGCTTATCTTCCAGCAGTTTATTTAGTACTTCTTGCTCTATATTTGTGGATGAGTTTAGATTACCTGTTATGGACTGATATTGTACATGTTAGTATTATAGGATAGCGTAGCACCCTTCGTGGATCTATTAAATTATGATATCCTCGAATACGTGTCAGCTGGCTATTGCCACGTGGCCTGGTCCCGTGTACTTTTGGGACTGGGGCGTGACAAACCATAATTATATAATTTCCATCGATAATTCCTACCGAAAGATTATCCGTACTAGAGGAACATTAATGATTTTTGTGCTGATGTTGTGGATAAGGTCAATCCACCATCAAGGTGGCCGGATACACGATATGGAAAGAGGTAAAAGATTTGTCAAGTGCTATCGAAGATCCTGCTAAGGGGTACACGTGTGACGGATTTGGTCACACTCATAACTGGACGAAGAGGAGTATATTCTAGTATCTTCTATATTGGAGCACCAATCTGATCATACATAACCTTAATGTCATACATATCGAGAATAATGTGTTTGAAAACATAATTAATACTATAATGGACGTAAAAGGAAAGATGAAAGACAATTCGAAGGCATATTGGACTTGGAAGAAATATATAGATGTCCTGTATTGTATTTGATAGAGAAGGAAAATGGAAAGTTAAAGCAGCCTAAGGCAATTTTCTTACTGGAGAAGGAGGATAAAGGAAGACTTTGTTGGTAGATTCAGGGCCTAAATTTTTTAGCCGGGTACATGTCGAACTTAAAAATATGCGTCGACCTCAAGGAGAACAAACTAACGGGTATGAAGAGCCACGATTGTCACGTATTTATAGAGAGATTAATTTCGATTGCATTTTAGAAATTTTTACCGTAGGTTGTCTGGGATCCATTGACAGAGCTCAGCAACTAAGTTGCTCGTTGATCGTCTAGAAAAGCAAGAGAAGGACATTGTGGTAACACTGTACAAGCTCGAAAAGGTGTTTCCTCCTGGATTCTTCGACTCCATGGAGCATTTTCTAATTCATCTTTCTTATGAGGCACGTGTTGGTGGGCCTGTCGGTAATCGGTGGATGTACCCGTTTGAGCGGCATCTAAATCACCTAAGGAGAAAGGTAAAAAATAAGGCACGGATTGAGGGTTCTATTTGTGAAGCTTATGTTCTCGAGGAGATTACAAACTTTTGCTCGACGTATTTCAAACCTCATGTTGCTACTAATAGAATGAGAGATCCGAGAAATGGCAACAGATATTAGGAATCTAATAATGCAATACTAAAAGTATTCAATGCGTCCAGAAAGCCTTCAGAAAAAATGAAGAAGAGATATTTGAATGCCGACGAGCTAAGGGTTGCTCAATTGTATATATTACTCAATAGCGACGAGGATGAAGTGGAGAAGCTAGAGGGATAAGTAATTAATACGTCCACGTTTACGTCATCTCAATGTAATAGTATAAGCTAATATTATGCTACTAATCGGAGGTCGCTTTATTATTTTTTAGCACATATAATGATGAACTGAGGTTGGTTAGACCCTACATAACCGACGAAGAACTAGAATAAGAAATGAGACATCAATTTCCTTCTTGGTTGAGCGCATATGTAAGGAGCTCGGTAATTATTATTTTTGCACAATAAATAGCTTACTATCGATTCTTTGATATTTAGGTCGATCGTCTAATGACTCCCGAGACTGAATCTATTAGAACTTTAGGCAAGGGACCAACTACTGCCGTCAAAATATGGCCAAGTTACTGTGTGAATGGGTTTAGGTTCAAGTTAAAAAATGCTCCGGTTATAGACAACTTTCTGGATCTTGATTCTACGAAGCTTCTAACTACAAAGACGTCGATCCAGGCAATAAATTCTTTGGTATCTTATGAGAGATTGTGGAGTTGACATATAATTATGACATAGAACCTGCAAAGATCATGTTATTCAAGTATGAATGGTTTGATTCGATTCAAGATCAAGGTTGAAAAATTGACAAGCACAGTCTTGTGGATATAAACTACAAGCGTAGATATCAATGCTATGAACCATTTGTCCTATCAAGTCAGGCTCAGCTCGTATACTTCACAACTTATCCTAGACGGAGAACAACGAGGTCAGACTGGTGGGATGTATGTAAGACTAAAGATAGAAATACCTTTGACGTTGATGAAATAACCTATCAGGAGTATGAGCTACCTCTTGTAACAAATATTGTAGATATGGGCTCAACGGAAGTTATTCATTATACGACTAATAATATAGAAGAGGTAAAATTATCCTAAGATAAGGATGAAGACGTAGATGAAGTAGATGAAAGTAAAGATGAGGAGAAAGAGAAAGAGGAGGACGAGGAAGAGAAGAAGATAAATTTTCTGAAGATGATTAAAAATAAGATAAATCGAACTTGTGACATGTATTACATTTTGACTGTAGAATGTACTATCCATTTAGACTTGTGATACTACTAGTTAATTACTGTACAATTCTATTAATACTGTGAGATATGTATAACATTTTAACTGTAGAATATACTACATATCTGTTTATTTATTCTATCATCATATGTTGTTATCAGGTATGACAGGACAACGTGGAGCGTTCAGCAGGTCCCGAGGTAGATGGAGTGCTCCTCTGGTACTGTCGACTGCTAGTTTTGGATCCTTGTTGCCAAGTACTCCAGTATATCGACCAGTCACCTATCCGACTGCGATGATGTTACGTGGTAGCACTCCTGGGACGAGTAGTTCTAGGCCTGAGATGACTCCTTTGTCCATGTTCCTCCTGCTGACAGAACCATGGAGACAGATGAGCATATGGCGAAGGTTGAGCCAACGTCGTCCCAACATCATCGAGATCCTCCATGCGCACCTTCGGATGAGATGAGGACGGAGATTTGAGCCGATGGTACAAAGTAAGTCAATTAGTTGATTTATTATCATATATATCGTGTATTTTTTTATTCATCATGTATTCACTTTTTCATGAATATAATTATCTCTGCATAGATATTGTTACTCGTCGGTACAAAGATACTTGGGCCACTTTCTGAGGTACAACTATGGTGGCCCTTGGATCAACTACTCTGATGCTCCGGACGAGAGAAAGGCATTCTGGTTTGCACACTTCAAGTTAAAAGTATATTTGGTTTTAATATCAATCATCTAATTTATGTATATTATATAACTTATAAAATTACTTCTTGTAGCAAACGTATTTCTATCCACCGTACCGGGCCGAGTTGATCAAGCAGATATTTCCTGCCGTCGCTGCCAAGCTGATCCGTGATGCTCTGGATGACCAGAAGGCTCATTATCTTGAAGGAAAATCGATCCAAGGTTGGATCACGCCTGAGTAGTGGACTGCCATGAGGTCTAGATTCGACGATCCAAGGTACAAGGAAAGGTCTGAGAAGGCCAAAGCAGCTAGGAAGAAGGAAGCAAAGTGGTGTGGTGGCTCAATTTTAATGACGAATCATTTTCGTCGTTTGGTATATTTTTATTTCAGATATATTATTTTAATAAAAGTACAATAAAATGGTACCAGGATAAAATATTTAATTTTAGTACTAAATAATATATTTTTAATAGGTACAGAGGGCTGAGGACGCCAACATGGTGACCGTCTTCCTGGCCACCCATTGGAAGGGCAAAAACCTCATTGATGAGAGGGCGACCTATGTAAGTATTACTTTACTTTGTGTTAATTTTAATATATCTTAGAAAATATGCAAATAAATATCCTTGTAGTTAGTAATAAGTACCTTAGACATTAGCAATTATCGAGTATCCATACTTTTCTAGGCCGAGTATCTTTGGCTCCGTGAGCGGGTGATTGCTAGTGCCCCTACAGAGGGAGAGGATAATACTTTTTTGCAGCCCTCTCTATCTCCATCAGCGGATGAGCTGTGGGTAACCGCCGCTGGTGGTCTCCAGAGGGGTACGTAGTACGGTATGGGATCCTATAGCACCCTTATTGCGATACAGTCCTCTAGGGCCTCCGCTACAAATGCGCATTCCCCAGAGACCTTACAGGCATCTGTTCGAGTCCAAAAAATCGTTGACCATCAGATTGCATCTCTCCGCGATAAGCTACTGCAAAAGATGGAGGAGCAGCCACTGTCTCAATCACAGTCGCAGTCGGATGATGTGACGCTCATCACACGATTTGATATGCTCGAGCACAACATCATGGAGCTCATGGATATGACCGAGAGGACGAAGCATGGCGTTACTAATCTTAGAGCATCGACAAAGCGCAGTATGACGGAGATACAGGCATCACAGCTGTCCATAGGTGAGAGGCTGACGATCATGCATGATTCAATGGCTGCTAGTAGTACGAGGCTGTTATCTACCATGGATTCATGCAAACATCGACTATCATCATTGGAGTAGATACGTTCTGCTGGTGCACCTTCATCGACACCGACTCTACCAATGTTACTGTCTTCTTCATCGACATTGGTGTCAATTTTATGAGAGAAGTATGAGTTGCACAATTTCTATTCCTTGTTTAACGCAAGGGAGTTGTCCACCAAGTCCTCGACCTGAGTTTGGTTTACAGAATTGACTAGGTAGTTCCCGTAAATCATAATACTTTTTCCTTGTTGGAAGCAACTTTGGGATATGTATGATGAGGCTTAGGCACCTATACTTTGAGGGTTTTCCTCGACTTGATTGCGGATGAGGGGTTAGCACTACCCCCAGAATAGAAAATTTCTTCGTATGCTTGTTGGTCGAACTTCACGACCAAGGTCTTCTGCATCGAACTGACTGATACAACATCAAGTTGAGCTATCACCTTCTCATTAGAGGAGAAAGTCGTCTCCAGCAGAGTCCCCATCTTGTTTGTGGAAGTAAGTTTAAATGAAACTTTGTGTTACAAATAATTAAAAAGAAATAAAAGTACGAGAGATCCTAAAGAGAAATCTAAGTAGAATTTGATTCTGGAAAAGTATAGTTGTAGAGATCTGATCTGCGGACGATCATTTTACTCCTTGGACCACACGACGATGAAGAAATGTTGGGATAATGTGAACAACTTGAAGAGTTGGAAAATAAGAAAGCTTTGGCAACAATGGCACGACAAGCTTCTATTTCTATCCTTCTGTTCTTGAATTTCAAAGACTTAAAAATTCCCAGTCCCGATGCCTCTGCCTCTTCCCCCCCCCCCCTTAATGGATGTACCAATCCTGCATTTGTAGAGTTTAGGAGCAGTTACGATAGTGTGTGCATATTTTGGACAGTCTGTACTATTTTACCATTATGCGTGCACTTTTGGTAGACTAATACCCCATGTTCTTAATGAGTGGGTGCACGACTTGCTGCCTGCTTGATACGTAGCTTCCTATATGGGAAAATCATAGGTCATGGGAGAGTTATTTATACATATTTTACGAGAAATATAGCATGTGAGACACGTAATCAGAACTCCTTTTTATAATTTAGGATCATAGGTGCATTTTAGAAGTGGTCTGGAGACCGGTGCACTTTTGAAAAGATTGGTCATGATGATGCACTTTTGTGGAAGTTGGCACAACGGTGTACTTTTATAGAAGTTGGCACAACGATGCACTCTTGAAGAAGTTGGCACAGCGACGCACTTTTGAAGAAGTAGCCATGATGGCACACTTTTGAAGAAGTTAGCATAGCAGCACACTTTTGAAGAAGTAGCCGTGATGGTGTACTTTTGAAGAAGTAGCCATGATGACACACTTTTGTTAAAATTGGTGCAACATCGCACTTTTGAAGAAATTTGCATAATGATGCTCTTTTGATAAAATTCAGACAAATGGGTCTGTAAACGACAACATAGGTCTGTGTGTCAAAGATTTTCTGCAATAAATGAATTAATCTTTTCGGTTTCTACAACTGTCAGTTATCAGTTTGTTGCATTAAATGCTGAGAGCGGGGTAGGGCCATTGTGCGCCAATCTTCGTAGCATTAAGATAGCGTGCCACATTAAGAAAGTGCGCCATAGTGCTGAGCACTAAGAAAATGTGTCTTTCTTTTTCTGGACTCTTTGTGGAGTGTGCGCCATCTGTGTAGGTGCATATTTTTATGCTTCTACAAGATCCCCTACAAAGTTTTCAAACTTGAACAAGTTTGGAATACTTTGAACTAGAAGCATAAAAAGTATTTAAAATTTGATGTGCATATTTCGGGTGGACTTATTATCCATGGCATACATGTAACAAGTTAGAGTGAACTGACACTTATCAGAGGTAATATGGACGTGATAGGTTACAACAACTCAGCTTGGCAAATTTTGTGGACTTGATAGCCATGGTGTACTTATGCAAAGTACAAGTAACTAGTGTGAATGTAAAATGAAAGATAAGAGTGGATAAGATGTCCGTTCAGATGTAATATGGACATGGCAGACTTCTTTATGAGGGACCCACTAAAAATATCTGCTCAGAGGTGATATGGACATGACAGAATAACTCCATGGGAATAATATTTTGTGGACTTGATACCCTTGATATACTTGTGTGAAGTACATTCAACAAGTTTGAAGGTAAAATACTCTCAGAGATAATATGGACATAATAGGTTGCATATTTGTGAGGAAAATAATGCAGAGGTAAGGGGAACATGATCATTTTCCTTTAGCAGATTAGCTCTACTGGGAAAATGGAAGAAAGAATAATTCAGAGGTAATATGGACGTCAACCATCATTTGCTCTGTTGGCGAGAAGAAAGAGAAGTAGAATATCTTTAATCCAACTGGAAATTTAGAAATAAGACATCGTTAGGACAACTGGGCTATAAGAACCTGTTTGTTTTTTGTAAGGAAATATTTTGGTTGATCTCAAAGAGAACGTTTCGTAGGATCTGAAAATTTGTCCGCTGGGAGACTTTTTGTAGATCTATTACTTATTATGTATCCAAGACTTGAATACAAGTAATAGTTCAAAATAATGCATGAATATTTTGCTGTATTTTTACAATTCTGGAGAATAAGAACGTAAATATTGTACATCTTAAACACTCAGCTGGGGATAAAGAGGAATAAATGTAAACACTGTACATTTATAATATCCTAGTGGGGACTGGAAAGTAAAAGTCTAGCCTAGACACAATACTTGGGAGGAATATACCACTGACATAATCAATAAGTCTCCGTTAGGCTTTGTTAGCCTGAGCTGTGGCTTAGAGATGATGCCTCTGGAACTACCAGCAATGGCAAGTCACCAAATTAGAGTTACACCATATTGGCGGTAACTAGCTTGCCATCATTCTGAAGGGTGATAGTTTCAGTATCAATCAGTCCCTGGACACATTTCTTTAATGCGTTGCAATCTCGCGTAGAATGATTTATGTATCGATGGTACATACAGTACTTTGGATCATCGATTCTATCTACCTCTTCATGACGTATAATGTCGAACAATTTGATCTTGTCATCCTTCACTAATGAATTCAAGATATTGGCAATATCATCGTCGTCAAAGGAATAAGTTTCCTTTGGCCTGAGCTGTAGCTTGGGTGTTAAAGAACCCTAGAGACAATGATAGCAAGAGCCTCCTTTACTTTATTATTATGATTGTCGTTGTTGTTGAGGGTGAAAGGGCGCTTACCTTTATCTTCTATATTGGGCATTTGTAATCCCAAATTATGTGCCACCTTGGTGCTACTTTCAGCGGCTTCAGCTCCTATGATGAATGTCGTCCAGTCTTAAAATTGGGTTGGACCCGTCCAGAGCCCTACTATAAGAAGTAGGTTATTTTTTCAAGTATCGATGAATGCAGAGTTTGGAATACCGGGGGGCAACTTCAGAGTTGCTTGCCTGAAATGCTCTATGAATTCATGATCGGATTTCTTCTCTTTTTGCTTGATGTCGATGAGCGACGACATTGTCATGTCTATGTCTCCCTCATAGAATCGTGAAAGGAAAAGTCATTTATGTTATCGAACGAGGATACGTAGTTATCAGGTAAACTACGATAGCAATCGTAGGCTATGCCAGCCAAGCTTCCCATGAACAATCTGGTGAAGAGAGCATCATCTTTCTGCAGATGAGCCATCATCATATTGAAATAATTATTATATTGCCTCGGTGATGTCCTAACTTCAAACAAGACTATTGATCAGGGTTTGTATTTTGGAGGGAATGAAATATTATCCCAATGAGGAGAATAAGGTTGTTTCACACCCAGCTTACGAAGTTGGTCTTTATTCTTTAAAATATCGACTTGTGCACACAACTCCCGGATAGCTTCAAGAGGATCTTCTGGTCGAAGTTGCGTAGCTGACTGATAAGATCCTAGTTGACCATGTATTATCACCAACAGAGGTCCAATCCTAATATTGAGAGGATTAAGAGTCGGCGTTGCTGACTCTTGGTTTAAGACTGCTTATGGATTTGTGTTATCCTGTAGAGGTGTTGTTTCAGGAGTAGGTTGTGCAGGTATGAATGGAGCCACTTGGACAGGTACTGGTGTAGTAGAATGTTGGGTTATCATCATTTGATACATATTTTATATCATAGTGTGCATGTCTCTGAGAGCGGCCTCTAATGAGTTGAGGCATTGTTTGGTAGCTTCTGATGGAGAAGCATCTTGTTCGTCACCGATGTCGTAGATGCTAAGATTTTTGTATACAACAGAGGGATTGGTAGAAAGAACTGTGTAGTTAATTTTACACTGTCAGTTTCAGAATTAGGGGGATTGCAACTCCCAGCCTCGGATTACGAGGAATGGGGATTCCCGCGAAGAACTATGTCTCGTCTTCAAGAATGGGTATTTTGGTATACTCCTTCAAAGGAGTCGACGAGTTGGTCAAATTTTCTCTGGCTGGGTGTTCTTGAAGAACTTTGTCTTAATTTTCTCCCGCCATGGGGAAGATGCGAAGCCATGTACGCTGGAGCAAAGAGCAATTCATCATCATCATACTCCTTGTTGTCAACTTGTTTTACATGTCGAGGTTTAGGAGACATAATATAGGTCAATCGATCAAACACAAACCGTTTTGATGATGCACAACAATATTTGATTACAACTCTATGACAATTGCAATGATGTTCATTAGGAAACACCATTTTAAAGTTAAAATGGTCTATCTCTTTACGCTTTTGTACAATAAGCTCACATAAATTAAAATAAGGAAGAGACAGAGGCATCGGGGCCTGGGTATTTTCAAGTCTTTGAAATTCAAGAACATAAGAAGAAAAATAGAAGCTTGTCGTGCCATTGTTGCCAAAGCTTTCTTCTTACCAAACTCTTCAAGTTGTTCACAGCATCCCTACATTTCTTCACCGTCGTGTGGTTCAAGGAGTAAAGTGATCGTTCGCAGATCAGATCTCTACAGCTATACTTTCCCAGAATCAATTATACTTAGATTTCTGTTTAGGATCTCTAGTACTCTTCTTTCGTCGTGTGCAGACTGTCAAGTGCGCCGATGTGGCAACTTCTACAAAAGTGCACCGCTGTGCCAACTTCTTTAAAAGTGCGCTATCATGGCTACTTCTTCAAAAATGCACCACTGTGCCAACTTCTATAAAAGTGCGCCGATGTGCCAACTTCTACAAAAGTGCGCCATCATGACCAATCTTTTCAAAAGTTCACCGGTCTCCAGACCACTTCTAAAGTGCACCTATGATCCTAACTGACAAAGAGGAGTTATGATTATGTGTCTCATATGACATGCTTCTCGTGAAACGTGTATAAATAACTGTCCCCATGAACTATGCTTTCCTCGTATAGGAAGCTTTGTGTCAAGCAGGCAGCAAGTTGTGCACCCACTCATTAAGAACATGGGGTGTTAGTCGACCAAAAGTGCGCGCACAATGATAAAACAGTACAGACTGTCGAAAGTGCATGCACACTATCATAACTGCTCCTAAACACTATAAATACATGATTGGTAAATCTATTAGGGGGAGGAAGAGGTAGAGGCATCGGGGCTAGGGATTTTCAAGTCTTTAAAATTCAAGAATAGAAGGAGAGAAATAGAAGCTTGTCGTGCCGTTGTTGCCAAAGCTTTCTTATTGTCCAACTCTTCATGTTATTCACAGCATCCTTGTATTTCTTCATCGTCGTGTGGTCCAAGGAGTAAAGTGATCGTTCATAGATCAGATCTCTACAGCTATACTTCTCTAGAATCAATTATACCTAGATTCCTGTTTAGCATCTCTCATACTCTTCTTTCTTTTTAATAGTTTGTAATACAAAGTTTCGTTTAAACTTTCTTCCGCAAACATGTGGTAGTTGCAATTCTATTATAGTAGGTTAATAGTAATATGATTACTTATCTTTTATTTTCTTTATAGATATCTTTCTAAGTATCATTGATGAGAACTCTACATAGTAACAAGGTAATCCTTTTGTTAAGCGTGAAGATTAAGGATCGAAGGATCAAAGCCCCACATTATTAGTGAATTGCCAAGAGAAAGAGAACTTTAACGCGACGTCAAGCTCCGTTTACTTGTTCACCCAAAATTTCACCAACAATGATTCAGAACTCTTCTTCTATTTCTATTAATTATTCGATATAAATGCAAAAACAGTGAAAGAAAGCAATAAAAATATTCATCGAAAATATCTACTAAAACGTACCATAAAATCAACAACAAAAGCAACATCGTGCAAAGGTCTTGAGGTAGAGACTCTTATATAAAGTTCATTTCCCAAGACATGATTCACTACATCTTGAGCACAATTTTAAAGAATTAAATCCATAAAGAGGAAAGAGTCTAAATTCACAACCAATCGATACCGACAAGATTTTTTTATTATTTAATTCGAACTTGGTCATTCTAGCCGCTAGACCACACCGTGCTCAACAACGAGAACAGGATACTACAACGGACAAAGGAACATATAGTGACCAGATAAGAGCTCTCCAAGAAGTAAAAAAGAACTATCCTTCGTAGTTATCAGCACCAACTATTGACAGTGAGAGAGCATCTCGTCATCCAACAACATCAGTGCTATGACACCATTTACTAGTTCACCTAAGATGCCAGCCATATGGTCAGGCACATGAGAAGCAACGGTCCATAACACTGCAATTAGCAAGGCAGAGTACAACAGAGCAACAAGTAGCATAGAAGCTATATATCGGTAAAATTTAAACAGTTTGAGCATATTTGGAGTAAAATTTCATTTTATCAGGCCTTCATCAACCACAACATAGTTAGACATGGAGCAAAAAGAAGTATGTATGCACCATGAAGCCAGTAGAACAAACTACATTCCAGCAATTCAAGTACCATACTAGCATCAATATCGATACCGGAGCATCGACAACAAGGACTACGAGAACAGACTTGTACTGAGGCAACGACTAATTGGTCGAGTAACAATCGGGTCATTATCATAAGGAAATCTATTGCAAAATATCATCAACCTCCACATCAATATCAACTAGAACGTATTTAAGCAAACAAGAAAGGAGTAGTTACCATAAAGAATCATTCAGACATTTAAAGTATAAACACCATGTTTTACTAGATTAATTGTAGAATATTTTTTATTTGAAAATGTTGTAAAATTAGTAATTTCATTAACCCTTGTTTTAATAATCAATAAAATTATTTAACAAAAAAAAAATCCTATTCTTAGTTATTAATAATTAATTATATTTTATGTATTGGCCCATGGGCTTAAGTTCTTTTTCTAAATGCAATATATTTTAAATTATCTTATTTAATCTTAGCCCATTATTATATTGTTCGTGGTCTATGGACTTAAAATATTAGTTAAATCACATATTAAATTATTAACACCCTTAATCCATTTCTTTGGCCCACCCATTATTCCCAACACAATCTCTAGTGTAGCTCAGCTCACTGTAGCAAAAAATAATTAGTCTTGCATAAATCCCCCTCCACATTTCCACTTTGCGATCTTATATATCTCTCTACTTTATGTATGAATTGGTCTTTGGGAGAAAGTAAACCATTTTGCACCAAACTCCGTTTAATTCCATTATTTGCAAACTCTACTTAAGGGTCTTCTTGGATTGAGGGAGAAAAAATAAGCAGGGTTAAGTGGGGTTAAGTGAGGTAGAGTTAAGTGAGGGGGAGGAGAGTCAATACATATAACCTTACTTGGATTTGAGGAAGAGTTAAGTGTGGTGTGTTTAATAACCCTTGCTTGGATTGGAGGTTTTGAGTGAGGTTTTGAGTGAGAAAATAGTTAAATGGGGTGTATTTATTACTTTTTAGACAAAACCCCTCACTTCCCCCTCATTAACCCCTCGATTTGGGGGTTAAAAAAAGGAACAAAAGAGGGTTAAACAATCCCTCACTTAACCCTCTATTACTCTCCCTCCTAAACATTCACCCTCAAACCAAGCATGGTTCTTAACTTTTCCTTACTTAACTTTTTCTCACTTGACTCTCTTAACCCTCAATCTAAGCAGACCCTAAATGTTTGAATAGAAGTAGTTGTGCTTCTTCTTCGTGAGTTTCGACCGAGTCGTGGGGACTTCCCATTCTTCTGCAACCGCCTCCATTTCTCCATCCCACTTCCTTCTCTTTTTAGTAAGAACTCTCATTCTTCCTTTCCATCTGCAACTCTCTCTCTCTCTCTCTCATTATCCCTACATCTAAATCGCATCCCTGTATCTCTCTTCCTCTGTTAGTTTATACCTCTTATACATATATATATATAAATCATCTTCTTCTCCGTCCTTTATCTCTCTCAACCTATTGGGATTAAATTATATCATTAAATTGTATTTATGGTGATTAGCTATATATGGTGATTGGCTGGCTATATATACTGATTGGGATATTAGGATTAAATTGTATTAAATTATATTTATGGTGATTGGCCATGTGACTTAGGCCCTAAGTTGATATGTGGATGTATATATGTAATATCATGATGAATAAAATACCTAGAATATTATCTCCTATCACTTCTTCACATGGTATCAAAGCCTGACGGCTAAGGCAAATTTTTTCCGAGTGGCGGCGGTGGCGGTATGTCGAGCAACGACGGCGATATGACGAGCGACGGTGATGACGGGACTTCTACGTCGGCGGCATCGCGGATCGATCCCACATTTCCGTATTACCTTGGTTCGAATGACAATCCGGGTAATACAATTACGAAAGTGATATTTTGTAGGAAGAATTATAAGAAATGGTAGAGATCTATTCGATTTTCTTTACGGGCTCGACAGAAATTTTGGTTTGTTGATGGGTTTATCAATAAATTTCACAACAATATTTTCTGAGAAAGGATATTTTGGTCATTTCTTAATTAATTAAATATTGTGCATATTGTAAATTTATTTATTGTATTATTTATTTATTGTTAGATGTTAGTATATTATTTTGGACATGTGTTAGTGGACCTAATTGTTTAGATTAGATCCATGGACCAATATTTAATTCTAGTTAGAATTGAGCCCAATAAGAAGCCCAATCATTCGGAGGATGATTAATTAAGTTAAATTAATTAGACTAGAACCTTCCCTCCTTAATTAATTTCTTCATGAGAAGCCCCAAGGGATATTCTAGACATTTCATAGTAGCTTGGGGAAGGGGGAATGTGGCCGACCTAATATTAATGGAGGAAAATTTCTCCCTCTTCACTTTTTATTTCAAATCTTGATCTTAAATTTTCTCTTCCAAATTTCTTCATTCCCACATCAAATTCTATCAAATTTTTTTCTAATTCCTTCCCAAAGAATCATTGGAGGCCAAAATAAGGAGAAAGCAAGGATCTACAAGGAGGAAGCAAGGATCTACAAGTTGGATGCTCTTTTTACTCAATTTAGAGATTTCATTGGGAATCCATCTCCCAATAGGTACAATTCAGTTTTTCCCCTCTAATTAGACTCTAAATCTGTATTTTAATTATTAGGAACCACCCCATATGCTAAGTCTATCCATAGGAATTGAAATTAGGTTCATAGGAGGCCTATGAAGAAACTTATATGATATTTTGTGTCAATTTTGGAGGAATTCCGAGATTGACACAACTTGTGTTTGTCAATAGGTCAATTAGACTAAATTGACGTGTGTTTAATTGTATGTGGCTAGTGTCATATCCATAATTGGATACGTATAGGCCGTATCCCGATAATTTAGAAATACGGGTTGATTTGGGGGTTTTCTTCTAACACGGGGGTTTGAGCATGTCATATTTTGATACGGACACGTAGATGAATAGTTAGTTCTTCGTATTGTTCATAATTATGATTTTAGACTTGCTCGTGTCCGTTGGGATATATTTGGTTGTGTGGTGGAGCCGTATCGCAAGCGTATCATAGATCTAGTGTGATACGGGTGCGATACACTTCACGTATTTGTTCTTTACAATTTAATTCAATTGCTTTGATTATAGATATTATAATATTATAATTATAATTATTATGTGAGATATATGTGTATATATTTATATGTATGATCTATAATTCTTGTTGATGTGTTGGTGATCATGGGAGAGTAGGAGTTCATGTGCTTCTCTAATATATATATATATATATATATATATATATATATATATATATATATATATATATATATATATATATATATATTATCATTGAATAAAAACTTTCAGAATTCCTTTCAGTATTCATCTCATCGCATCTGCTTCCAAAATCTATTATTTGATATATATATATAAGAGGGATGAGACCCTATTTATAATACAATGTCGATATCTTGACTCAACTAGATGACTGCCATCTGCAAGTAATGATCCAGTTGTAGGTAAAGTGCTTCATAGTGGTTGTCACTGTCAATAATGGCAGAGCATTGTCCTTATTCTCCGTTAGGTAGTGGAGGAAGGCTTTACCTTTTCTAAAAAAATGATTCACTTATAAAGGTTTTCAATTATCTACCGTCCATGTAGTAGACAGAAATTTACTGGAGGTCTTCATCAATCATGTCTTTATCTTCATTGTTTTCAGCATCTTTCTGAAGGTTCTTGTAGAAGTCCGCCAGGTCTAGGTCATCATCATCTAGAGTGGATTCATTAATTCTGTTGTCCGATATTTTTGAACCACCAGAAATCATAAAACAATCATCAAGATCAAATATGGACTCGAATTGAGTACGCATATATTGAAGATATTTCTTCTTAAGGTTGTCCTCAGTAATTTGAGGATTTCTTCTTCTGAGAGAGTCCTTTAATTTCTTAAGTGGACTTTCTTCAATAATTTCTCTCTTAATCTGAGAGTCAAGAAGGATCTCATTATCCTTAGCAGATTTTTTGATTGATGTTAATTTGTCGTTCTCATCAATCTTACTCCACCACATAATTAGGAATTTCCTAACCAAGATTGAAAATTATTTGAATCATATTCATTTTTAATTATCCATTTAAAAATATATAAAATTTTATATTTGATAAAGAAGTACATGGTACTTTCTCCTTCAAAAAGAGTGTCAGGCTTTTGACAGTAAGGGAAAGATTGAATCTAATATGAGAAAATTTTCTGAATAGATGAGGGAAAGATTTCAAGTGTGGCACCCATTTGTACCCACCAGTTATCGAACCAAGCAGGAATCTCCTGTCTCAAGACATTATGGCATATTCTGATGAACCAAGAATATTTCTGCCTAATATTATTGAAAAAGAAAACCTTATAGAAGGCATCAATATAATCCCAATAATTATATGATATGGATAAATTTTTTCTTTGTTCACCAGAACTTTAGGTCGGTTAGGATGTAATTTGCCCCAAGATTGGTGAATCATAATATTGCGGATGATCAATTTGCTGTATAATACTTCACTCTTGAGATCATTGGCTCTCTGGTAGAAGTGCTGAATCTCCACAGATTTAGTGGATATGAGGATGGCCTCAAAAATAGTTCGATGTTTATCTTTGGTAGGAAACATAGAAGTTTCCAAATATTTATCCTTCAGTTTCCATGGATCATTCATCAATGGAATATCATATTTTTCCAATTAGAGAATAACTTCAGAACAAATTTTCTGAGTAAAAATTTTTTTAGTTTCAATTGCCTGTTTGTATGAAACTGTATCTTCGAGGATATCGTCATGTTTTCCTCCCTTATTAGAGGAATCTGATATGCTACCAAGAACAATATTTTTCTTGGGATGGGGAGTATTTTTGCGAAGATTGACGGGTGCCAGAACCCATGGCTGTTTTCTTTTCTTTTTATTCATTATCCTGCAAAAATTCACGAGTAAGAAAGTCAGGAAGAGAATTATCTTTTCCTTCAATAAATTCTATATCAAAATCAAATATAGCTAACTCTGTTTGTCATCGAGCAAATATTTGTTTAGATGCTAAATTTTTAACATCCTCTTCTAAAACTGTTTTAGCAGAGCTATAGTCTATTCGTGGCAAGAACTTTTGATTCAAAAGATCATCTTTAAATTTATGGACACATTGAATAATATAAAGAATTTCTTTTTTGATTGTTGAATAGTTAAGCTGAGCACTATTCCATTTTCCAGAATGAAATATGACAAGAGCTTCATTTTTATTGTCAGGATTTCTCTGTTTCAATATGCCACCATAACCGATATTACTGGCGTCTGTTTCCACTATTTTAAACCACTCAACATTGGCTAAGTGTAAGCAAGGTAGTTTTAAAATTTTTTTTCTTAATACTTTGGACTGATTTTGTGTGAGCATCACTCTAAGAAGCATGATCCTTTCTTAACTTTGATACAAGATTTGTGTGTCCTTAGAAATATTTTGATAAAAGTCGGATACATAATTTAATGCACCTAAGAATCTTTGTAACTGTTTATTATCAGTTATCATATCAGGAAATTTAGAAGCAAATTCTATACTTCTATCGATTGGGATAATTGTGTTATTCATAATTTTGTGTCCTAGAAATCTTATTTTCTATTGAAATAATTTTATTTTAGGAGCAGAAATAATCAAACCATTTTTGATTACCAAGTGTTTGAATATTTTCAAATGCTTGAAGTGTTCTTCAATTGTATTAGAGAAGATTAATATATCATCAATATATGATAATATGAAACTAGAATGCTGAATGAATATTTTATTTATGATGTTCTGAAATTCAGAAGGAGCATTCTTTAAACCGAATGGTAGGACGTTCCATTCATAATGTCCAAAAGGAACGGTAAAAGCAGTCTTATACCTATCCTTCTCGTCAATCTGTATCTGCTAATAACCCGATTTGAGGTCAAATTTAGAGTAAATTTTGCCTTCACAATTCTATTGAGATGATCCCTTTTATTAGGGATTGGATATCTAATCCATCTAAGTACTTTATTCAAAGGTTTATAATTAATGACTAATCTAGGAACACCTCATTCCCTTTCAGCATTATTATTAACATAAAATGCTGTGCAACTCCATGGGGAGTATGATCTTCTGATCAACTGTTTATCAAAAAGATCTTGAATTTTATTTTTACATAATTCAAGATATTCTTGATTCATTTGACAAGGTCTAGCCTTAGTCGGGATATCTTTCTCATTAAAGATATCTTCATAAGGAAGTGTAATAATATATTGCTTTCTATCCCAAAAGGCATTAGGAATATTACTACAAGTTTGTAGTTTAAAATCATCTTCAAGCAATCTAATCTTATCTTGGATTTATGATTTTTTTTAACTACTGAGATATATTTACCTGAGCAATTTTTTCTTTTAAGAAATTAATCCGATTTTCTTTCAGAGTAACTTCATTTAATATTTTCACAACAGGGTTAGCTATAAATTCAAAAGTTATTATTTTTCCTTTATAGCTGGTTCTAATTCCTTCCCTATTTATTTCTTGAACAGGCATGAGTCTTTCAAGAAATAGAGTTCCTAGGGTAACATGCTGGGATATTTCCTTTACCACGATTAAATGTAAAGGAATACAAATATTGCTTTTATAAATATTTATATCGATTATTTTGTAAGGAGTGGTTAGTGCTTTATTATTAGCAGCACTAAGTGTCTGAGAAGTTCGATCACAATACTTGATAGGAACAATGTCTTCTTTAACACAATTTAGATCTGCACCACTATCAACTAGTATAATTAAATTGGTAATATGGTACTCATTATTAATGAGATATACCATTTATGGGTAATAAATAAATTTTTTTTTTTGCAAGAGATTATCTCTTCTTGCCTTTTGTTCCATTTGAACTGTTAAAGGTTTATCATCCCCATTTTCTTATTTATTAGAAGATTCTCCTTGTTCGAATATAATTGCTTCATTTCTTGATTTATTAGCATTTTTGAGACGCTCTAGATGTCTTTGGATTAATGCATCCTGAGAATGTAGGAGTTTAACTTCTACTTTTAGATTTTTAACCTCAGACTAAAGATCCTGTATAGTAGCAGGTCTTGTCTGTCTATTTTGATATCTAGATATAACTTCGGATATATTATAAGCATCTTTATTGTGCTTCTGGATATTATCAGAATCCTCATTTTTAAGAAGATTTATAATTTTAGCTTTGATCTTATTATCAATGCTATCAGTAATCAGAGACTCTATTATCTCATGTTTATCTTTTAGAGTTAACACATTTAAAGATAAACCATTCATCTCTACTATCGACTTATAGTAGTTGATATCATTGTTTATAACACATTCGTTACATTGACAATCTGTGCCACAAATTTTTGAGGAACTAATTTTATCATCAGATAAGCTTTCCTCATAATCGGAATTGATCATTAATTTATAAAGAGTCTTTCTCAACCCTTCATCTTCGATCTCTTTTAGCTTTTGTTTTGTGTAGCATTTGCTAGTATAATGGACTAATTTGCCACATTTGTAACATTTAACTAATTTATTCTTTGAGAAAGATGGCTTCCTAGAATAATTTTTGTTTCTGGGGACGGTTGATTCCTGTCTATTTTTTATGGAAGAATAATTCTTGCGCTTATAAGGTTTCTTATTATCTTTGAAATCCTTATAATCCTTTTCTTTACCCTTCGAATTAGAAGGCTGCTTAAAAGTATCAATTGCAAACTGTTCGCAAAATTCTCCTAATTGCTTTCTCTCAGTTAATTTCTGAGATTTCATTTAATTTTTTTAGCTTTAGATCATTACATAAAGCTAAACCTTCTTCAATGCACTTATTGATAAGATTTTCATAAGTGTATTAAGCATAAGAAATTATTCCATTATTTTTGTTCCTTAATCTTTGTCTAATTTTTTCAGCAAAGAGATTAGGAAGGCCATATTTTGATTTCCAATGAGCATTATTTGCATCTCCTAATAGCATTACTTGTAAACACCCTGATTTTTGAGAATAATTTTAATATTTTTTTCCCCCAATTTTTTGGTATTTTCTGGACGAAGAAGCAAGGTAATTGTGAGTTAAGGATTTTTAAATACAGTTTATTGGTATTAAAATATTATAAAAATAATATTTTATGGTGTAAAATGGAAAACCGGACATGTGGTATTTTTCGGTGAATTTATTGGACTCCGAATACGCGTTTAAAGCCTTAAAAACTATTGGATGATTAAACCAAACCAAACCGAATCTAAACCGAACCCAAACCAACCCTGAACCAAATCAGCTTATTGGGTTGGGTCGGGTCGGATCCAAGCCAGAATTCCTGTAGCAGTCTATAAATGCTGCCTCGACTTCCGTGCCCAGCCACGGAAACCCTAGATCATCACCGCCGCCATCATCCCCTTTTTCCCCGCGACCTAGCCGCAGCTCCGAACATCCCCCATCTCTGCCAGGCCGTCGAGCACACAGCCGACATCCCCCATCATCACCATCCCTCCGCCGTGCTCCTCCCATCCCGACGACTACCCCCAGAGACCCTAACTCCGCTAGCCTCGTCGACCCCCTCGGCCGTCGATCTCTCCGACGTCACCGCTCCACCCGGCGAACCCCATCGTCGCCTCAGACCCCGACTCGACCACCCACGGCAGCAGCCCAGAAGCCTTCGACGACCCCAGGAGCCTTCCTCCTTATTTCCACAGCCCGCCGCTGACATCACCGCCTCCGCCCAGTCCTTCCCTCGTCGACCCCTAACTCCCCAAGCCGTCGACAACCTCGAGCCCGACCCCTCCGACGAAGCCCTCCGCTGTCTCTATCAGAGCCCTAGTTCGGACTCACGACAGACACGAGGACACGGGAATTCTCGACCAGGACACGAAGTTGACTCTCGGACACGTGGAATTCAGCGTTCACGGAGCCCTGTTCAGGTACCGTTTTCTCTCACCTCGGAACTCTGTTTTAGTTTCCGTCAGTTGCTACGCGTAGACTGTATAACCCTCTTGGTGCCCGTGCAACCCGCTCGGTGCATCGCATCCTGTGGTGATCGCACACCGCGATCCAAAAACAGGAAAAACAACGACATATTTCACCCTGGAACTGAGTGCGCCCCGCCAAACGGGACGACTTGGTCGCACGCGGCCTTTACCGAAATGTGCGCATCGTTGATACGGACGTGTGGGATTTTGCAGAAGTCGATTCGGATGTGCGTGCACCCCGGAATCAACGCGTATTCGCCGACACTGTCCCGTATCCGTCCATTCTAGAACACGCTGTAACTTTGTGTACACATGTCGGATCGAGACGAAACTTACGCCATCGGACTCGTAGCAATATGTTGGTCCTGTGACCCAATTTGGTCCGATTTTGAGAACGTTGGCAAAATCGCGTATCGTGGGCCCCACAGGCTACACTTGACGGGCGATTTTGTGATCGGCTCATCGGAATCCGATTCTGGAAGTTCCGTTGGGTTCTATCATGACCCGCACCCGGTTTAGGGGCACGAGTGCGTGGGTACGTCCAGCCTACGCCGCAGCATCGGCGGTAGAACGCTGTCAAGGTCTTGGTACTATCTAGCCAATCTCACACAAGCATCAAATCTCCATAAGGAGGCACAGATGACACAATAAAATGGACACATACTCAATCACAGGATTACAGCACGATAAGATATCCAACAAAAATTAAATACAACACAAGTCAAAAAGTAATAACTTAACTCAACAATTATCCAAGTCATCAAAATTTCCGGAGACAAATCCGGTACCAAATAGTCTGCTAAAAGAACTAACTAGAAGATTAGTGATTCCGGCTAGACCTCTCGAAATCACAGCTAACTATCAAGCCCAAGTTGCAGCTACACATCATATGGTCCATAAAGTGTCGGACAGCGGTCCTCTGGAAAAATATTTCCAGTCAGGAAGGAGCAAAGTACAATCTCAAATAACAGTTTCATTTAATTGATAAGGACTATAAAGTAATAAACATGTGATGCTAGCTACTGAGAAGACCATAAAATAAATGTAATGGCAATAAAGAGAGACAAGCAATGTAAAGAGACAGGCAATAGGCAATATGATATAGTCAGTGCATGTATGAAAATAAAAAGAACAAGAAACAGCATCATATACGGGTGATGTAGTATATGACTTAAATAGGGAACTGTAATCTATTCTAAGTGTTTGAAATAGTAGTTTCAAAATGTGATCGGCTTGGGAACATGTACGATAGCTATAGGGCCTGGCTAATCATGGGTGAAGAGCATGATTAACACTTACATTGTTCTACACTACAATAAGAGGTTATGATCATATTTCTTACTAACTACTTCCCCGCCCCCAACTAGTACTGTGGATCCAACCATGACACGTCACGATACACGAGCAAGTCCAGTCTATCATGTACGATGTCTAATATACATGTCGTGTACAATGTCAATACGATAATCAATATAACATCTCATGACTGCAGATCCAAGCTATACTAGTCCGTGTAACACAGTGTCAAGGATTCAGATATAACATTTCATGATTATTTAATTTATAGAAATTATCAAGGAATTGGAAATTATCAGAGAATGTACTTGCCTTGGGTCCTTAGCTGGTATTTATGGATGTCCTGTTCCAGAATATCTCCTGGATAAACCAACAGTCCTAGAAACATATCACAAAGCAAAACCACATTTGCATCAGATGCTACACTAACACAGTCTAAAAATACAGAGTTCGGGATTTCTCTAGGTATGATACTGGTCACCTAGGATCACCTAGTAGGTTCACCAATTAACTATATTATTAATAATCAAATATAATACATATATATAGTTATTCCAAAGTATATACAAAATAGGAATAACTGTATGTACATAAGTGGAAATATATTTTATTTATGTGAAAATTATACATCACTCATATACATGTACCAAAGTACATATTAACTTATATATATATATATATATATATATATATATATATATATATATATATATATATATATATATATATATGCATACATACCAAAATAATACAATACTATATACAGGTAATTATACCAAAATATGTTTTACAAGTACATATATATATCAATACAGTTATATATATATACTATATATTTTTACATACCAAAAATATGTTTATACATGTATATATATATAGGTACACATATTTATACCAAATATATTAATTTAATATATACTCTACCAATATATAATTATACCAAAATACATACATATATATGTTAAAGGAAATACACATATACATATTTAAATATGTATATATATATATATATAAATCATATTAAATGTACATACATATACATATACACCAAAATACGTTTATATATATATGTATACTAAAATATATATATATACTATGCTTATACAAGCGTATTAACATTAATTAATAATAATACTATACACATACCTACACATTGCATTCATATCCTAAATATATACACATTGCATTCATATTAATTAATTAACTATTCTACATATACATATATTATATATATACCCATATGTATATACGTATGTATATATATATACATATATATATATATATATATATATATATATATATATATATATATACATATATATATATATATATATATATATATATATATATATACATATATATATATATATATATATATATATATATATGAAGAAGGAAGGGTTAAAGGAAATACACATATACATATTTAAATATGTATATATATATATATAAATCATATTAAATGTACATACATATACATATACACCAAAATACGTTTATATATATATGTATACTAAAATATATATATATACTATGCTTATACAAGCGTATTAACATTAATTAATAATAATACTATACACATACCTACACATTGCATTCATATCCTAAATATATACACATTGCATTCATATTAATTAATTAACTATTCTACATATACATATATTATATATATACCCATATGTATATACGTATGTATATATATATACATATATATATATATATATATATATATATATATATATACATATATATGAAGAAGGAAGGGGAGAGAAGAGAAGCTTACAGCGATGATCGGGGCTTGGCCGGCCGCCGGACTGGTGGAGGCCAGCGGGAGTTCCAGTGGGGGTCGGGGCCTGCCGGACTGGAGTCGGCCGAGTAACAGCGGCGACCGAGCAGTAGCTGACGGCAGGCCGGGGTCGAAGCACAGGGAAGGAAGGATGAGCAGCGGGGATGGTGGGTCGCCAGGCCGGAGATGATGCAGAGCAGCGGCAGAGGGAGGAGATGTCGGCTGCTGGGTCGGGCCGCTCGCCGGAGTGCAGCGGCTGCCGGACCGGATGGTGGTGAAGATAGGTGGAGATGGCCGGAGTTAGTCGGCTATGGCGGAGTTGATGCCGTGGCAGGAGTTGGAGGAGTTCGGCTCGGGAATGGAATGATGATAATGGTGGTGGCGTTTGGGAGCCACGGGTCGGAGAGGTGATCGAGAAGGGGCACTCGGGGAAGAACAGCAGTGGCGAGGGGAGGAGCAGGCCAGGGGGTCGGTGCTCGGGGACAGGACGGGGCTCACCGCAGAGGGAGGAGTCGAGGGGGTTGGCCTGGGTTGATGGCTGCCGGAGTGCACAGCAGGGTGATGTCGGAGGAGGCCTTGCGGGTCGGCTGCTTGGCTGATCCGCCGGAGGAAGAAGAGCAGTGGGAGGAGTAGCGGAGCGCCGGCGGATCGGGGCTGGTTGCCAGCCCGCCGGAGGTGGCTGTAGGATCGGGTGGACAGCAGCTAGGGAACCGGCTGCGGGGGACTCGGCCGCCCGGAGGGAGTCGGCCTGGGTCGGGGGCAGTCGCCGCGGGGAGAATGGAGGGTGGCCGGACTTGAGCAGGCCAGCGGAAGCTCCGGGCCGGAGGTCGGATAGATGGCCAGACCGGCCGGGTGTAGGGAGAACAGTAGGTGAGGGTGAAGTTCCCCCCCCCCCCTTTTCACTTTGAATTTCAAATTCAAAAATGAAGGAAGGAGAAGAAGAAAGGAGGAAGAAGAAGAAAAGAAAAGAAGAAAGGAAGGAGGCTACGTTGGAGGCTTGTGAGAATGTGGGGGCTTGCTTGGGGATTAGGATTTTCTAGAGAAATGTGTTGATGGGCTTTTAAATAGTAAGAGGGTGTTGAATCTAATGGTGAGGATGGACCCAATTAAATGGGTGGTCCAGATTGTTCATGAAGAAAAATTGTTTTCATGTAAAGTTGAGTGGGGAAAAAATGCAATTTGGTCCACAATTAAATAACCTTTCCATTTGGTCTTGGACAATGGGGTGATGACACCTACAATTGAATAATTGCAACTTAGCCCCTTAAATTCGGGAAATTGCACAAACACATAAAATGACGAAAATTTGGCGGGCGATTCGGCGTCTGGTGTTTTGTAGGGTCAGGGGGCGCTGTATGATCGGTATGGGCTCAATTTGCAGGGCACTGGAATTTAAATTGGGATTTTCAGAATCAGTTAAAATAGTATCCTCAATTTAATTAGAAATAAATGCAAGTTGTGTCCTAAAATTAATTAGGAGTACATGGGGCCAGAATCAGGTCAGGTCATCAATACCAATAATGAAAAAGACTCAGGACAGAATATTACCCTAATTTGGGCCGCACAAAAAATAGGTCAAGGTTGCCTCCAATTTTAATTGGAACGCACAACGATACAAAAATAGGGATTTATTAAATAACGTCCGCGACGACTTTTGTGCGGCTAGAAATAATGCACAGGGAGCATAATTATGAGTTGCAAAAATAGCAGAATGGAAGGCGGGCATGTCTAGGGCAAGATTGTGAAATTTGTTGGGAGACAACAGATAGGGTAGTGCTCCAAATATCGAAGCAAAGGCAATGCGCAAAAATATTAAATAAAATATAGTAATTAAATACAAACTCCAAGAATTTAAAATTCTAAATAAATAATTAAATACAAAATTCTCTAATTCAGACAGGTGGTCATCTACTAGGCTTCTAGGTCAAGTCTACTAGCTTAAAAATAAATAAACACTGCATATAATACTATATTAATTACACATCACATAATTAAATAAATTAAATATACTATCATGCAATTACTTAATTGTAATTATAATAATATTAATTATTATAAAAAGTCAAAAATACCCCTGTTTCCGGAATGTGGTAGTGACAAGTCTACCCTCCTTAAAAGAATTTCGTCCTCGAAATTCAAATCCTCAAAGTATCGTTTATTCATACACATTATTATTTCCCTCAAAATTTAAATTCATCTTCCATGAAATCAGGTAATAATTCACAATGTCTTTTCACAATTTTTTTTTCAAAAATTCTGAATTATTTGCGTTCCTGAAAAATTCTCGAAATAGAATCAAAGTCCATTTTTATCAAAAATTTCCTGAAAGTTTTTAGTTAATAATTCAATACTCGGGATTTAATATCCACTCCTCAAAATTTGATTTTTTTCAATGCACATATATAAAAATGCAATCTCGTCCCACAAGGTTTGAATTTAAACATTAATCCATCAAAATTTTATTTCTCGATTTTTTCTTCCTCAAAATACTCAACAATGCGATACTTAAGGATTTTCTAATTGCAACATCCCATATAAAATTCTAAAATTCATAACTCGCAATTAAATAAATATATTGATAAATCTCCCAAAATTTCCAAATTTTTATAACCAATTTAATCATGTCACAATCTTTCTGGAATTTATAAACCACCAATTATGAAATGTTAACTTCTGAACCCTCTATTTAAATCAATGGTCATCCTCGAATTTAATCATCTTGCCTCTCTTGTCAAGTCATAACCCCTTCGCGAATCTTCGTCATGATAAAACCCCAATAATCATGGTCCAAGAAAAATCTTCCTACAATCATACAACATGCAATCTAAGGGGATATGTACGGTCATGGTGTCTTTTGTCATGGTATTGCAGTCTCTGTATCAGGGTGTACTACTAACTACATTATAACAAGAATCATGCATACAAGCTACGGTACTAAGGTATCAATCAATCAATCAAGTAGAGTGGGACAGAGGGAAGGAAAGAATAGAACCTGCTAACGCATTACCTGCAGTATCGGTCTCCTCGACCGTCCTCCAAATGCCCCGCCCTGTTGGGGTGGTTCCCTTCGCGGGTGCTGAGCAATATACGGTTCCACAGGTAGCCTAACTGGATCTCTATAATCTGAAGTTGCGCACTGGCCGGGAAGATAAGGGGCTAGAAGACAATCCCTTACTCGATGTCCCGCAGCGCCGCAGTGCAAACAAAGTCCTAGCCTCGTTCTACAGCTCTCCCAAAGATGACCTGGCTTCTTACAGAAATGACAAGTCTGCTGTGTCTCTCTCGGAGGCTGTTGCTGATTCTGCTGAACACGGACTGGTGCCTGGTACTATTGTTGATACTGATATGCCCATGGATGTTGTTGGATAGGAACTGGTGCTAGGTACTGCGGTGGATGCTGAATACGGAGATGCTTGGCTGGTCTTGTGCTACCATTCGTATCTCCAAAAGTATTGTGACTCCTCTTAGGCCTGAGATCCAGATCCTCTTCTGCAATCTGAGCATCCATCAAGATAGCCTCAAAGGTAGCGATACGCCGACCAGAAGTGCGCGACCTAATCTCTCTTGTCAGTCCCTTTCTAAATTTTTGGGCTCGATCTCCTGGGTCCCGAATCATAGACGATGCAAAACGGCTCAATCTACAGAATTCTGCAGCGTACTCGTCGACCGACATATTTCCTTGAACTAAGTCATGAAACTGACTTTCCAAGGTTCCTAATGCCACGTCGGGAAAGAACTTCTCCTTGAAGAGCTCCTTGAAAGTCTCCCAAGTAAGTCCTTGTGCAGTAATTCTCGGCTCCGTACGATACCACGTGAGTGCGATATCGAACATCTGACTGCCAGCGGCTTCTATCTGCAAGTTCTCCGGAATCTGGGTCAATCGCAGGCTCCTTTCTATATCCTCTAGCCAGTCATCAGCGTAGAGTATTCCTTCGGTGCCTTTGAACTCTCGAGGCATCATCCTTTTGAAGTCCACTATAGTGCCTGATCTCTGCTGCTGGCCAGGAAACTGCTGGTACTGTGCTACTTTCTCCAAAGCTTGGAGAGTCACTTGATGAGCATTCTCCATGTTTTCTCTCATCAGCTCAGTTTGTGCCTGGTGCGCTTCTGCTTGCACCCTCTGAGCTTCAGCTTGAACTCGCTGAGCGTCTGCCGTCACTCTCTGGGCATCTACCATGCCCTGGATCAAGGTAAACATCTGCGTTCCGTCAATGGGCAAACCTTCGGGAATCGGAGTCGGTGGAGGAGGAAGGGTGTCCGTCTCAGCTGCGGCAATCCTCTGAGCAGGTGGGGGAGGAGGATCCCCGAAAAGTGCAGACACACCTACGTGCATCGGAGATGTAGGAGGAACTACGGCTATCTGTCCCTCAGGTGGAGAGGTGGCAGACCCCTCTAAAGCTGATGTTCCTGCTCTCATAGATCGTGTCTGCGGCGACATCCTGAAGACAGATCCCAAAGAATCAATTAAGGCAAAAATGCGATATCATCAAGGAAGGACAGTATAGTTCTAAAGAGCAACATTCAAGGTAAAAGATTGAAAGAAAAAAATCCTAGTTGTGATTGCACAGATCAAAGATGCATCCATGGTCTGATACCTCTATCCTTCTAAGTACCATAGTTCTACTAGAAACATACTCACTGCTAGCTTCCTTACCTACTGCAATCGCTGATACTAGTTATCCTTATCACTCAAGTGCATATCAAATGCAACACACCATACTAAGTACTGCTCTCTCCAATACAATCCTAGATGAACACCTAAGCCAGTTGGCAGTGAAATCTCAATCATGCTCAAGCCAACAGATCCTTACACATGCATCTCACCTACTGATATACTAATATATCTCTCCCTCTATAAGATTTTATTCTCCAAACAAAGTCCTCGAAACTAACTCCTCGAATAATTTAAAGTATAATGCATATTCCTTCCTCAAAGGTTAATTATTTAAATACTGAAGTGAAATTTTTTTATCAATTCAAAAATCCTTACAGCCTTGTCTATGTTCATTGAATCGAATCTGAATCCTCAAAAATAAAATTTTACTAACATAATATCTCTACTTCTAAAAATTCAAAAATGCAATTTATTTTCAATCTTCAAATTATAATTTAAATCCATCTCTAGTAGTCCAAGAGCCCTAGTGTTATCTTTTCTCACTGTCCTCATCGACATGCGTCATCAGATAATACCATAAATCAGTCTGTAAATTCATTTTGATATGAAATCAAACCATACAATGGAACCAAAATTCTAATTTAATAACTAATCAACAACAATCAAATTCAATATCGATAAGTGAGAATGGACGGAACAAGGGAATGAATTTTAAATTGGAAATTTTAACAAGATTCTCAGGGGTCATCCCAGGAATCTCTCAAGGAATTGTGATTGAGTATTCGCTCTCGTCCTAGTATCCTATGTCCTAGATCCTATCGCAGGCACACAGTAGTATAACAAGGATGCCACACTACTATGACATCGCACAACTCGCGAAGTCTGACCTGCATGGGCCACCACTAAAAACGTGTCACGACCCGCACCCGGTTTAGGGGCACGAGTGCGTGGGTACGTCCAGCCTACGCCGCAGCATCGGCGGTAGAACGCTGTCAAGGTCTTGGTACTATCTAGCCAATCTCACACAAGCATCAAATCTCCATAAGGAGGCACAGATGACACAATAAAATGGACACATACTCAATCACAAGATTACAGCACGATAAGATATCCAACAAAAATTAAATACAACACAAGTCAAAAAGTAATAACTTAACTCAACAATTATCCAAGTCATCAAAATTTCTGGAGACAAATCCGGTACCAAATAGTCTGCTAAAAGAACTAACTAGAAGATTAGTGATTCCGGCTAGACCTCTCGAAATCATAGCTAACTATCAAGCCCAAGTTGCAGCTACTCATCATATGGTCCATAAAGTGTCGGACAGCGGTCCTCTAAGGCATAGTCTGGAAAAATATTTTCAGTCAGGAAGGAGCAAAGTACAATCTCAAATAACAATTCCATTTAATTGATAAGGACTATAAAGTAATAAACATGTGATGCTAGCTACTGAGAAGACCATGAAATAAATGTAATGGCAATAAAGAGAGACAAGCAATGTAAAGAGACAGGCAATAGGCAATATGATATAGTCAGTGCATGTATGAAAATGAAAAGAATAAGGAACAGCATCATATACGGGTGATGTAGTATATGACTTAAATAGGGAACTGTAATCTATTCTAAGTGTTTGAAATAGTAGTTTTAAAATGTGATCGGCTTGGGAACATGTACGATAGCTACAGGGCCTGGCTAATCATGGGTGAAGAGCATGATTAACACTTACATTGTTCTACACTACAATAAGAGGTTATGATCACATTTCTTACTAACTACTTCCCCGCCCCCAACTAGTACTGTGGATCCAACCATGACATGTCACGATACACGAGCAAGTCCAGTCTATCATGTACGATGTCTAATATACATGTCGTGTACAATATCAATACGATAATCAATGTAACATCTCATGACTGCAGATCCAAGCTATACTAGTCCGTGTAACACGTCAAGGATTCAGATGTAACATTTTATGATTATTTAATTTATAGAAATTATCAAGGAATTGGAAATTATCAGAGAATGTACTTGTCTTGGGTCCTTAGCTGGTATTTATGGATGTCCTGTTCCAGAATATCTCCTGGATAAACCAACAGTCCTAGAAACATATCACAAAGCAAAACCATATTTGCATCAGATGCTACACTAACACAGTCTAAAAATACAGAGTTCGGAATTTCTCTAGGTATGATACTGGTCACCTAGGATCACCTAGTAGGTTCACCAATTAACCATATTATTAATAATCAAATATAATATATATATATAGTTATTCCAAAGATTATACAAAATAAGTATAACTGTATATACATAAGTGGAAATATATTTTATTTATGTGAAAATTATACATCACTCATATATATAAACTAATATACATGTACCAAAGTACATATTAACTTATATTATATATATATATATATATATATATATATATATATGCATACATACCAAAATAATGCAATACTATATACAGGTAATTATACCAAAATATGTTTTACAAGTACATATATATATCAATACAGTTATATATATATACTATATATTTTTACATACCAAAAATATGTTTATACATGTATATATATATAGGTACACATATTTATACCAAATATATTAATTTAATATATACTCTACCAATATATAATTATACCAAAATACATACATATATATGTTAAAGGAAATACACATATACATATTTAAATATGTATATATATATATAAATCATATTAAATGTACATACATATACATATACACCAAAATACGTTTATATATATATGTATACTAAAATATATATATATATACTATGCTTATACAAGCGTATTAACATTAATTAATAATAATACTATACACATACCTACACATTGCATTCATATCCTAAATATATACACATTGCATTCATATTAATTAATTAACTATTCTACATATACATATATTATATATATACCCATATGTATATACGTATGTATATATATATACATATATATATATATATATATATATAAGAAGAAGGAATGGGAGAGAAGAGAAGCTTACAGCGATGATCGGGGCTTGGCCGGCCGCCGGACTGGTGGAGGCCAGCGGGAGTTCTAGTGGGGGTCGGGGCCTGCCGGACTGGAGTCGGCCGAGCAACAGCGGCGACCGAGCAGTAGCTGACGACAGGCCGGGGTCGAAGCACAGGGAAGGGAGGATGAGCAGCGGGGATGGCGGGTCGCCGGGCCGGAGATGATGTAGAGCAGCGGCAGAGGGAGAAGATGTCGACTGCTGGGTCGGGCCGCTCGCCGGAGTGCAGCGGCTGCCGGACCGGATGGTGGTGAAGATAGGTGGAGATGGCCGGAGTTAGTCGGCTACGGCGGAGTTGATGCCGTGGCCGAAGTTGGAGGAGTTCGGCTCGGGAATGGAATGATGATAATGGTGGTGGCGTTTGGGAGCCACGGGTCGGAGAGGTGATCGAGCAGGGGCACTCGGGGAAGAACAGCAGTGGCGAGGGGAGGAGCAGGCCAGGGGGTCGGTGCTCGGGGACAGGACGGGGTTCACCGCAGAGGGAGGAGTCGAGGGGGTTGGCCTGGGTTGATGGCTGCCGGAGTGCACAGCAGGGTGATGTCGGAGGAGGCCGTGCGGGTCGGCTGCTTGGCTGATCCGCCGGAGGAAGAAGAGCAGTGGGAGGAGTAGCGGAGCGCCGGCGGATCGGGGCTGGTTGCCAGCCCGCCGGAGGTGGCTGTAGGATCGGGTGGATAGCAGCTAGGGAACCGGCTACGGGGGACTCGGCCGCCCGGAGGGAGTCGGCCTGGGTCGGGGGCAGTCGCCGCGGGGAGAATGGAGGGTGGCCGGACTTGAGCAGGTCAGCGGAAGCTCCGGGCCGGAGGTCGGAGAGATGGCCGGACCGGCCGGGTGTAGGGAGAACAGTAGGTGAGGGTGAAGTTCCCCCCCCCCCTTTTCACTTTGAATTTCAAATTCAAAAATGAAGGAAGGAGAAGAAGAAAGGAGGAAGAAGAAGAAAAGAAAAGAAGAAAGGAAGGAGGCTACGTTGGAGGCTTGTGAGAATGTGGGGGCTTGCTTGGGGATTAGGGTTTTCTAGGGAAATGTGTTGATGGGCTTTTAAATAGTAAGAGGGTGTTGAATCTAATGGTGAGGATGGACCCAATTAAATGGGTGGTCCAGATTGTTCATGAAGGAAAATTGTTTTCATGTAAAGTTGAGTGGAGAAAAAATGCAATTTGGTCCACAATTAAATAACCTTTCCATTTGGTCTTGGACAATGGGGTGATGACACCTACAATTGAATAATTGCAACTTAGCCCCTTAAATTCGGGAAATTGCACAAACACATAAAATGACGAAAATTTGGCGGGCGATTCGGCGTCTGGTGTTTTGTAGGGTCAGGGGACGCTGTATGATCGGTATGGGCTCAATTTGCAGGGCATTGGAATTTAAATTAGGATTTTCAGAATCAGTTAAAATAGTATCCTCAATTTAATTAGAAATAAATGCAAGTTGTGTTCTAAAATTAATTAGGAGTACATGGGGCCAGAATCAGGTCAGGTCATCAATACCAATAATGAAGAAGACTCAGGACAGAATATTACCCTAATTTGGGCCGCACGAAAAATAGGTCAAGGTTGCCTCCAATTTTAATTGGAACGCACAACAATACAAAAATAGGGATTTATTAAATAACGTCCGCGACGACTTTTGTGCGGCTAGAAATAATGCACAGAGAGCATAATTATGAGTTGCAAAAATAGCAGAATGGAAGGCGGGCATGTCTAGGGCAAGATTATGAAATTTGTTGGGAGACAACAGATAGGGTAGTGCTCCAAATATCGAAGCAAAGGCAATGCGCAAAAATATTAAATAAAATATGGTAATTAAATACAAACTCCAAGAATTTAAAATTCTAAATAAATAATTAAATACAAAATTCTATAATTCAGACAGGTGGTCATCTACTAGGCTTCTAGGTCAAGTCTACTAGCTTAAAAATAAATAAACACTGCATATAATACTATATTTAATTACACATCACATAATTAAATAAATTAAATATACTATCGTGCAATTACTTAATTGTAACTATAATAATATTAATTATTATAAAAAGTCAAAAATACCCCTGTTTTTGGAATGTGGTAGTGACAGGTTCATATCATCATTCCTGACTTGTAGACACTGAGTTTGAGGAATTTGGAGACCTATGACCCTGACTCGCTGTTCGGTGCAAAGTGACCCACATGTGGACCCCGCTTTGTCCCAAAAATATCATTTTTGCCCTTGTGTCCAAATTGGACTTAAGGACAGGCATTTCTAGCTATTTGATATCTTCTGAGACTGTTGGTAATGTTTATTACAGCTTTTGGAGGAGTACCCACCGAATCCACTAATACAGGGACAGCTTTTGGTATTCAAACACCAGGCAAGTGTACCTTGCCAAACTCTGCAGTATTGTTATATATATATTCCTTGCTTCATTTATATTGATGTGCATGCTTAACCTAGGACCGTTTGACGTACTTAGCGTCCGATTATTAGTCGGGTGCCAACACCATACGCGGTGTTGTGTATTGTCATCTAGAGATGGATATTCGTGACACTTTATCTTCTCGTACTTGTCTTACCGAGTACACTTTGACCCAGGACACTTGACACTGTTTATGAGGCAGGATCTTCCCGAGATATTCGTGGTGATTCTGTATAGGATACAGGACTTGACAGAGATAATATATTCTTAGATACATTATGACTTATTGCATTAGTTATGATCCCGCTGACATGGACATAAGACGTTATGGTCATGATATGCGTGGTTATATTAGGTGGAAAGAGACACACAGGCTACAGGCTGAACATATATATATATACATCCCTATTATTGTGAGACACAAGACTCTGAAGCTGAGCTTGGCCCATTACTCATTATTACTGCTACTACCGGCTCCCCGACACAGAGCTTGTAGTGGCTTCAGCCTGAGTTCTAGTGCTGCTCTCATAGGAGGCTTGGACAGGACCGAGTCACATGGAAAGAGTTTTTCAGACTCTTCCAAGAGATGTACATTCCAGCAGTAGCACGGTCAGAGCTCAGAGACAAGTTCAACCGCCTTATCCAAGGCAATATGACAGTGGAAGAATACAACGCGGAATTCATTCGCCTCAGTCGCTTTGCCCCAACCTTGATTGCGACAGAGAAAGAGAAAGCTGAGAAGTTCTTTGACGGGCTGAAGTTCGAGCTTCCGAGATTGATTGGATCAGTCGCACCTACATCTTATACCGACGTTCTCGCAGCAGCACGACGCATGGAGCGCGTCACTAAAAGAGAGTCGAACCTGAAGAGGCCTATCACCTCAGCACCATCCAGGATAGGACATGGGGATTCAGGAAAATGGTCCCAGAGGAGTATGCCAGAGAGGACAGCACACAGGGCCATATCTCTCCCTACTTGCCACCACTGTGGCAAGATATGTCACATTGAGAGAGAATGCAGACGCAAGTTGGGACTCTGCCTGGCTTGCGGATCTGACCAGCATCGAACTAGAGACTGCACCGAGCGCAGAGAGGGAGCACCGAGATTAGCTTTACCTGCACCACGACCAGCTTACCCAGCAGTAGGAGCACAGCAGGCAGGAGATGGAGGCGTCAGGCCACCAGCCCCAGGAGGGAATCCGCAGAGACCACCCCTGGCACCACAGGCAGCTCTATTTCAGCAGGCTCAACAGCAGCAGAGAGGTCCAGCCCAGGGACGAGGACAGGCATTCATATTAGCTGTTGAGCAGGAGGCTACAGCAGGCGAGGTCATCGCAGGTACTATTTTAGTAGCTTCATTACCAGCTGTAGTATTATTTGATTCTGGAGTATCGCATTCATTTATAGCGGCTAGCTTTGTAGCCACCCATAGAGTAGCTACCGCACCCCTTCCGAAGATGAAGAGAATTCTTACGGAAGGTAGAATTATTCCGGTTAGTGACGTCTGTAGAGCATGTTCTGTAGTAGTTTGTGGAAGAGAAATGCGAGCTCAATTTCTAATCTTTTCCATGCCGGATTATGACGTCGTACTTGGTATGGACTGGTTAAGTCAGTACCATGCGACTCTTGATTGCCGACTTGGGAGGGTTATATTTAGACCGCCTGGACATCCAGAATTTAAGTTTCTTCGAGGAGTAGTAGAGCAAGGAGTTCAGCCTACTCTTAGGGTACTATCTGTAGAAGGGGAGACAGGTTACCCAAGAGTCATATCAGAATTTGTAGATGTATTTTCTGATGATCTTCCAGGTTTATCGCCTGATCAAAAAATAGAATTCACAATAGACTTAACTCCAGGAGCAGAGCCTATCACTTCATCAGTTTATCGGCTAGCACCTAAGGAGTTAGTGGAGTTGAAAGAACTGGTTGATGATCTTCTGGAGAAGGGTTTCATTCGGCCCAGTGTTTTACCTTGGAGAGCACCCATATTATTTGTACCGAAGAAGGATGGAACGGTACGTTTATGCATTGACTACCGGGTACTAAATGCTGTGACCATCAAGAACAAGTATCCCTTACCACGCATTGATGATCTATTCGATCAATTGAGTGGTGCTAGGGTATTCTCGAAGATTGACCTTAGATCAGGCTATCATCAGATCAAAGTAAAGAAGGAAGACATACCAAAGACAGCTTTAAGAACCAAGTATGGACATTCTGAGTTCTTGGTAATGCCATTTGGTTTAACCAATGTGCCAGCAGTGTTTATGAGTTTAATGAACAGAGTCTTTCATCAGTTCTTGGATAAATTTGTGGTAGTGTTCATTGATGACATTCTCATATATTCCAAGAGTCATGAAGAGCACGAGGAGCATCTCAGAATCGTGTTATAGATCTTGAGACAGGAGAAGTTATATGCTAAACTCAGTAAGTGCGAGTTTTGTATGGACAAAGTGCCTTTCTTGGGATACATCATCTAAGGAGAAGGACTTTCCGTAGATCTAGAGAAAGTTGCGGCAATAGAGACTTGGCCTACACTTATATCAGTTGCAGAGGTGAGAAGTTTTCTCGGACTTGCGGGATATTACCAAAGGTTTGTAAAAAATTTCTCATGGATTGCAGAACCGATGACAAAGCTGACACGTAAAGGCCAGGAGTTTACATGGACAGAAGACTGCCAGAAGGCTTTTGAAGAATTGAAAAGAAGATTAACAACAGCACCTATCTTGACTCTTCCTTCAGGGTCAGGAGGTTTTGTTGTTTACAGTGATGCATCAGGTAGTGGACTAGGATGTGTTTTGATGCAATATGGTAAAGTCATTGCTTATGCATCGAGACAGTTGAAGGTTCACGAGAAGAACTATCCCACACACGATCTGGAGCTAGCAGTAGTTATATTTGCACTGAAGATTTGGAGGCACTATCTTTACGGGAAAAAGGTAGACATCTTTACAGATCACAAGAGTCTAAAGTATGTATATACTCAGAAGGAGCTTAACATGAGGCAGAGGCGTTGGCTTGAACTAATGGTAGATTTTGATATAGATCTGCAGTATCATCCGGGAAAGGCGAATGTTGTAGCAGACGCACTCAGCAGGAAACCTACGGCTTATTTCTTGACAATGCAGCCCGAGTTATTGAGAGATCTACAGGAGCTTCAGATAGAGGTTGTTCTACCAGGACAGAGTGGATTACTGGCTAATCTTGAAGTTAGGTCATCACTCGTGGAGAAGATTAAAGAGGCATTGTCCACCGATGCTAGATTTAGAAGACTCAAAGAGAGGACAGAAGCAGGCATGCAGATAGGACTTCGCATACACGAAGACGGGACATTGAGGTTTAGAAATCGCCTGTATGTTCCAAATGGAGAATTGAGACTGGAGTTAATGACTGAAGCACATAGCTCTATATACTCTATTCACCCAGGAGGAACCAAGATGTACTGAGACTTGAGACAGTATTATTGGTGGCATGGAATAAAAAGGGAGATTGTAAGATTTGTGGCCAAATGCTTAGTCTGCCAGCAAGTAAAGGCCAAGCATCAGAGGACTGCAGGTATGTTACAGCCGCTTCCTATACCGGAATGGAAGTGGGAACATATCAAGATGGATTTTGTCACCGGATTTCCAATGAGCCCCAGCGGAAGAGACGCAGTATGGGTTATTGTGGATTGACTCACTAAATCGGCACACTTCTTGCCATTTAGAGTTGGACAGTCCACAGAGGCACTAGCCGACATGTATATGCGACAAATCGTCAAATTACATGGAGTGCCAGTTAGTATTGTATCGGATCGAGATTCAAGATTTATATCTCATTTCTGGAGAAGCATACAAGAGAGTCTGGACACCAGACTCAAATTCAGCACCGCTTACCACCCACAGACAGATGGCCAATCGGAGCGCACCATTCAGATCTTGGAGGATATGTTACGATCATGTATGCTAGACTTTGGAGGATCTTGGGAAGATCATTTACACTTAGCGGAGTTCTCCTACAATAACAGTTATCAGGCCAGCATCCAGATGGCACCATTCGAGGCATTATATGGAAGGAAGTGCAGATCGCCTATATGTTGGAGTGACGTTGGTGAACGTCAAATACTGGGTCCAGAATTGGTAACGCAGACAGTGGAAAAGGTGAAACAGATTCAGAATCATCTACGAGCAGCTTAGGACAGACAAGCACTGGGCAGATACACACAGACGTCCCCTAGAGTTCAAAGAAGGAGAACACGTATTCTTGAGGATTTTGCCCACTCGAGGTACTATTAGATTCGGGAGCAGAGGCAAGTTGAGTCTAAGGTATATTGGGCCATTTGATATTCTAGAGCGCATTGGTGAGGTGGCTTATCGTCTTGCATTACCACTATCCTTAGAGGGAGTGCATGACGTATTCTACGTCTCACAGCTGCGAAGGTACGTGACCGACCTAAGTCACGTAGTCGATCATTCAGAGATCGCAGTGGGCCCTAGTTTGAGATATAAAGAACAACCAGTTGGCATCCTCGACGTCAGTGAGAAGACATTACGGGGACAGACAATCAGACTAGTTCGTGTAGCCTGGAAACATCATTCTCCTAGAGAATCGACTTGGGAACGAGAGGATAGTATGCGCCAGCGTCATCCCCACTTATTCATGGATGCAGTTGTAAACTAAGCAATCATGTAATCACCATAATTCTTTCTGTAGTAGCTTATTCTTTGATTGCAAGGACGCAATCCTCTTAAGGGGGTAGATTGTAAACACCCTGATTTTTGAGAATAATTTTAATATTTTTTCCCTAATTTTTTGGTATTTTCTGGACGAAGAAGCAAGGTAATTATGAGTTAAGAATTTTTAAATACAGTTTATTGGTGTTAAAATATTATGAAAATAATATTTTATGGTATAAAATGGAAAACCGGACATGTGGTATTTTTCGGTAAATTTATTGGACTCCGAAGACGCGTTTAAAGCCTTAAAAACTATTGGATGATTAAACCAAACCAAATCGAATCTGAACCGAACCCAAACCAACCCTGAACCAAATCAGCTTATTGGGTTGGGTCGGGTCGGATCCAAGCCGAACCAGACCCGGACCCGAAACCCAAAACAGAGCCCTAGTCGTCGAAATTCTTGTAGTAGTCTATAAATGCTGCCTCGACTTCCGTGCCCAGCCACGGAAACCCTAGATCATCACCGCCGCCATCATCCCCTCTTTACCCGCGACTTAGCCGCAGCTTCGAACATCCCCCATCTCCGCCAGGCCGTCGAGCGCACAGCCGACATCCCCCATCATCACCATCCCTCCGTCGTGCTCCTCCCATCCCGACGACTACCCCCAGAGGCCTCAACTCCGCTAGCCTTGTCGACCCCCTCGGCCGTCGATCTCCCCGACGTCACCGCTCCGCTCGGCGAACCCTATCGCCACCTCAGACCCCGACTCAACCACCCACGGCAGCAGCCCAGAAGCCTTCGACGACCCCAGGAGCCTTCCTCCTTCTTTCCACAGCCCGCCGCCGACATCACCGCCTCCGCCCAGTCCTTCCCTCGTCGACCCCTAACTCCCTAGGCCGTCGACGACCTCGAGCCCGACCCCTCCGGCGAAGCTCTCCGCTGTCTCGATCAGAGCCCTAGTTCGGACTCACGACAGACACGAGGACACGGAAATTCTCGACCAGGACACGAAGTTGACTCTCGGATACGTAGAATTCAGCGTTCACGGAGCCCTGTTCAGGTACCGTTTTCTCTCACCTCGGAACTCTGTTTTAGTTTCCGTCAGTTGCTACGCGTAGACTGTATAACCCTCTCGGTGCCCGTGCAACCCGCTCGGTGCATCGCGTCCTGTGGTGATCGAACACCGCGATCCAAAAACAGGAAAAATAACGACATGTTTTACCCCGGAACTGAGTGCGCCCCGCCAAACGGGACGACTTGGTTGCACGCGGCCTTTACCGAAACATGCGCGTCGTTGATACGGACATGTAGGATTTTGCAGAAGTCGATTCGGATGTGCGTGCACCCCGAAATCAACGGGTATCCGCCGACACCGTCCCGTATCCGTCCATTCTGGAATACGCTGTAACTTTGTGTATACATGTCGGATCGAGACGAAACTTCTGCTATCGGACTCGTAGCAATACGCTGGTCCTGCAACCCAAGTTTGGTCTGATTCTGAGAACGTTGACAAAATCGCATATCGTGGGCCCCACAAGCTCCACTTGACGGGGGATTTTGTGATCGGCTCATCGGAATCCGATTCTGGAAGTTCCGTTGGGTTCGTATCATCGTTTCTGACTTGTAGACACTGAGTTTGAGGAATTTGGAGACCTTTGACCCTGACTCGCTGTTCGGTGCAAAGTGGCCCACATATGGACCCCGCTTTATCCCAAAAATGTTATTTTTGCCCTTTTGTCCAAATTGGACTTAAGGACAGGCGTTTTTAGCTATTTGATATCTTCTGAGACTGTTGGTAATATTTATTACAGCTTTTGGAGGAGTACCCACCGGATCCACTGATACAGGGACAACTTTTGGTATTCAAACACCAAGCAAGTGTACCTTGCCAAACTCTGCAGTATTGTTATATATATTTCTTGCTTTATTTATATTGATGTGCATGCTTAACCTAGGACCGTTTGACGTACTTAGCGTTCGATTATTAGTCGGGTGCCAACATCGTACGCGGTGTTGTGTATTGTCATCTAGAGATGGATATTCGTGACACTTTATCTTCTCGTACTTGTCTTACCGAGTACACTTTGACCCAGGACACTTGACACTGTTCATGAGACAGGATCTTCTCAAGATATTTGTGGTGATTCTGTATAGGATACAGGACTTGACAGAGATAATATATTCTTAGATACATTATGACTTATTGCATTAGTTATGATCCCGCTGACATGGACATGAGACGTTATGGTCATGATATACGTGGTTACATTGGGTGGGGAGAGATACACAGGCTACAGGCTGAACATATATATATATACACCCCTATTATTGTGAGGCACAAGACTCTGAAGCCGAGCTTGGCCCATTACTCATTATTACTGCTACTACCGGCTCCCCGACACAGAGCTTGTAGTGGCTTCAGCCTGAGTTCTAGTGCTGCCCTCATCTTGCATATCACTTAGTTGGTTATTTAGTATTCCCTTATTGTTCCATCTACTGCTGGAGAGACCCACAGGCTACAGGTTGACTATGTTATGCCGGCTACTCAGTCTCCCGCTGAGCTAGACCACCTCATGATATCACTGCTACCGGCTCCCCTACACAGAGCTTGTAGTTGTTTCACCCTGAGTACTATTGATGTTCTCACTTGTATTTTCACTTAGATGGTTACTTACTTGCTCTATTTATTCTATTTATTTTCTGTACTGTATTTATTTTGGCTTGAGCTTTCTTGTACCTTGCTATGTCCCCTGAGGACCTGGATCCGGATTATGTCCCCAGGATTTGAGGATGAGATCTATCCCGAGGTATACGGGACCGCAGCAGGAGTTGATCTAGGAGCTGTATCGTCATCCGAGGACGAGGTGTTAGCCGAAGAATTTTCCTGAGCATTCATGTTCCAAGCTCAGTATTTACTTTATTTCAGTCATTTATTTCTGGTCTGTTGAACCATTGTATCAGATATTTATCGGGTTGTTCCCCGAAGCACTTTGTTGAGACTAGCTGATGATTTACATTCCTTATTTACTCTGTGGATCATATTTTATATCTTGTGTGGATGAGATAGTTGTGCCATGATTGTCGTAGACTTTGTTTACAGCTTAAGTATGCCCTGATGGATCCATTAAATTGGGTTTGTCCATCGGTGCGTACTGCTGGCCATTACCACGTATCTGGTCCCACGATATTTTTGGAACTGGGGCGTGACATTACTCTACTTAGATAAGTATCTTTATACCATCTAAAGTGAGTTAATATTGGGCATCTCAAAGTTCTGAAGAAGAGTCCTAACTCTTTCTCCATGGTTGGTTATTCCGCCTATAAAATGTTCTAATATTATAACAATGAGAGTATAAACAACATCTTATTTTTGTTCATTGTTTTCATTTTTAATGGAATTCAATATTTTCGTTCTTTATGTTACTGTTAAACAGTTATTCCACTAGCCTCTAAGAGTGCTGGAGAAACTATAAGTGATAAAGCCTGCAATATCTTTATCAGAATTGCCATTAACTTTAGCTATATTAGAATATATCATCATACGATGTAATTGGTCATGAATTTGCTTATTAGAAGCACCATTAATATTCCATTCATAGATATCTCCACCACTATAATGATTCTGAATTATTGAATCATTTTCTTCAAATAAGACATTGACAAGAGTCGGTCTTTTATAGTAGTATTTTGTCAAGTTTGGTTTATTATACTTGACGGGCTGCATCATACTCTGGTTATTACCATAGTTGGTACCTTTGATCTTTTTATGACCATCATCATAATTTCTAAAAGATCTTTCTATCTTTTCAATCGATATTGGATTGATATCTTCTTCCCCATCTTCAGTATGATGATATGAGGATTCTGACTGAATATCTTCTTCTGTTATTTCAGAGGTAGTGTGAAAGTTATATGTTTGTTTTCCAAGAACCTGTAATTTAGGTTCTTTACTAAATATCTTCCTAGCATGAGATATAATCTCTTTAAGTTACTACTCTTCAGCATTAATAGTATGCAAATTAGTCTTCCTAAACTGAGCAACCATCTCAGTAATATCTTCCTTAGTGACTTCAGGAGATCTAAATTTATATCCTTCAACATTAGAAGGAGGTTTTAGGGATATATTTGTCGTTTCTTTTAATAATGACATATCAGAAAGATCTAAATTCTTCATTAAACTAATCTTATGTAATAAGGTTTCCAAAACTGATTCAATTTGAGTCAGTTGTTTAGCCATAATTTGGATAAATATATTAGTAAAGTTATTTTGCTTTACTAACTTTTGGAATTCTAGTATTATTTCTTCTTTACTCTCAACTACTTTGAGAAAAGAACTGGCTTCAATTTGTTCAGCCATATTTTTGACTGCGAATCTTATTGATTCATTCGGAGGATACGCAGATTTAATCTTGGTACCAATAGATTCGGTATTAAGGATCCAAATTTTCTTTTCTAACACAATGATTTGTGTTAATTAAGAAGAAATAAAAACTCTATAAACCAATTTCTAAATGGTTCAATCGTACCTGTGGTACTAAGATGATTAGAGTAATCATCCTTGTATTTTTTTATTTCATCTTTAGAATAGGTTTTCTCATACCATTTTCTAAATTCATTATCATCATAATATATCTGATCTAATATGTTTTTGATATCTGAATTTTTAGATAAATTCTCGGAAATGACAAGAACAAAGTCACCCTTAAAATTTGACTCAGAAAGATTGGAATCATCCGTATAATATTTCGGATGTGCAATTGCATCTTTGTTGAAAGTTATTTTTTCAACCTCATTTTCTTCTTTGCCTTTGGTAGAAGAAGAAGAAGCAATAGAAGAGGATAGTATAGAGGGTCTTCCTATGGAGGAAGATGATCTTCTAGAACTAGATGTCGAAAGTCTAGTTTTGTCTTGGGGATGAAATCTTACTTCCACCTCACCATCGTGAGTCTGAATAATCTGATCTATTTCTGTATCCATGATTGCTCTTGGAGGTACATTTAAATTCAAGATCCATTCATTAGGGAAGTTTATTTCACCCCACTTAATTATCCTATTATTAGCTATCTTTGATGTCAACAAATTAGTTTCAATCAAAGTAGTTTTTTCCAGGCTTAGTGATATGCTTTTCTTTTGGAGCACAAGAGGTCATTACCTTGTAATAAATTCTATAGATTATTGCTATAGTCTCAGAACCTCGTAAAAAATTATAACCATTAGTTTTGAGATATAAATTAACTGATTCAAAAAGATTTCTATCAGTTAAAGATAAATTCAAATTAGGATAAACATTGAAATAGACTGGTCCATGGCAAATGCTAGTTTGCATAACTCCCATAAGGGATTGACTCCAGTCTAAACAACTTCCATCTCTCAGAGATGTCATAATAGATGCATTTAAACCTTATAAAGTAAGAGGTTTAAAAGCAACCTAAATTAGTCCAATATGAACATAATTATATTTCTCACGATAGTGACCTATGTCATCTTCACTAAGTAATTTTAGTGACTGTTCAGTATCACTGATTTGAACAGTTCTTTCCATTATTTTAATCGCAATGGAAGATTTAAAGTCAAAGGTACCAATCTGGTATATCTTTTTTGGTTAAATTTTAGGAATAGTCCATTTGTTCAATGCCTCTAATTCAGAGGGAAAATCTATATTTTGAGCATTCTTAATAGCCTTGCTCTTTTTAAGAGCTTTCTTATTGGAACCAATTAATGAATTCATCAGAATTTTGAGAGTTCTACTTCACTCAGAAACTATGACCATAGTACATTAGTAACTTAATATTATCAAGATATCAAAGATACTAAAAGTAATTAACATAGAAACCATTGTCTAAACTGACTGACCAAATAAGTACGAGCAAAATATTTTCTTTGGTTGATAGTAAATTCTAGCACATGGCTGTCAACGATTTACGGCAAACACGGCTATCCCGACACAACATGTCTACGCGACTTAAGTCCTAAGACCTAGGCCAATACAACTTGACAAAGACACATCTCCCAGAAAGAAAATGAAAGACTACCCTAAGTCCATTTAGACAACAATTTAGTCATTAATTACTACTAGTAAAAAAGAACCATGAGAATATAAAAAGTTACATGATAATTACTAAATCATAATCTTGAGGAAGTAGAATTACCTTAGCCGTTTATTGGCTCTGATACCAATAATATATATATATATATATATATATATATATATATATATATATATATATATATATATATATATATATATTGTGTGTGTAGATGTATATATATATATGTGTGTATTTATGTGTGTGAGCTTGAGGAAAGAAGAAATAGTGGAAAACAGTGAATAAAATAATAGAAAATAGGGAGAAGAGCAATGGAAAGCAGGGAGGAAAGCAGTGATATGCAGGCCAATAAGCTGAGAGAAGCAACAGCAGAAGCAGAACAAAGAAGCAGTAGTAGAAGAAGCAACGGCAGTAAGCAGCAACAGCTTTTAAATAAGCCGGTTAGCTTATTGATAAGTTAGTAAGTTATTATATATATATATATATATATATATATATATATATATATATATATATATATATATATATATATATATATATAAGCTAGTTAATTTATATTGATAAGCTAGTAAGCTAGTAGATATATAAGGTTAATTAGTTTATATTAATAAGCTAGCAGTTTATGTATATATTGTAAATAAGTTGGTATATATTATATATGAGATTTATATATACATTAATACTAGTTAATATTAGTTAGTATTATTTCAAGATTACCTTGGGGTACACCAAGGTAATGAAAGTGGAGATATCTTGGGTACGTGTATTGAATATCTGAAGGGGTATGTTAGTATATAGTTTAGTATAGTATTGTTATAAGTTTAAATACATATTAGTGTATAATGAGGAGTGTAGGTATTAGTAATATGTTAGATATTAAATTACCTTGAGATACCAAGGTAATGTCAAGGTATTGGGTTTTACTCAGGTATTGAGTTTGCACATCAAGATGGGAGTGTCGGTGGTGTGATACCGCTTTTGGTTCAAAGCCAAGGTATCCACTTAGCATTAGTTTAGTTAGGAGTTTTATATATTGTTATTTGTATACATATTATAATATTTTTAATAAAATTGCGTATCTTATGATACAGTATCTTGCTGGTTTTCTAGTATCCTAGTATAGCTAGTATGGCCTAGTTACATAGTGTATGGACCCAATATCCTAGAGTTGGACTCTTACAACCTAGAAATAGCTAGTTTGACCAAATTTGACTAGTTTGACCTAGAGTGGACCTAGTTTGACTATTTTGACTTAGAAATGACTTTATGACCTAGAAGTTTACTAGTTTAACTTAATTTCATTCCAAAACCTTGTATTGATGTATATTCCATATTTAGGTCTTTGAGGCACCGTACCAGACATCTTTGATACTGTTTATCGGATTTCAGGCGAGTACATTCTTTGATAGTTTCTCATTTATGATATCCTCTATTTCTCTTGTATTTATTGTATATATCATTGATTTCTTCACACGATGGTTATACAGATTGGTATATCCGGATCTCGTCATGAGATGTTATTCCTTAATATTTATGGTATATCTTGTACAAGTCTTGTTTCTTGTTCTTCTTGTACATGTACAAATATTAATTCTTGGGGAGACTTGCTACCTACCTAGAGAATCCTGTATCATAACGTACCATGGTTGGATCCACTATACCAGTCGGGGGCAAAAAGTATGTAGTATATATATGTGATCATACCCTCCTTGTGTAGGTTTTGTTCCTTGAGTTGTGTTAATCATACACCGTACGTATGATTAACCAGGCCATAATCCTTGTGCAAGTTCCCAAGCTGATCACATGTTAAAGCTGGTACTCACTCACTTAGTATTAGTATTTCTTGTTCATTCATATGATATTCATTCTTGTATTTATTTCTAGTATTCCTTTATTGCATATCTGTTGTACCTTTATATTGTATCTTGTATATTTGCTATTTACTATTACATAGTTTATATCATTTATTAGAACTGCTGGTAGAGATATACTTTGCTCCTTTCCTGACTGGATTTTTTTTGAGATGACACTAAGGAGTGGTACCCCACTCACTACGGGCCTCAGGATGTTGTAGGCTTAGAGCCAGAGATCTTGGCTCAGGAGGGTCTCATCCCGACAGAGATAGATGACCCAAGACTTGTAGCACAGTAGTTAGACTCTTTGTACTGAATTTGTCTCCAATATTGTTATTAGTATTTCTTTAATATGACTCATTGGATATTATTTATCTCGTGAGCTGTATTGTGACTCTTCTATTTTTTATCATATTCGTGCGATTTGTTCCATCTTATAGATCTGTGATTGAGTATTCATATTACATTGGTGGTATATTTATATCTTGGTTGTTAGATAGATAGATTACCCAAACAGCGACCACCGATGCTACGGCGTAGGCTGGGCGTTGTTCACTACTCCTGCCCCTACATCGGGTGCGGGTCATGAGACATTTTTAGTGGTAGTCTGTACAGGTCTTCGAGATTGTAATTAGTGCGATTCGTACTGGTGATTTTATTTGAGTGCTATTATGTGCCTATTTTAGGATATAGGATATAGGCTATAGGCTGAGAATACTCAATCACATCTAGAAAAAACTCTATTGTTCATTTCAACTGTACATCCTTGATATTGATATTTGATCTTTAAGTATCCTTCTTTGAATACATTATATTATGTGCCATATTGATTCTTTTCTTTCACTTTGCCTCAGGATGCCGCCTAAGACTAGATCACAACAGAGAGGAGCATTTTTTGAGAGATCTGCGACTTCCCGAGGGCCTGCACCAGTCACTTCTTCGATGATTGGCATATCAGCTGTTTTCGGGCGTCCACCTCCAGCTCAGAGGACTGTTCTAGCTGTGACACAGGGGCTTCCACCTTTACCTTCCATGCCGACAGATGCGACTCAGGTGTTCATATTGTTTTGCGAGATGATGGTGGCTCAGAGGGCCCAGTCAGAGGCTCACCAGAGGCAGACCGACGTGTTACGGCAGGGTATTAAGTGTACTCATCACCTTGCCCTTGCTGCAGTAGAGAGATGAGCTCCGATCCAGTAGCAGGTTGCTCCGCAGGTTGCCCAGCTTCGGCCGGGTAATATCCAGGACTTCAAGAAGCTGGAACCTTGAGTCTTCAAGGGAATCGAGGGTATTACGCTGATGAATGGCTCGAGGATATCAAGCATCTCATGAGGTTGTCCCGTCTTGTTGAGGATCTGAAGGTTGAGGCAGTAGGACTTCAGCTGTTCGACATCGCCCGTACTTGGTTCAGGAATAAGCTACTTCTTGCTGATACGGGGCAGTCTTGGGAGGTGTTCAAGGACCTTTTCAAGAGGAAGTTCTTTGCTCAAGCAGACATATTGGACTTGGGGAGGCAGTTTGAGGGCCTTACTCAGGGGAGCATATCCATGGAGGAGTATGCCCGCAGAGTTCAGTAGGCTGAGTCAATTTATGGAGTATTTGGTGAGGGAGCCAGAGGTTTGAGCTATCCGTTTCCACGAGGGTCTGAACATAGAAGTGAAGATCCTCATTCTGTCTTTCTATGAGACCTATTCGGAGATACTTGCTGAGGCACGCAAGGTTAAGCGGGAGTTGGGCTTGAAACCCAAGAGAGATCGTGATTCTTTTCTGGGGGCTAATTGCAGCACAGTGACTGCTAAGCGTCTTTATTTCCAGTCCAGGCCTTTTTAGCAGCCGCAACAGAACCAGACTCCACCTAGGGTACCGTTTCACCAGGCACCTCAGCAGCAGAGACAGTCACTACTCGTGTTATAGCGTAGACTGGACGTTATTCACTACTTGTGCTGCGGCGTAGATCTGTAATTGAGTATTCATATTACATTGGTAGCATATTTATATCTTGGTTGTTAGATAAATAGATTACCCAAACAACGACGCCCGATGCTGCGGCGTAGGCTGGGTGTTGTTTAGTACTCGTGCCCCTACATCAGGTGTGGGTCATAACATATTTTTAGTGGTGGCCCATGCAGGTCTTCGAGGTCGCATTTAGTGTGATTCATAGTTATGCTCTTATTTGAGTACTATTACGAGCCTGTTTCTGGATATAGGATATAGGCTATAGGCTGAGAATAATCAATCACATCTAGGAAAAAACTCTTTTGATTCATTTCAACTGTTCTTCCTTGATATTGACATTTGATCTTTAAACTGTCCTTCTTTGAATGCATACATCATGTGCCATATTGATCTTTCCTTTTGCTTTGCCTCAGGATGCCGCATAAGACTAGATCACAGCTGAGGAAAACAGTTTCTGAGAGATCTGCGACTTCCCGAGGGCCTGCACCAGTCATTTCTCCAGTGATTGGCGTATTAGCTGCGTTCGGGGGTCCACCTCCAACTCAGAGGAAGTCCATTGCACCTTGGATTTTTGATACAAGTGCTTTGAATCATGTTACGAGGAATTTTGATTTATTATCGGGGGTGACGGCAATGGAGTAGTGTCCGATTGGACTCCCGGACGGACATACTACAGTTGCCTTGTGCTACAAGCGTGTTGCTCTTGCACTAGGTATGATTCTCATGAATGTTCTATTCGTACCTCAATTATATTACAATTTAATTTTTGTGATCCATCTTATTGATGATATAAATTATGTTGTATAATTTATAATTCACTAAAAAATTATACGTAATATAGGACCCCAGTTTGAGGACCCTGATTGGCGTCGGTGAACGGTGGGACGTACTCTACTACTTTCGTATTGTACCGAAGACTCAGGCCTTGGCTTTGACTGAGATGACTTCTCTGGACATTTGGCATCAGTGACTTGGGCATCCTTTTGATAAAGTAGTAAAGTCACTTCCTGTTGTCAGTAGCTCTAGTAGTTCAGTGAATAAGGCATGTGAAGTTTGCCTTTAGGCAAAAAAAACTCGAGGTATCTTTTCTGTCAGTGACTCTCGGGCTGTTGTAATTTTTAATTTGATACACTGTGATCTTTGGGGGCTGTATCCTACGCCTTCTTTGTGTGGAGCACAATATTTTTTGACGATTATGGATACTTTTTTTGTGTTATTTGGGTATTTTTGTTGATTGATAAGACTGAAGTATACAAGATGTTCTCGTCATTTTTTCTATGATTAAGGGGCAGTTTAATTCCAAAGTTCGCATTGTACGAAGTGATAATAGTAATGAGTTGCACGACTACTTTGCACAGAATAATATTTTATTTCAGATATCTTGTGCAGGTACAACTCAGCAAAATGGAAGGGTCGAACAAAAATATAGACATATTTTGAATGTGGCACGTGCTTTACGTTTTCTGGAAATTTGCCAATTATTTTTGGGGTAAGTGTATTTGGCGGTTGGTTATTTGATCAATCGAACTCCTTCGAGCATTCTTGGTTTTAAAACCCCCTATGAAATATTATTTGGTGCTCACCTTCTTATGATGAATTACGTATTTTTGATTGTCTTTGTTTTGCCCACAACCAAAAAGCTAAGATGGATAAGTTTGCTTCACGCAGTCGAAAGTATATTTTTTGTGGGATACCCCCATGGAAAGAAGGGTTAGAAATTGTATGATCTAGTTACTGGTGATTTTTTTGTCTCTCGAGATATTAAATTTTATGCGACTGAGTTTTTCTATTCTGTTGAGGATGATTGTGGTGATATGGCTTCTCCTGACCTGGCACCCCTTGTCTTGGGCGATGATGCTTTGGGGTTTGATCTACCTCATATGGATGGGATGGCCGTCGTGGAGGCTGAGGCCACCGTGGAGGACAGCACGGCTGAGGCCGAGGCCTCCGTGGAAGATGCGGCAACGGAGGCCGTCGTGGCGGAGGCAGCCGTGGCGGCTGCGACAACAGATGATGAGGCGGCGGTGGTGGTGTCGAATGGTGAGGGTGCACTGGGGTGTTGCATGCGTACCAAGATTCTGTCTGTGAAGCTCCATGACTTTGTTACAAATACAATACAAAAGTTGTCTCATAGTCCTCCCTACCAACGTTCCACCATATCCAACCACTCCTCAGGTTCTCCTTATCCTATAGCATATTTTTTGAATTGTGACCAATTTTCTCTGGGATACAGGAATTTTCTTGCAGTTGTAACTGCAAGTGCAAAACCGACCTCCTTTAAAGATGTGGTTAAAGATGCAGGATAACGAGAAGCTATGTAGAAGAAGATACGGGAGTTAGAGGATAGTGGTACCTGGACCATGGAGATGCTTTCGGCTAAAAAATATACTCTGGGGAGCCGGTGGGTGTACAAGATTAAGTATAACTCTGATGGGAGTGTTGAGCGGCTTAAAGTTCGTTTAGTGGTTTTTGGAAATCATCAGGTTGAATGGATTGATTACACTGATACTTTTGCTCCGGTTGCAAAAATGGTTACTATTTGTGCCTTTTTAGCTGTAGCCGCAACAAAGAATTGGAAACTACATCAGATGGATGATCACAATGCCTTTATACATGGAGACCTTACCGAGGAAGTGTATATGAAACTACCACCTGGTTTCTGAACCAAACACCCTAGTCATGTATGTCGGCTTCAAAAATCTCTTTATAGGCTTAAACATGTGTCTAGTTGTTGGTTTGCGAAGTTGGCATCTTCTTTGCAGGATTACAAATTTTGCCAATCATACTATGACTATTCACTTTTTACTCTTCATAAGGGTGATGTTCAGATAAATGTTCTTGTGTATGTCGATAATTTGATTCTCTCTGGGAATAATTTTGCTGCTCTTACTGCCTTTAAAAATTATTTGAGTACATGCTTTCATATGAAGGACTTGGAGCGTTGAAGTTTATTCTTGGTATTGAGGTAGCTCGAAGTACGGAAGATATTTTTTTGTGTCAACAAAAATATACACTTGACATTATCTCTGAGATAGGATTGTTGGGGGCAAAACCTGCAAGCTTTCCCATAGAACAACATCATCAACTGGCACGCTCTACAATTCTACTTTTGTCTGATGGAGAAGCATATCGACGTCGTGTAGGACGGCTGATTTATCTTTCATTTACTCGACCGGATTTAGTTTATGCTGCTCACATCTTGTCGCAGTTTATGTATAAGCCCCAGCATGATCATTGGGATGCACCTTTGAGGGTTGTTAGATATCTGAAAGGTTGTCCCACTCAAGGCATTCTTCTTCTCTCTGACTATGATTTGCGTCTTCGGGGGTGGTATAATTCTGATTGGGCGAGTTGTCCCATCACACGACGCTCTTTGTCTTGTTGTTTGGTTTTTCTTGGTGATTCGTCCATCTCTTGGAAGACGAAAAAACAGGTGATGGTGTCTCGTTCTTCTGCCGAAGTAGAGTACCGTACAATGGCGGCGGTCACGTGTGAGCTTAAGTGGCTTAAGGGGTTGCTTGGCAACTTGGGAGTACAATATTCATGTGCTATGGATTTATTTTGTGATAGTCAATCTGCTTTACATCTTGCGCAGAAACCAGTTTTTCATGAACGCACAAAACACATTGAGGTAGATTATTATTTTTTGAGGGATGATGTTCTTGCTGGAGTTATTTGTCTATCTCATGTGCCAACGGATGGGCAACTGGCAGATTTTTTACCAAAGATTATGGTAAATGGCAATTTGAGTTTCTTTTGCACAAGTTGGGCATTTGTGACTTGCATGCTCCAACTTGAGAGGAGATAGTAGGATTAAATTATATCATTAAATTGTATTTATGGTTATTAGCTATATATAGTGATTGGCTGGCTATATATGGTGATTGTGGTATTGGGATTAAATTGTATTTATGGTGATTGGCCATGTGTCTTAGGCCCAAATTTGATATGTGGATGTATATATATGTAATATCATGATGAATAAAATACCTAAAATATTATCTCTTTTTACTTCTTCACACAACCTAATCACTCTCCTCGGATTCACTAACTGAATGCTGCTTGTCACGACCCGCACCCGGTGTAGGGGCGCGAGTAGTGAACAACGTCCAGCCTACGCCGCAATATCAGTGGTAGAATGCAATTTGGGTAAACTATCTATCTAGCAATAATGATCATCAAGATATATAATACCACCAATGAAGTATAAATACTCAATCACAGATCTATAAGATGGAACAATCGCACGTATATGATATAAAGAACTGAAGAGTCAAATACAACTCATAAGAAAAAATAATATCCAATGAGTCATCTAATAATAAGAAATACTAATATCAAATGTTGGAGACAAATCCAGTACAAAAACCTATCTACTGAGCTATAGGTACTAGGTTGTCTGTCTCAACCGGGATGAGACTCTCCTGAGCCAAAGTCTCTGGCTCTAAGCTAACTACGTCCTGAGGCCCGTAGTAAGTGGGATACCACTCTTCAGTGTCATCTGGGAAGAATATATGCAGTCAAGAAAGGAGCAAAGTACACATCTAACAACAGTTCCAACAAATGATAAAAACTATGCAACAGTAAATAGAGTAAATATAAAAGATGCAAGATACAAGTACAAGAGTTATACAAAATAGGACTACTGGAATTAAATACAAGAAATGACATTTATAGAAATGAGCAAGAAATACTACTACTATATGAGTATCAGATTCAACATGTGATCGGCTTGGGAACTTGCACAAGAATTTGGGCCTAGTTAATCATACGTGCAGTGTATGATCAACTCTCACAAGGATAAGTACAAAGAGAGGTATGATCACATATCTATAGAAACACTCCCTGCCCCGACTGGTATAGTGGATCCAACCATGGTACATTATGACAAGGGATTCACTAGATAGGTAGCTAGTCTTCCCAAGAATCAATGTCTTTATATGTACAAGAAGAATAAGGAACAAAGCTTGTATAAGGTACACCATAAATACCAAGGAATAATATCTCATGATGAGATACGAATGTACCAATCCGTGTAACCACCGTGTCAAGAAATTAAGGATATCTATATTAAATATAAGAAACATAGATGATATCATAAATGAGAAACTATCAGAGAATGTACTTGCCTGGAATCCGGTAAACAGTATCAAAGATATCCAAAATGGTACCTCAGAGACCTAAATTTGGAATATTACATCAATACAAAGTTTTGGAAGAAAAAATAAGCTAAACTAGTCTAATTCTAGGTCATTAAGCCATTTCTAAGTCAAAATAGTCAAACTAGGTCAACTCTAGGTCAAACTAGTCAAACTTGGTTAAACTAGCTATTTCTAGGTGTGAAGATACTCTATAATATTAATGGCAATATCTTTAACAAATATCCTATACTAAATAGTATAGTATCAACCAATAACTCATATTATTATATACTAACTAGTGTATATACTAATATATATATATATATATACTAACTTCTCTCATAACTAACTAAAATGTACATCTCTTATACTACATTACCTTAGATAGCTATAACTCGACTATAACTTGACACTACACTAACCCCTAGATAGTGCACTAACACCTAGGTCTATTACCTACTGATACTGTGAGGTATCAGTTACCTACACTCCATACTACAAAATCAACTTACTCACTACCCCTTACCCTAGCTCCTCACCCTCTCTGGTCTGGTACCTTACCTGAGAACTCCCCTTCAGTTGATTGAATACTCTAATCCAATTCCTGGAATCACTAACTGCCTACATATCTGCAATATCACTTTTCTCTCTTCACATCAACCAGGTCTAAAACACATACTAGATATTCATATATATAACCACACAATATACTCCTGAAATTAGCTTACACCTGCACTACACATCAGGTATCCCTAAAGCTTACCAACTGAAAGTATTCAAAACTCTCCTATAATCCACTGATTGCACCACATTTGCCCAGTGATGCACTGGCACTGTTGTTGAAGGGTTGCACAATGCAATACTGCATCTGCCTTCACTTGGTTGCTTAAGCCTGCTGTTCTAATCTCATGCTGCTGCAACTGTTGAACATGACTTGACTTATCCCTCCTTCAAACCGTTCAGTTGCACACATCACACCCCATCCTTAACTACTAACCCGACTGCCCCCAACTGGGGAGACCACCCATGGCAACCACAACTGTACGATAACACAACAACTGCTTCCAAATATTTCTAATGATTGATAATATATGCATCAATAACTACCTATGTATTGACTCCCTACCTACTGATACATAAACTTTCAGTGCTCTCCCTCTAATCCTAACTATATAGCAGTACAAGGACTATAATACCCTACTCAACATTAATTAACCACCACTTTCTTTCATCAGTCTCTAACATACAAAGATATAAAAACCAACTAATATATAATGCATACTAACACAAGTCATTTAGTTTATAACCACAACTTATACTAATGGTATACCAATCAAGATAATACATACAACTCCATATATATGCATATAAACAAATACATAGAGTACATATTTAGAAATGCTTATGATACTATTCAATAGAATTGCCTAAATTTCACATTATTCCACCAATAACTATTCCCATATGCCATTACACCTAATAATATTTATTAGAACTAATTATACTAAAAATTAAAAAGAATTGCACACAATCACACAAAATAAGCTCCGTATCATACGGTATCGTATCGTATCGTATCGTGATACGGCCTACTTGTGTCCAATTATGGACACAAAACTAGTCTCACACAACCAAACACATATCAATTTAGTCTAATTGACTTATTGACAAACACAAGATGTGCCAATCTCGGAATTCCCCCAAAATTGGTATAAAATACACCATAACTTTCTCTATAGGCCTCCTATGAACCTAATTATACTTCCTATGGATAGCCTTAGTACATAGGAGGGTTTCTAATGATTAAACTATATTTTTAGAGTCTAATTAGAGAGAAAAAAACTAAATTTTACCTATTGGGAGATGGATTCCTAATGTAAGTCTCCAAATGAGTGTCAAGAGCCTTCAACTTGTGCTCATTTCCTCTCCTTGTAGATCCTTGCCTCCTCTTTGTTTCAATATCCTCCAATAGTGAGCAGAGAAGGAATTGGAAGAGAATTTGGATAGAGATTGTTGTAGGGATGAAGAAATTTTGAAGAGAAAAATTTTAGATCTAGAAATGAGATGAATGGATGAAGAGAGAGAGAGAGAGAGAGAGAGAGAGAGAGAGAGAGAGAGAGTCTATCTTCTCCCCCCTTGTAGCCGGCCTTACCCCCTTCTCCAAGACACTATGAAAAGTCTACAATATCCCTTGGGGCTTGTCATGAAGGAATTAATTAAGGTAGGAAGGTTCTAATCCAATTGGTCTAACTAATTAAGTCATCCTCCCAATGATTGGGCTTGTTTGTTAGGCTCAATCTAACTAGAATTAATGTTGGTCCATGAGTCTAGTCTAATCTAGTTAGGTCCACTAACACAAGTCCAAAATTAAATATAACATCTAACAATAAATAAATATTAAAATATAAAAATTTAATTAATTTTGAAATGACCGAAATACCCTTTCCTAGAAAATGTGGTAGTGACAAGTCTACCCCCTTTAAAAATTATTTTGTCCTTAAAATTCAAAGACGAAACTACCCCCAGAAAACAAAACAGAATCTGAAAAGAACATACCTCAAGGTACAAACAAATATGGGTAACGCTCTCGCATTTTATCCTCCTTCTCCCAGGTAGACTCACCCGAAGAGTGATACCTCCATACGACGCATACCAGAGAGTCTGGTTCCTCAGCACCTTCTCTCTCCAATCCAGAATCTCAATTGGCTGCTCTAAATAGCTAAGAGTAGGGCCCACCTCTATCTCTAAGTGATCCAATACGTGACTAGGATCCGCCACGTACCGTCTCAACTGCGACACGTGAAACACGTTGTGTACTCCCTCATACTGGGATATCTTGATCCTGCCCATCAACTCTGAGTGTATTTGCAACCCCCATATCTACATGGCAAAATCAGGGACTATCACCTCAATGCCCAAGCTTTCCAGATCCTTCAACAAATACCGGTCCAACGTAAAAAATATAGCTACCGGATACCTACTCAAGGAATCGACAACTATATTGGCTTTCCCCAGATGATATTGTAAGGATATGTCAAAATCCTTCACCAGTTTCAGCCACCGACGCTGTCTCATATTCAACTCCTTCTTAGTGAAAACGTACTTCAAGCTCTTGTAGTATGTGAAGATCTCCACATACTTTTCGAATAAATAGTATTTTTATAACTTCAAGGCAAAGATGACTGCTGTCAACTCCAAATCATAGATAGGATAGTTCTTCTTATGAGGATGCAACTGCCTAGATGCATAGGCAATTACTTTCCCATCCTGCTGAAGAACACAACCCAGCCCTTTCCCCGATGCATCACTATAAATAGTGAAACCTCCAGACCCTGATGACAATATCAAAATAGGAGCAAACGTCAACCTCATCTTCAAGTCTTCAAAAGCAACCTGACACTCCTCTGTCCAAACAAACTCTGCGTCCTTCCTAGTGAGTCTAGTCATCGACTCAGCAATCCTAAAAAATCTTGCACAAACTTTCTGTGTTAGCCTGCCAGACCCAAGAAATTTCTGATCTCTGCCACTGAACTCAGGATTTTCCAAGATTCTACTGCGGCAATCTTCTTCGGATCTACTGAAATTCTATTACCGGTCACAACATGTCCTAAGATCTCCACCTTGTCTAGGAAGAACTTACACTTAGACAACTTCCCATACAACTTCTCCTTCCTGAGCACATCCAACATAATCCGCAGATGCTTCTCGTGCTCCTCTGCTGTCTTCGAATATATGAGTATGTCATTGATGAACACCACCATGAACTTGTCAAGGTACTGATGTAACACCTTGTTCATCAAATTTATAAATACCGCAAGTGCATTAGTCAACCCAAATGGCATCACCATAAACTCATACTGGCCATACCGAGTCCTAAAATTAGTATTTGGAATATCCTCCGGCTTCACTTTCACCTGGTGGTAGCCTGATCTCAAGTCTATCTTGAAAAATACCTTGGCACCACTCAACTGATCGAACAGGTCATCAATCCATGGCAACGGGTATTTATTCTTGATAGTGAGATTATTTAATGCTCTGTAATCGATGCACATGCGCACCGATCCATCCTTCTTCGATACAAACAATACCGGGGCTCCTTATGTTGAAGAACTGGATCTGATAAACCCCTTATCCTATAGTTTATCTAGTTACTTCTCAAGCACGACCAGCTCACTGTTGTTCACTCTATAGACATATTATGAAATTGGCTCTGTACCTGGCACCAAGTCTATAGAGAATTCAATATCTCGATCTGGCGGTAATCAGGGCAATTCCTTAGGAAATACATCCAAGAACTCTGCTATAAAAGGTTGTGGCAACTCCTTGTCTTCCACCATATCTCCACAGATAATGCCTTCTCTCTGCTCTGCAGCTCCTCTAGCAAACTCAAACTCAAACTCTGTCTCCCCTGGTGGGCTAAAAAAACTCTACCTCCTCTGCAATCTATACTAGCATGGTGTCTACTCGAATAATCCATTCCGAGTACATGTCGTAGCTCAAAAGTGGCATTACAAGTAGATACGTACTCAGCTCCCGGCCTTCTAGAGTAACTCTTGGATCCTTACAAATATCACTAACCAGGATAATGCCTCCCCCGGTCATGATCATGCAAGTCTTAAGAAAAGACTCAGCTACCAAATGATGCTTAAAATCAAAAGAAACAGATACAAAACTATGGGAAGCACCACTATCAAACAATGCTAAAGCTGGAATAGAATCAAGAAGAACATAACCTGCGATAACATCTTCGGTGGGCTCGGTCTCCTCGACCGTCATAGAAAATGCTCGTCCCTGAGGTGCACCCCCCTGATGCTGGTGCCGGGCATAACGCTACTGCTGGGTCAGAAGCGGTGGTCCCCTCGGTTGTACTACAAGTGGTCTTGCCTGTGTTCTCGGAGATGAAGCTTCTCCCTGAACTGCACGACGAGGATTGGAAGGACAATCCCTCAGCTGATGCCCCTCGGTACCACAATATAGATAAACTCCTAACCTTTTCCTACAAACTTCCCAGATGTGGCCGAACTTCTTGCAGAAGTGGCATAAAGCTTATTGTGACTGTCTCTGCTGCTACTGTGGTGCCTGGTGAACCGGCGCCCTAGCTGGAGTCTGGTGCTGTTGTGGCTGCTGAAAAGGTCTAGACTGGAAATGAGGACGCATAGCAGGCCAGCGCTGCTACTAGCCCCCAGAAAAGAATTGCGGTCGCTCCTGGGTTTCAAGATTAACTCCCGTTCAACCTTGCGTGCCTCCACAAGTATCTCTGAATATGTCTCATAGAAAGACAGAATAAGCATCTTTACTCCCCAGTTCAGACCCTCACAAAAGCAAATAGCCTGAACCTCAGGCTCCCTCACCAAATATTTTACAAATTGGCTCAACCTACCAAACTCTACGGCGTACTCCTCCACGGATATGCTCCCCTGAGTAATGCCCTCAAACTGCCTCCCCAAGTCCAATCTGTCCGCTCGAGCAAAGAACTTTATCTTGAAAAGGTCCTTGAATACCTCCAAAGACTGCCCCACATCAGCAAGAAGTGGCTCATTAATGAACAAAGTACGGGAGATATCGAACAGCTAAAGTCCTACTGCCTCAACCTTCAAATCCTCATCAAGATAGGATACCCTCATGAGATGCTTGATATCCTCGAGACATTTATTAGTATAATAGATGCCCCCGATTCCCTTGAAGATTCGAGGTTCCAGCTTCTTGAAGTCCTGTATATTACCCGACCGAAGTTGGGAAACCTGTAGAGCAACATGCAGCTGGACCGGAGCTCATCTCTCTACTGCAGCAAGGGCAAGGTGATAAGTATTCTTAATACCCTGTCGTAACATATCGGTCTGTCTCTTGTGAGCCTCTGACTGGGCCCTCTGAGCCTCCATCATCTCGTAAAATAATGCGAACACCTAAGTCGCATCTGTCGGCACGAAAGGTAAAGGTGGAAGCCCCTTTGTCATAGTTGAAACAGTCCTCTGAGCTAGAGGTGGACTCCCAAACGCAGCTGATATGCCAATCACCAAATAAGTGACTGGTGCAGGCCCTTGGAAAGTCGCAGATCTCTCAAAAACTGCTCCTCTCTGTTGTGATCGAGTCTTAGGCGGCATTCTGAGGCAAAGCGAAAGAAAAAAAATTAATATGGCATATGATATAATATATTCAAAGAAGGACACTTAAAGATCAAATATAAATATTAAGGATGAATAGTTGAAATGAATAATAGAGTTTTTTCTAGTTGTGATTGAGTATTCTCATCCTATACCCTATATCCTATATCTTGAAACAGGCTCGTAATAGCACTCAAATCAGAGCACCACTTCGAATCGCACTAATTGCAACCTCGAAGACTTGCATGGGCCACCAAAAAAATATATTATGACCCGCACCCGGTATAGGGGCACGAGTAGTGAACAACGTCCAGCTTATGCCGCAACATTATCAGTAGAACATTATTTGGGTAAACTATCTATCTAGCAATAATGATCATCAAGATATATAATGCCACCATAAAGTATAAATACTCAATCACAGATCTATAAGATAGAACAATCGCACAAATATGATATAAAGAACTGAAGAGTCAAATACAACTCACAAGACAAAATAATATCCAATGAGTCATCTAATAATAAGAAATACTAATATCAAATATTGGAGACAAATCCAGTACAATAACTTATCTACTAAGCTACAGGTACTGGGTCGTCTATCTCAACTGGTATGAGACCCTCCTGAGACAAAGTCTCTGGCTCTAAGCCAACTACATCCTGAGACCTGTAGTGAGTGGGATTCCACTCCTCAGTGTCATCTGAGAAAATATATTCAGTCAGGAAAGGAGCAAAGTACTCCTCTAACAGCAGTTCTACCAAATGATAAAAACTATACAACAGTAAATAGAGTGAATATACAAGATACAAGATACAAGTACAAGAGGTATACAAAATAGGAATACTAGAATTAAATACAAGAAATAAATATCATGGAAATGAGCAAAAAATATTACTACTATGTGAGTGAGTATCATCTTCAACATGTGATCGGCTTGGGAACTGGCACAAGGATTAGGGCCTTGTTAATCATACGTGCGGTGTATGATCAACACTCACAAGGACATGCACAAGGAGAGGTATGATCACATATCTACACTAAAACTCTCTACCCCGATTGGTATAGTGGATCCAACCATGGTATGTTATGATACGGGATTCACTGGGTAGGTAGCTAGTCTCCCCAAGAATCAATGTCTGTATATGTACAAGAAGAACGAGGAATAAGGCTTGCATAAGGTACACCATAAATACCAATGAATAACATCTCATAATATCTCATAACGAGATCCGGATATACCAATACGTGTAACAATCATATCAAGAAATCAAGGATATCTACACTAAGGACAAGAAACATTGATGCTATCATAAATAAGAAACTATCAGAGAATATACTTGCTTAGAATCTGGTGAACAGCATCAAAGATGTCTAAAACGGTGCCTTGGAGACCTAAATATGGAATATTACATCAATACAAGGTTTTGGAATAAAAAAATAAGCTAAACTAGTCTAATTCTAGGTCATTAAGCCTTTTCTAGGTCAAAATACTTTAAACTAGGTCAACTTTTGGCCAAACTAGTCAAACATGGTCAAACTAGTTATTTCTAGGTGTTAAGATACTTTATAATATTAATGGCAATATCTATAACTAATATCCTATACTAAATAGTGTAGTATCAACCTATAACTCATATTATCATATACTAACTAGTGTATATACTAATATATATATACTAACTCCTCTCATAATTAACTAAAATATACATCTCTTATACTACATTACCTTAGATAGCTATAACTCAACTATAACATGACACTACACTAACCCCTAGATAGTGCACTAACACTTAGGTCTATTACCTACTGATACTGTGAGGTATCAGTTACCTACACTCCATACTACGATATCAACTTACTCACTACCCCTTATCCTATCTCCTCACCCTTTCTGGTCTGGTACCTTACCTGAGAACTCCCCTTCAGTTGACTGAATACTCTAATCCAGTTCCTGGAGTCACTCACTGCCTACAGATCTGTAATATCACTTTTCTTTCTTAACATCAACCTGATCTAAAACACACACTATATATTCATATATATAACCACACAATATACTCCTGATATTAGCTTACACCTGTACTACACATCAGGTATCCCCAAAGCTTACTAACTGAAAGTATTCAAAACTTTCATATAATCCACTGACTGCACCACATCCTCACTCAATATTCCCAATTTAGTAATACCACACACACTACTAATATCAGTCCCAGATTCTAACACACTCTCCTATCAACTGGTACCTATATCCTCCTTACTTTATACACCCATACTCGAGCCTCCCTTCATGTATCTACATACCTGCACCACGAATCTGGCCTCTGCCACCTGCATACTGCCTATTATTGTTCCCTCCTATTTGCCTAGTGATACACTATCACTGCTGCTGAAGGGTTGCACAATGTAATACTGCACCTGCCTTCACTTGGTTGCTTAAGCCTGCTATTCTAATCTCATGCTGCTGCAACTGCTGAACATGACTTAACTTCTCCCTCCTTCAAACCGTTCAGTTGCACACAACATACCCCATACTTAACTACTAACCCGACTGCCCCCAACTGGACAGACCACCCATGGCAACCACAACTGTGCGATAATACAATAGCTGCTCCCTAGCATTTCTAATGATTGATACTATATGCATTAATAACTACCTATGTATTGACTCTCTACCTACTGATACATCAACTTTCAGTGCTCTCCCTCTAATCCTAACTATATAGCAGTACAAGAACTGCAATACCCCACTCCACATCAATTAACCACCCATTTCTTTCATCAGTCTCCAACATAAAAAGATATAAAAACCAACTACATATAATGCACACTAACATAAGTTATTTAGTGTATAACCACAACTTATACTAATGGCATACCAATCAAGATAATACATACAACTCAATATATAGGTATATAAACAAATACATAGAGTACACATTTAGAAATGCTTATGATACTATTCAATGGAAGTGCTAAATTCCCCATTATTCCACCAATAACAATTCTGACATGCCATTACACCTAATAATAGTTATTAGAACAAATTACATTAGGAATTAAAGAAAATTGCACACAATCACACGAAATGAGCTCCGTATCATACAATATCGTACCGTATCGTGATACGGCCTACTTGTGTCCCATTGTGGACACGAAACTAGTCACACACAAATAAATACATGTCAATTTGGTCTAATTGACCTATTGACAAATACAAGGTGTGCCAATCTCGGAATTCCCCCAAAATTGGCACAAAATATATATAACTTTTTTCATAGGCCTTCTATGAACCTAATTCCACTTCCTATGGGTAGCCTTAGTACAAGAGAGGGTTCCTAATGATTAAACTATAGATTTAGAGTCTAATTAGAGAGAGAAAACTGAATTGTACCTATTGGGAGATGGATTCCCAATGCAAGTCACCAAATGAGTGTCAAGAGCCTTCAACTTGTGCTCCTTCCTCCTCCTTATAGATCCTTGCCTCCTCCTTGTTCCAATAGCCTCCAATGGTGAGTAGAGAAGGAATTGGAAGAAAATTTGGGTAGGGATTGGTGTAGGGATAAAGTAATTTGGAAGAAAGAAATTCTAGGTCTAGAAATGAGATGAATGCATGAAGAGAGAGTCTCCCTCCTCTCCCCTTGTGGCCGACCTTACCCCCTTCTCCAAGTCACTATAAAAAGTCTACAATACCCCTTGGGGCTTGTCATGAAGAAATTAATTAAGGAAGGAAAGTTCTAATCCAATTGGTCTAACTAATTAAGTTATCCTCCTAATGAATTGGCTTGTTTGTTGGGCTCAATCTAACTAGAATTAATATTGGTCAATGAGTCTAGTCTAATCTAGTTAGGTTCACTAACACAAGTCCAAAATCAAATATAACATCTAATAATAAATAAATAATATAATAAATAAATATTCAATATGCACAAAATTTAATTAATAATGAAATGATCGAAATACCCTTTCTTAGAAAATATGGTAGTGACAACGCTAGAGCCCCGACTCCTTCAGGCTTAATTGTCGACCACATCGAGCAGTTATATAGACCTTCTATAGCAATACTTGGCACCAGTCTAGACGCCTCCTCCTGATTGACGCACGACCCCCTCAACTCGGTGAAGTTTCCTGCAACCTCGCCAAGACGTGCCTCCTATGAGTCGACGTTCTCGATATCTCAAATAAGGTTTCGCCTGCCTGAACAACATCATTCCATCCAACCTTGCCAGCAGAATCTTTGGAGCCGAGCTTGCCATAACCGTGCGCCTCTACCCCTGTGCCATCCGACTAGTCCTCGCCTATGATGCCATCTTCGATCTATTTATTCCGTCGCAACCACTGATGACATATCATGTACAACAAGTCCTTACCAAGCTACTACAGACCATGTCCAGTATACGGCTCGACCACTAGACTACTCTACATGAAGAAGACAGTCTCTCGACCACACGATGTCGTAGACACCGTGAACCAAGTTCCTCGATACTAAATGACACTGAAGAACCTCTATGTGCATATGCCGAGATATTCTCCCTATTTTTGGTAAGCTTTATTACCTTTCAATAAGAGGAAGAAGTAGAATAAACAGTGAGAACTATATGCTACTCTCTATGTAACGTACAGAAATAAGAAGTGATAATTATCCCACACTGCCTCTCTGTCTCTCTATAAAAATCTTTGACCATAATAAAAAATAAGCCCTAGTACTTTCTTCTTTGTTTATTAGAATTTGTTAGCAAATTAAATAATTTAGTATATATTAAAGTAAGTTACTTGAGTATTATTTACTAGATAATTATAGTTTATAACTTTATATATATATATATATATATATATATATATATATAATAGTAATTATATGAGTAAAATATTTTATTATTAAATAGATTATTATTTAGTAATGTAATGGGTCTCATGGATAATTATCTACGACTTGAGGACTAACCTTCGAGTTCTTGCCCTCGACATGAACTTGACTCTTTCACATGCAAATATATATTGCCAATTACGTACAGTTTATTTACGTGCAGTTATTATCCCTTCGTTTCTATTACTTACACTATTTTTATTTCATATACCATGTCTCTCTTTGATTTTCTTTATTTATATATATGCTACTCGCACCAGTTATTTGTTGACCCAATTGGTCACGGTCAACTTGATTTTGATAATTAACAAAACCTTGATTCGATATGACGCAATATGGTAAACTGAATCTACAAGAAGGAAATCACTACTATAAAATCACTTTTAGTGCTCACAAGGAGAATGATGAAAGTTGTGTATCTGGTATTTTTATTTTTTTTATGTATTTTGAATTTTATTTGAGTCTAGGACTTTTGTATATCGAGTTGCACTTAGCAACTAGAAGAAACTCAAGTCCACTCAAATTAGCCAACCCAAAATCGGATTAACCCAATACCAAGTCCACTCAAAACAACCTGAAACCAACATTCTAAACTCGGTCTCTGTAAACCTAATTTCTTGTTTGGTCTCATTCCTCCTGAAGAATAGGTCCAACGTTTAGATTTTTGAACGTTTAGGGACCGAACTCTGTGAGAAACTCGGTCACCAAAAATCCTATAAATAGCCATGAATTCTGATTCATTCTTACCAATCAATTCTCACTTTCATCTCTTATATATTATGAGCTTTAACCTTTCCCATCTCCAAGAAACAACTTTTCAAGCCCTCAAAGTGCTAAAGTGCAATTTCGATTAGAAGTTGTTCAAATTGTACTAGCTTAGAAAATTCTAAGTCTCATCTTCCATTTCAAGTGTGAAGTTGGCGTGCTCTGTAAGAAGTCGGCAAGCTCTTCGGATCAAAGCTTGTGTTGTACGCTATTTTTCTAATAGTGGATTAACATTGGACAAGAGTACTCAGGACTAGATTGCCTTCCACTAGGGATACCAGTATACATCATGGTGTTAGCATTTGTGACTTCTTAACCTTCACTTATCTCTTTATATTTTTTCTAAATATTTTGTATTGTCAAATAGTATTGGATTATTGGATATTGTTAGAGTAATTATTATCAAACTCTATTCACCTCCTTTAGAGTTGCCTTTAATTGGCATCGGAGCGTAGAGCTCTTAAATATAACTCATATACTAGAGAGTAGATTCTATGACAACCATTAAATCTATCTACGCCAACAATGATGAAGGACAATCCACAAATAGGCCACCCCTATTCGATGGAACCAACTACACTTACTGGAAGACATGCACGAGCTTTTATCTTAAATCTCTTGATTTTGATTTATGGTGCATTGTTATATATGGTTATAAAAAGCCTGCTAAGATTATTGTTGATGGTGCTCTTGTTGATATACCACATGACAAGTACACTGAGCTTAAAAAGAAACAATCAAGTCTTGATGCAAAGGCTATAAATGCTTTATTCTGTATAATAAATAGAACTGAATTTAATAGAGTCTCTACATTCTCCACTTCTCAAAAGATTTGAAAACTTCTTGAGGTCACTCATGAAGGAACTTCACAAGAGAAAAAAAAATCCAAAATCATTAAATTGACACAAGAATATGAGGCATTCAAAATGAAACCTAATGAGACTATTACATAGATTTTTACAAATTTTCTTGATACTGTTAATCCTCTTGCTTTTCTCGGCAAGGAATACAACAATCATAAAAAGATACGCAAGCTGCTTAGGGGACTCACCAAGAACTAAAACCCTAAAACAACGATGATCATTGAAGGAAACAACTTCACCGTCATAACTCTTGAGACACTGATGGAAAATTTGATGACGCACGAACTTGATCTTAAGGAACAAGAAGAATCAACACCCAAGGATAAATCTATAGCCCTTAAAGCACATCACAAGAAGGTCTCCAACAGTGATACTGGAGATGATGAATCAGGCGACGAGGAGTTGGTCCTAATCTCCAGGAATTTCAAAAGATTCTTGAAGTTTGAGAAATCAAACCAAAATAAGAAGGACTACAAAGATGGAGAACCTGTATGCTACAACTGCAAGAAGATAAGCCACATAAAGAAGGAGTACCTACAGCAAAGAAGGGGAACCGCTATGAACTCACTAGTAAAGGATCATCATCCCGCAAGTATGTAAATACGAGCATATGGCATGAAAGTGAGGCAAGCGACTACGAAGAAGAAGAAGAAGAAGAAGAAGAAGAAGAAGAAGAAGAAGAGGAAGAAGAAAGTCTTCATAATGGTGCAAAACTGTGCCTAATGGCATTGACAAATGAGGTAACAACTAATCCTCTTTACGAAGACGTTTCTTATGATAAACTTTCTAATGCTTTCAATGATCTCTTTAAAGATAGCAAAAATCTTAGAGAGAAATACAAGCATGCTAAGAAAGTTATTCAAACACATAAGCTTGAGATTGAAAGATTTTCTTACTTATTGAATGAGATTTCCTCTTCTAGCGACATGAATAAGATTTCTTCTTTGAAATTAAATTTTTATAACGCTTTTGTAAGTATTGATAAGAGTACACAAGAGATTGCAAAACTTAATGAACTATACGAGTAAGAAAATAAGAAACATAACATAGATGCTCAAAGAATAGATGCACTTACTGTTAAATACAATAAAGTGTATGCCACCTCTAAAAAGTTAGATATTTGATTGAAAAAACAGGTAGTACAACCTATAACTCAATCTAACACGAGACACGTGACTAAACATAAGGTCATTCACAACAAAACACAAGCAAGCAAGGCTAAAGCTTCAAGTAACCATGCTTTGTATTACAAGTATCCACGAAAGCCACATCACATTATTTCACAACTTCAAAATATTTAACATAGCTCTAATATTTATGCTACATGCCATTACTATGGTGTTAAATGACACATTTTACCTTAGTGTAGAATTAGAAAGCTGATTAATATGAATGTTTATATGTGGGTTCAAAAGACTAACAATACAGGACCCTCAAAGAAATGGGTACCAAGGGTTACATCTTCAACTTATGTTGTAGGTGGACCAATCCTCTCATGCAAGAAGCAAGTAGACCATCGATAGTGGTTGCTCACGACACATGACTGATGATGCTACCCTATTTTTAACGCTATCGATGAAGAAAAAATGGATGTCTCCTTCGGTAATAATTTAAAAGGGTATATTATAGGTAACAATGATGTTGGTATCTCTTATTTTGCCGTTATTAAGAATGTTTGTCTAGTAATGTAGTTAAACATAGCCTACTAAGTATTAGTCATCTGGCTGACAACGATTATGGTATTAACTTTATAAAAAAAAAATCTATTTATGGTAGATCTAACGGTAAAACTATTTATGAAGGTATTAGAGAAGACAATATATATGTTTTCTATCTATCCGAAGGTTCTAACAACGCAGGAGACGCCTTTACGCCAACAAAGATGAAAGCCGGTTATGGCATATACGTCTTGGACATGCAAACATGGATACATTATCATCGAAAAAATTGGTAAGAGACTTGTCAGATATTACCTTTAAAAAGGATATGGTTTGTGTTAATTGTAAAAAGAACACATCAACCATATATCTTTTAAATCTATAAACGCTGTAAGTACCTCTAAGCCTCTTTAACTCTTGCACATGGATTTATTTGGACCTAATAGAGTTGACAGTCTTGGCGGTAAACTATATACATTTTTAATTGTTGATGATGTTTCGAGATTTGCATGGGTTTTCTTTCTTGCAAATAAAAGTGTGACATTTTCTAAATTTGTAACATTTTGCAAAAAAGTACAACAAAAAGGGTTTCATGATTACTCGAATCCGCAGTGATCATGGAGGCAAATTCGAAAATACAGATTTTAAAAGTTTTTGTGATTCAAATAGATTTTCTTATGAATTTTCTTGTCCTAAAACTCCTCAACAAAATGGTGTTGTAGAGCGGAAGATTAGAACTCTTGGCGATATGGCTAGAGTCATGTTAAATCAGTATAATCTTTCAAAATATTTTTGGATAGATACTGTAAGTACATCATGCCATATTTAAAATAGAATTTTGATTCGACCAATATACGAAGAAGACTCCCTATGAACTTTGGTTTGGTAGAGTTTCTACCATTAGCTATAAGTTTTTAGATGTATATGCTTTATTTTGAGGAAAACTTCCCTACGCATGGGCTCTCTGGCTAAAAATGGGATAGAAATAATTTTTCTTGGGAACTAGGGGCCATAACGTGCATAACGTTCCATAAATGTCATAAGCCATCTGCAAAAAGTATAACAAGGTCATCACACCCTGTCTTCGGCGGAGCTTATACCCCGTCTTTGGCGGAGCTTACGGATTATAAAAGAGAATGTGTAAAGTAGCCCATACGCCCACCCTATGCTCATATCCATATCCTATCCACAACAAAATCCATCTAGTAACTGCTATTGCTTCTAACAGGACTCTCTATAATAGTAGTTATGTCCTATTCGTCGCAAGTCTCATACGTACCGATGGCCAGTCGAATGCGTAAGTTCGTGTCCTATATGAGACTCAAACTCATTGAACACGTGTCATTTCCAAAAGCGATATAAAGATACCTCATAATCATAGGGTGATCTCATAACCCTAAGTCAACATGCATAGTAAAACCAAAGACAAATAGACGACATATTTCGCCGTTGCACCCAAGTCTTTCTTGGACATCCAGTTTAATAACATAAATAAATAAAGAAATATATAACATAAATGTAACATGCTAAAATAATTATAAATAAATAGTAATCCTGGCAATGTATACTTGCCTAGAGTTAGTCCAAATATGACATTGAGCTCGTAGTTACCACAGCCTGGTTTGGGCCTAATCATGATCCAAAGAGATTATTAAGAATGAAGAAACATATATATATTTCATACCTCTTGGTATGGTTATTAATAGGGCTTTTCGTTGTTTTATAGGTATACTTACTTTCCTTAAATATTATATATATGGGTACTATAGTCATTTTACGATTATTAAGTTGATTTATTATTTATATATTCGAACTATTTGTCTAAATTTTGTATTTACTTAATATTTTCTTTGTTTATATATATTGATCTACTTACTACTTATTTAATTCATTCCTTTATACAAATAATTAATATTTTTATATATATTAAAATTCTAACTCCTTTATTTACTACGAATAATCTAATTAAATATACTATAAGTTCTATTACTTATTTATTATAAATCTTTGCTTGTTAATAATCAACTACTTTAGGTCATAAGCTTAAGCATGTATCTTGTAGGATTGGAATAATGGAATAGTTTCATTAATAAAAAAGACTACATATATATAGGAGAGGTTGACCACTCTCTCTATTGTTTTGTCTGATGTAGGACTAAAGCTCACTACCTAATATAATGCTTAACACCCTCTCTCAAGCTGGAGCATATATATTAATCATGTCTAGCTTGTTACATAAAAATTGTATCCGAGGACCCAAAGAAGATTTTGTAAAGATATCGGCTATCTGATCACCGGTCCTCACATGATGTAACTTTATTATTCCCTTTTTATACTCATCACGGACGAAATGGGCATCAATTTTAATGTGCTTCGTCCTTTCATGAAATACATGATTGGTAGCAATATGCATAGAATAATGGTTATTACACCACATATATGCTGCTTTAGGTCATGCTTCTTCTCCTAGCTCTGATAGAAGATGCTACAGATATAATACCTCTGTCATGCCGTAAGCAATAGCTCGATATTCTGCTTCAAAACTTGATCCTGCGATTATACTCTGCTTCTTACTCTTCTATTATACCAAGTTTTCGCCAATAAATTCTAAATAACCAGACGTAGATCATCTATCTGTCCGGCTTGCACCCCAGCCAGCATTGGTAAAGTACTCAATATTTGTATGTTCCTGGTTCTTCATGCGAATTCTTTTTCCAGGATTATGGACAAAATAGCATATAATTCTGAGAACTGTCTGCCAATGTGGAACTCATAGAGAAGACATAAATCTACTCGTGATATTGATGGCAAATAAAATATCTGGACGAGTCATAACCGCCAAGTAGTTGAGTTTTCCAACTATACGACGATATTGATCTGAATTCGTTATTAGTATCCCCTCATCGGGGATTAACTTTTTTCTTGGGTCCATCAACGACATTGCTCCCTTGGCTTGAATCATTACTGCATCATGTAGTATGTCTATCACATAACTCCTCTGTGATATGACAATGTGCTTCTGTCCCCGTATGACTTCAAAACCCAAAAAGTAGTTTAATGATCCCATATCCTTGGTCTAAAACTATTCTTCCAGAAACTTCTTCAGTCCTGCAATACCCTGACTGTCATCTCATGTGATTATAATATCATCAACATAAATACCAAGAAGTATCCTTCCCTCCAATGTCTGTCTGTAAAATACTAAATGATCCTTCTTTGATTGACACATGCCAAACTGAGTGACAACATCTGTAAAATGACCAAACCATGCACGAGGTAATTTATTTGAAACCATATAGGGCCTTCCTCAGATGACACACTTTAACCTCCCTTGCAACAAACCTGAAAGATTGTACCATATATACCTCTTTATCATGGTCCCCGTAGAGGAAGGCATTCTTGATATCCAGCTTGAGTAATGGCCAGTCGTAGCGAATAGCTAAGGCTAAGAGTATGCGCACAGAGGTTATCCTAGCAACTGGAGAGAATGTCTCAAAATAATCATCACCATAAGTCTGGAAATATCCTTTAAAAACTAGACATGCCTTTAGTCTATCAAGGGTGCCATCTGGTTTCACTTTGATCATGAACACCCATTTGCAACCGACAGCCTGTTTACTAGGCGACAAATTTACCAAGTTCCAAGTATGGTTCTTCCGAAGAAATTTTATCTCCTCTTCATAGCATCACGCCAACCGAAATATTTGAGATCCTCATCGGTAGAATTGGGAATTCGAATTCTATCGATATTAGCTATTAAGGACTGAGTGTGGCTCGCAAGCCCATTGTAGTTTTTAACATACAAGGGATGATCTCGACAGGCATGACGAGGTCGAGCTAGTAGAACAGGCAGAGCCAAATGCGAAGATGAATCAGTCGAGCCAGAGGAGGAGGATGACTCTGTGACTATGGACATTATATACGACGATCGATCGATCGAGCGACGGTGGTGCTAACTGAGTCGGTGTCTACGTACCGTCGGACTGGAGTATTGGCTCGGTAGGGGAGGGAAGCATAACATGGGGCTGTTGTGCTTGAACCAAAAATAATAAAAAGTCCTCTTCTGGGTAAACTTGGGGCACTGGTCCTGGAGTTTGTGAAAGTGAAGAAAACTCGATTTCAACAAAAATAACATCCCGAGAGAAAAATACCTCTTCAAGCCTGGAAAAAAAATACCGATACCCTTTCTGATCCTTAGGATAACCAAGAAAAATATATTGGATGGCCTTTGGATCTAATTTAGAAAGAGTTGGTCAGGTAACCCTAACATAACACAAGCAACCAAAGATTCGGAGAGGAAGAGAAAATGACTCCCGTTTGGGATATAACCGAGAGAAGGGAGTATCACCATTTAGGACAGATGACGACATGAAATTAATGAGATAACAAGCCGTAAGAACGACATCCGACCAAAATTATTTTGGAGTACGTGCTTGGAACATAAGAGCACGCATTATTTTTAAGAGATAATAATTTTTGCATTCAGTTACACCATTCTGTTGTGGTGTAAAAGAACATAAGATTTAGTGGATGATGCCATTCCGAGATAGATGTGAAACAAACTCACAAGATATATACTCATGACCATTGTCACTTCAAACGTATTTAATCAGAATACTAAATTATGTTCTAATTTTTGCATAAAAATTGCACCAAATGTTAAATAATTTGGAATAATTTCTTATGAGATAAACAAAAGTGACACATGAGTAGTCATCAACATAGGTAACAAAGTACTTGAATCCTATCACAGATTCAACCGGACAAGGCCCCCATATATCGGAATACACCAACTCGAAGGGAGAAGAAGCAATTTTATTCTGACAAACCAGATAGGAAAATCGGTGATGCTTAGCCAAGTCACATGACTCACAATAAAACGAAATATCTCAAAATGTGTACATTTTCTAGAATGCTTGGATAGATGGATGTCCTAACTGGCAGTGTAACTCAAAAGGATCAAGTTTTATACCAGCATAGGCAATAGAGGAAGTTTTGTCAAACGGGTACAAGCCTCCAGCCACATACCCCCTACCGATAGTCCTTCTAGTCTTTAGGTCCTAAAAACATAATCATCAGGAAAGAATGTTACCGAGCAGTGCATATCACGAGTAAGTCAACAAATTTAGAGTAAGTTGAATGAGTTTCTAGGGGTATGTAATACAGAATGTAGTGACAGTCCCGAAGAAAGATGGGCAAATCCTTTTCCACGGATTGTCAGCGAACCACCATTGGCATATATAATATTAGACATACGACCAACCGGTACATAATTTTGTATCATACCTGCGTCGCCTGTCAAGTGAGCAGACACACTTGAATCAAGGATCTATTGCTTTGACTATATCAAACATGCCACTGGGTACCCTACTGTGGACCCAGATGGAGAGTCTTCACCTTGACGTTGAGCTTGAAACTCTACAAAGTCTGTATATGTTTCATTATTCATTTGTACTGATTGGCCGCCAAGAACAGGAGTATCTGAGGTAAATTGGAGGTAGGAGCTTTAGTATACTATCACTGGAAATGACGCTGTAAACCACAGGGGAAATAGGTGCACGGTCGACCTCCATCATGACCGCCAATGCCTCATCCACCATTACGACCAATATTGCGGCCACTACCTCGTTCATCACGACCACTGCAAAATCTAATACCAATGACACCAATAGCAGATTGATCAGTAGGAGCATCACTTGGAGAGGTCTTGACGACCTTTGCGGCCCGTAAAACATAAAAATATGCTTCCATTAGAGATGGAACCTCGACTTCGGCAATAATATGAGAGCGAGCGGAGTCTGTATCAGGACGAAGAGAGGCAAGATATGCCATCACATGAAGTTGCTTACATTGAGCCCTCGATTCATTGATATCCATCGTCAGAGGTAATACACGGTCAACTTGATTGACCATAGCCTTAAAAGCCCGTAACTGGTCCTTATAAGACTTGTCGCCCTGTTCTACCCGGTAGATGCCGACAACCGAGTCGTATATACGAGACAAGTCTTATTTTTTATCAAACACCATCGCGAGGACCACCCATAGCTCCTTTACTGTGTTCATATTTTAAACCATATCCACTACCGATGGTTCCATAAAGTTCATTAACTGTGTAAACAGTCGACCATCATCCGTATCCCACTGATCAAATATAGGATCAGTCATCGACGGAGGGTTGACAGTCAGATGCTTGGACAACTGCATACCCCAAAGTGTCTTCTCAACCTTCTTTCGCCATGTTGAGTATCCGTCTGGCCCATCTAACCGCCGATCGATGAGTCGAATCGAAGAGATCACCGTGCCAGTGTACGTTGGTCCCGCCAATACATTTTTGACACAGGGATTACTGCTAGCCGCCTCAGAGTGTGTCATAATGTACTTGATTCGACCGTCACTAAATCTTTCCAACCCCAATAATCATATCAACTTTACCAGTGCGCTATCAACGTGGACAAAATCGGCACGAGCATGAAAAGATCGTATGGGGATCACACATGCCAGAACACAGAAGTAACCCAAGTCACTCTCTATATAGATCCTGATATAAACTCAAGATAGGAAAGAAATAAAGATCTACGTAAATAATCAACTTGTATACTCTTTATTAACTCTTGAAGTCGTAATCTAGGAACCTAGGTTATGCAAACAAATTATTGTCTACCCTCTGGCGTCGATATACGCTCCTGAAGTCATAATCTAGGAACAAAGGTTGTGCAAACAAATTATTATCTACCCTATGGCTTCAATATACAATTTTTTTTAGAAATTAGGGTTTACACAAGAAGGATGGATGGCGGCTGCAAAGATGTGTTAGGGTTAGGGTTTTTGGTTTTGGGCTGCATAGTAGGCCGGGGGGGTGGCGAGGTATGGGGGTTGAGGGAAACAGCAGGCGGGGTGGGGGCTGGCAGCGAGGGGGGCCTGGAGGAGCAGGGGGAGAGATCCAACGGGCGGGTGGGGGGGAAGGACTGGCGGAGCAGGGGAGAGCTGGCGGAGTAGGGGGGTAGCATCGATGGGGGGGGTGTAACCTCCCCTAATTTCCTAGGTTTTTTATAATAATTAGAATAATAGTACGTATACTCACAACTTACCAATAACTAGTAGTAATAATAAAATAATAATAATAAATAAAAATAAACTAAACAAAAATAAAAGAATTAAAAAGAAAATAATGTGTTTTAAATTAGAATTTTAAAGCAAGTAGAAAACCAGAAAAAAAATAACAACAAATAAACACAACAACAAAAATAATATACACAGTAACCCCGACCCTATTCCTACCCGCGGACCCGACTCAGCAAACCCTTCCCTCACTCGGCTCTCTCTCTCTCTCTTTATATATATATATATATATATATATATATATATAAACCTTAAAATATTTTAAACCTAAACCTACCCCAGTCTTCCTTCCTCACCTATGGCCACCATCGATCACCTGACCGTCGTGCTATCGTCAGAAACCGTAGTGCGAAGCCATCCGCGCGTGAGACAGCAAGCAGCCGCATCAGTAACACACCCGATCCCCCTTCTTTATGGTATAATAACATCCTCTTCTCTTGATGGTTTTTCGTTCTGTCTCTTCGTACATGCTCACAACATGACCATTTAGGAATCCATCTAAGTAGAATAATTTTAGGTGCTCTAGATTGATTGAAGAGTCGATCGAAAGTTGGACGGAAAAACTGTTCGAAACAGTTTTAAAATCTAGTCCAAGTACCCCTGTTCATGCCTAGTTTTTTACTAACTCGTTAAATATTTTCAAAAATCTATTTGAAGGGACTTATTCACAATATAACCAAGATTTTTTATGTTCTTTTAGTTTTTATTATTTTACAATGTTGGTTAAATTATTCTGATTCCAAAACGTCCAAAAACCTGTTTTTAAAAACTTGAAAAACTTATGATACAGAGTGTGTCACGCCAAATGATACTACTTTATCGCATAACAGTTGTACCACAAGGTGCGCATGGTATTTCCTGACGCGTGGGCTTTCGCGAAAGTTGATTTAGACGTGTGTGTGCGCCAAAATTAACCCGTATCCGTAAAAAGTCTCCCATATTTGTATTTTGTAAATTACCCCACTAGTTGATGTATTCTCGTCAGAACATGGTAAAACTTGCGCCATTGGTTTCGTGGTATCATGCTAGTCCTGTGACTCAAGTTTCACGTAATTCCGATATAGTTGACCGAACTGCTATTTCGCGGGTCCCACGATTTGACTTATCGAGCGATTTTGTGATCGGCTCATCGAAATCTAAAATTGGACATACCGTTGAGTTCATATCGTCGATTATAATTTGTTTGACTTATAATTTATCCAATTTAGAGACCTTTACCCCTGGCTTGCTTTTCGGTACAATATTCCACATGTGAACCCTACTTTGATTAGAAATTACCGTTTTGCCCCTGTGTCCAAATTGGATGAAAGGATAGAGTTTTTTTGACTATCATACTAATTTTGGTGATGTTAGTAATTTTGTTTCAGCTTTCGGAGACGTTCTTTCAAAGTTCCTATATTCCGGTTCCTTGTACTTGTCGTCTGGACATCCATACTCTACAGATTGCTTGCCAGACGAATATACCTTGCCATAGTACTGTTTGTAATGCCCCGCTCCACGCCGGCGTTATATATCAAGGTGAGTGGGCAGAACTTCGTTCTCTGATTCTTGCACGCTTTAATAATAACCTAAGTTTTTGCTTGCAATATTTTCTTAAGAGAATGATAGAACCTGCCTTGCATGTTAATGAACGAACTCACCTAGCTTGTCTTTGAAACAAAGTCTGCTAAACGAGAATCCTGAAACACCTGCTTAGAGTGCATGAACATGTTCACTATCGTCTATGCTTCGAGAGAACCATACTGTGCCTGAACGTGTTCAAGTGATAAGTCGAATTGCCCCACAATAATGAGTGTATTCTGATAGTTCGTCTAGTCTGCATACTAGAGTTTATTTGATAGTATTCCATGCATTCGCACGCGGTCGGACAATGGTTATTGGTGAAGAGCTGAACTGCATGTGTCACGGCTGCTACCATGATAGTGCAAAGCAACCATGAGTCACAGATGCCTCTAGCATCAGATAAAGAGTCATTGGTATGCTGTTCCACCAGCTGCCGATCCTGAGATACTCGGGGACCGCCCTGCATATAGCTAAGTCACTGTGTTGGCTTGGATAGTGACTGCCCCTAAGAATGTGTATCGTGTGTCTAGCTATGCATCAGACCCTCGAGTCACACGAGATACGCTGCGCACACCCTGAAACATGAACGGTTTGCTTGCTTGTATATTCAATATGAAACTCTGTTTCCAAACAAGTAATATGACTCTGCTAGCGAACTGCATGATATGAACCTAGGTAAAACTAGAAAGATCACTAGTAATATAATGTTTTATAACATGATTACTTAGTGCCTGTTTGAGTGAATGCTTGTTTCTTTTCAGTTGATTTATCTCACCAGTACTTGTATAAAGTGCTGAACCACCAATAGTTTACTTGTTCGCAGGTACTGGATCGTCCGAGGGAGTGATAGGCGTGCCACAGTTCCGAAGACCCGAAATCCTGGTTTCGATTGTTGCCCCGAGAATGCTATCGTATAAGGGGGCATAATGTATGGAACGAACGTGTGCCTTTGCTAATGGAAACCCAAGTTGCTTCGATTGTCCCGAACGCTCAGTTGGCTAAATGCATTACATTGCAACAAGTCCCTTTCCGCTGCTTACTCGATTGATGCGATGATAGCCAACTATCAACTTAAACGATTGGCCTTGCACGGGCGCAACCCCAGGCCCGTGCGGCATCACGTCCCCCGAAAGCTCGAACGGGCCATTCATATAGTTCCTTTCCTTCCCCGCACCTGCGGGACGGGCGCGGTGATTCGCGTCCGGCGCTCCGAGGCGCGGTGATTCGTGCCCGGTTCATTAATCTCAGCCTTAAGAGGCGGGGCAGGGCGGAGCGACGGCCCGGGCGGGTCCGAGGCGTGACACTGTTTAGGTACATTCCTTTCCTGCATATTTAATTTTTGTTGTTTATTTCTATTTATTTTGGTATATAAAACTATATGTCCAAGAAATACTTGGGTTCAACGACGGTTGCGTCGTCTTTTATTTTAATTTATATTATACATGTTGACCTAGTTTTACGAGACCACCCTATGATTGAGGCATCTTTATGTTTTATTTGGCCCTGACATATTTGTTACACAATTTATGAGTCTCATGTAGGACACGAACTTGCGTACTAGGTTGGCCACCTTTACGTATAGGTCGTGCGACGGATAAGGAATAACTGCTATAAAAATATCATGTTGTGGCAGACTTATCAGTTACTAGAGGTGTTTGCGTGTTATGGATTGACACGTTAGTAGCATTGGGTGGAGAAAACAATGAGTAAGCGTATGTGACTCCTTTGCACTTTTTGTTTTGGTCCGTAAGCTCCGCCGGAGATGCGAGACATTATAACTCCATTATTTACTATAGGCCTATGGCGATCGAAAGACGTTATTCCAGTGGCCCCTGGATCTCCGAGAGAACTATGTTCATCACATTATTTTAGCCAGATAGTCCATATACGGGAAAGCTGTTCTTAAACTGCATATCACATAGACTGGTTAGGCGACCATATTGGATGTTTACTTTCAGTACTTTATTGGCATGCTTTTATGTATCTTGTTACGTCCCTTTGAGGACCTGGTCCCTTTCCAGGTGTAGACGATCAGGACTATCCGTAGGAGTACAGACTGGGATCTGACTCATCATTCTCTATCGAGGAGGTCTTACCCTCTGAGTACCCATGATTACTTCATAGTTGATGGATCTTCTAGATACTATTCTTTTATCTGACATTTTATTTTATATTGGAGTTCAGACCTCCTCTATCATTTTAGTTGATATAGTCGATTGATAGTTGATTTGTTTCCACCCGACTATTATTTCTTTTACCACTTCGTACTTGGGATTTAGTTATCTATTTTTCTACTTCTTTACTTGTGCCTGTGGGTAAGACATAGTTGCGTATGACTTGTGTTGACAATATATGTACCACTTGTGAATTATTTATTCATATTACAACGTACTTATGTGTTATGGTTTTCCAATATATTGGAGTTGCCTTATACATACGGCTAATATGCTACGTATTCCTAGTCCTACGTATTTGGGACTGGGAAGGGACATATTTTTGTGGTGGCCCATGCAGGCCTAGAGTATATTATCTCGGTTATGTTACTATATTGAGCAAGCCTGCAAATATGATTTGAGTATATGATCTCATCCACTTACTTAATCACCTCATTCAAATTCTAATTTCTTACTCTCCTTGACCACTTGAATTGCATCTATCTTAAACTTTTCCTAACATTGTCCTTATATTCGTGTCCAGCAAGATGAATCCTTCTAACGGACGTGTTGCTCCCCTCGCCATCACAGTAGGCGACTTAGCAACTCAGGAGGAATATAGAATTTTTTTCTTCATCAACGATATCCCCGACTATACCATTACAGCCGGGACAACCACCACTGGTAGGCCATATACCCCCATTAGTTCAGACGAACCTTCATACTCCAGCACTTCCAGTGGGGCACCAGCCGTAGCAGACTACAAATCCCCAAGGTGGGAGTATGCCACCACCGCTACCCCAGTTTTTGCCCCAGTTCGCCTCGCAGATACCCTTTATTCCACCTCCACAGTTTTCGCAGTCTGACGAGAATGTCACGTCGACCAGTTCATGCAGGCTATATTGTAGGCTCAGTGGAAACAAAATGAGATGCAGATACAAGCTCTTATAGCTATAATGAACAGACCACCAGCCCCTATACCAGCACCAGTGCCACGACCTTATGTGGGCAATATCAAGGGTTTCACTCAGATGAACCCAAAGCACTTCAGAGGTACGGAGACTCGGCTGGAGGTCTCCGAGTGGCTCATCAGCACCGAGAAGTTACTGAAGGCATCACAGCTACTAGTAGACCTATGGATGACAGTAGTAGACCTTTTACTCGAGGACAACGCCCACTACTGGTGGAAGGCCGAGCAAAGGCAATATGGCCCCGACTAGACATAGAAGGAGTTCTGCAAACTCTTCAACGATAGATTCCCCCCCACCAATTTTTGAGATATTCTCTACAACCAGTTCCTTCATCTCAAACAGGGGAGTATGACGGTAGATCAGTACGACGCAGAGTTCAACAGACCGAGTCACTTTAGCGATATGTTGATTCCTACAGAGCTGGAGAGAGCCAAGAGATTCCATAATGGGTTATCACCGAATATTAGGAGATTCAATACTACACAGTCGAGGATATCCCAAGCGATAGTTTTAGAAGAAGCAAGAAGTCATGAGCTCCTTCTGAAGGAGACACAACAGATGCAGAGACGCCCTGCACCAGCAGCATCACCCATTAGAGTATCCCAGGATGGACCCATTAGATGTCCCTTGGCACGTCAGCAGCATCAGCAAAGAGCAGGGCCTTATCAGCCCCGAGAGAACCCTCTTTGCCATTATTGTGGGAAGTTAGGGCATATTCAGAGAGATTATTGAGTTCTTTTGGGCCAGTGTCTGAGATGCAGATCAGGACAACATTCAGTGAAGGATTGTCCGGTACAGCAGGCCTTGGCACTTCCTCAGCCAGTGCAGAGGCCAGCACTCCCAGCACCGTGACCAGCTCAGCAGATATCGAGACCAGGAGCGCCAGGAGCGGGAGAAACTCAACCTCCATCAGGTGAAGGATTTTAGCGAGGACCACTACTACCTACTCAGGAGGACCAGTTTGCGAGGGCCAGGCCACAGGGACCTCCTTAGAGGTTTGGACCGGCTTTTGCTATGGAGATAGATGATACAGAGTCAGAGATTAATGTTATAGCAGGTATTACATTTATTTTTACTTTTTCTGATATGACATTATTTGATACAGGAGCCACACACTCTTTCATATCTTCTAGTTTTGTTACCAAGCACAATATTGCCACTATACCCTTATCTAGTTATGTTAGAATTCTCACATAGGGAGGAGTTGTACCTGTTAGTCGTGTTTGTAGATCTTATTCTGTAGTAATTTTTGGCAGATAGATGAAGGCTCGACTCTTAGTTTTTCCCATGTCGAATTACGATGTTGTTCTTGGGATGGACTGGCTAAGCAAGTACCATGCTTTCTTCGATTGCTTCGGAGGAAGCATTCTTTTTAGAGTACCAGGCCATCCAGAACTCGAGTTTGTATGAGGATCCACTGATATGCATGATGGTGCTCATATGACATTGGACGACATTATTTATCACCCTATTATTTTAGAGTTCCAAGAAGAAGATTTGCCAGGGCTACCTCCATATAGAGATATGGAATTCTCGATTGAGTTGATCCTAGGAGCAGCACCCATAGCATCGCATGTTTATAGACCTTCTCAAGTACAGGATAGGTAATTGAGAGATTGAGTTAGCCTATTCGTTATGGAGAATCAATACTCCAGACCGAATGGAGCTTACCTTGGCAAAGAAGGAGATGGATGAGCTAAAGGCACAGTTGAAGGAGTTAGAGGAGAAAGGCATTATTCGTCTGAGTGCATCACCCTAGGGAGCTCCAGTGTTGTTTGTACCCAAGAAGGATGGGTCAGTATGCATGTACATTGACTACAGAGCCTTGAATGCTGTGATTATTTAGAATAAGTATCCTCTATCGTGCATTAATGACTTATTTGATCATCTTAGTAGAGCCAAGGAGTTCTCAAAGATAGACTTGAGATCGAGATATCACCAGGTGAAGGTACAGAAGTAGGATATTCCGAAGAACGCGTTCATGACGAGATATGGACACTACGAGTTTATGGTCATGCCATTCGAGTTGATCAATGCTCCAACTATCTTTATGGACTTGATGAATTGAGTCTTCCATCAGTATTTGGACCAGTTCGTGGTTATTTTCATAGATGATATCCTTGTCTATTCAAAAAGCTACGATGAGCATGAGAAGCACTTGCGGATTGTCTTAGAGACATTGAGGAGAGAGCGGTTGTATATAAATCTCAGTAATTGTGAGTTCTTTCTAGATAAGGTCTTATTTCTTGGGCATGTCATCACTGGAGATAATATTTTGGTAGATCCGAGAAAATCTCTGCAGTTGAGACATGGCTTGTTCCTACATCAGCATCGGAGGTGAGGAGTTTCCTTGGACTTGTCAGATATCACCGACGGTTCATGAAAAACTTCTCAAGGATAGCAGAGCCTATCACTCGGTTAACTTATAAGGACCAAAAGTTCATATGGACGGATGAGTGTCAAGCCAATTTTAAGGAGTAGAAGAAGTGTTTGACCACAACACCAGTATTGACTATTCTATCAGGATCATGAGGCTATATGATCTACAGCGACGCATAGGGGAGAGGATTGGGATGCGTATTTATGCAGCAAGGCAAGGTGATTGCGTTATGCATCTAGAAAGTTAAGAGTAAATGAGAAAAATTATCCAACTCATGATTTGGAGCTGCAGCCATTATTTTTTCCCTGAATCTATAGAGATATTACTTTTATGGGAAACGAGTGGATATCTATACCGTCCACAAAAGCCTCAACTATATCTTTACACAGAAGAAGATGAATATGAGGCAACGCCGGTGGCTTGAGTTGATAAAAGACTTCAAGATAGAGCTGCATTATCACCCGGGCAAGGCTAACGTCGTAGCAGATACGTTAAGCCGCAAGCCTATGGCACTATTCTTGACGACGTAGAGGAAGTTACTAGAGGACTTGCAGGAGCTTGGCATATAGGTTGTATTATCAAAATCAGATGGGACACTAACCAACTTGCAAGTGCGGTCATCGCTAGTAGAGAGGATTATGGCAGCTTTGCCTATAGATGCTAGATTCAGGTGGTTGAGAGAGAGGACCGAGGCAGGAGAGCAGACATGATTGCAGATTCATGCTGACGGGACATTATGATATGATGATCGTCTATATGTTTCCAATGGAGAGCTTCAACAAGAGCTGATAGCAGAGGCTCATAGTTCGATATATTCTATTCATCCTGGAGGCACAAAGATGTACCGCGACTTACGATAACATTTATGGTGGCATGGGATAAAGAGGGAGATAGCTCGCTTTGTGTCCAAATGTTTGGTGTATCAGTAGGTCAAGGCTGAACACCAGAGGACAATAGAGTTATTGTAACTACTTTTGATTCTTGAGTGAAAGTAGGAGCATATCACTATAGACTTTGTCCCGGACTTCCCGAAGAGTCCTAGTGGGTGATAGTAGATCGACTTACCAAGACTGCTCATTTCTTGCCTTTTCAAGTTGGCCAGTCTACAGAAGCTTTGGTTGACTTATACATGAGGCAGATCGTGAGATTACATGGTGTTCTAGTTAGCATTGTGTCAGACAGAGACTCGCATTTCATATCCCACTTTTGGAGGAGCATGTAGGAGAGTCTTGGGACTCGTCTGAATTTTAGTACGTCTTATCATCCGCAGACAGACGGGCAATAAGAACGTACTATTCAAACACTGGAGAATATGTTGAGAGCATGCATGTTAGATTTTGGAGGATCATGGGAGGACCACCTACATCTTATGGAGTTTTCCTACAACAATAGCTATCAAGCGAGCATCCAAATGGCTCCGTTTGAAGCTTTGTATGGAAGGAAGTGTAGGTCTCCCGTATGTTGGAGCGACATGGGAGAATGTCAGATCTTGGGGCCAGAGTTGGTTGTCAGCACTGTAGAGAAGGTAAAGAGGATACAGGGGTACTTGCGAGCAGTGCAAGACAGACAGAAGCAGTGGGCAGATCTTCATCGCCGTTCTTTGGAGTTCAAGGACGGCGATCATGTCTTCTTGAGGATATCACCAACTAGAGGAACTATTCTCTTCGGGGGATACGGCAAGATGAGTCCGTACATTGGACTATTTGACGTGCTGGAGCGAGTTGGAGAAGTTGCATATCGACTGGCACTACCACATTTACTTGAGGGAGTGCATGATGTATTCTATGTGTCACAACATAGGCGATATGTGGCAGATAGCAGTCATGTTCTCGATCAGTCCGAGATCACTGTTGGGCCGAGCTTGTCTTACCAAGAGCAGCCTATATAGATCCTTGATCGTCGAGAGAAGGTGTTGAGGAAGGAGTCTATTCCTTTGGTTTGTGTGGCATAGAGACATCACTCGCCAGGAGAATCCACTTAGGAGCGCGAGGATGACATGCACGTTCAAAGATCAATGTATAATTTACTTTATTCTTTTCTACCGTATAATATTTTCGTTTTTCTATCGTGCGTTAGTTTTAATTTCGAGGACAAAATTTTTGCAAGTTGGGTAGAATGTAACCTCCCCTAATATTTTAGGGTTTTTTTATTATAATAATTGGAATAATAGTACCTATACTGACAACATACCAATAACTAGTAGTAATAATAATAAAAATAATAATAATTAAAAATAAATTTAAATAAAATAATTAAAAAGAAAATAATGTGTTTTAAATTAGAATTTTAAAGCAAGTAGAAAATAAATAAAAAAATAAAAGAAAAGAAAAAAATAAAAATAAAAATAATAATAAACACAACAACTACAACATACATAGCAACCCTGACCCTATTCCTACCCGTGGACCCGACTCAACAAACCCTTCCCTCACCCGGCTCTCTCTCTCTCTCTCTCTCTCTCTCTCTCTATATATATATATATATATATATATATATATATATATATACATACGAATGAAAACCCTAACCCTAACCTCAAACAATTTCAAACCTAAACGTACCCAGCCTTCCTCCCTCACCTGCGGCCACCACCGATCGCCTGACCACAGCGTTGTGTCCGGAAAATGCCGCGCGAAGCCGTTCGCGCGTGAGACTGCAAGTAGCCGCAACAGCAGCATAGCGCCAACCCCCCTTCTTTTTGGTATAATAACTTCCTTTTCTCTTGATGGTTTTTCGTTCTGTCTCTTCAAACACGCTCACAATATGAACCTCTAGGAATCCATCAAAGTAGAACGATTTTAGGTGTCTAGATTGATCGAAAAGTCGATCAAAACTTGGACGGAAAAACTATTCAAAACAGTTTCGAAATCCAGTCCAAGTACCCCTGTTCATGCCTAGTTTTCTACCAACTTATTAAATATTTTTAAAAATCTATTTTAATAGACTTATTTACAATATAACCAAGATTATTTATGTTCTTTTAGTTTTTATTATTTTATAATATTGGTTAAATTATTCTGATTCTAAAATGACCAAAAACCTATTTTCAAAAACTTGGAAAACTTATAATACGGAGTGCGTTCCACCAAACGGTACCACTTTATCACGTACCAGTTGTACCAAAAGACACGTATGGTATTTTCTGACGTGTGGGCTTTCGTGAAAGTTGATTTGGACGTGTGTGTGCGCCAAAATCAACCTGTATCCGTAAAAAGTCCTCCCGTATTAGTATTTTACAAATTATTCCACTAGTTGATGTACGCTCGTCGGAACACGGCAAAACTTACGCCATTGGGTCCTTGGTATCACGCTGGTCCTGCAAACCAAGTTTTACGTGATTCCGAGACAATTAACCCAACCGTCGTTTTGTGGGTTCCACAGTTTGACTTAACGGTTAATTTTGTGATCGGCTCACCGGAATTAAAAATTGGACATATTATTGAGTTTGTATCGTCAATTATGATTTGTTTGACCTATAATTTTTCTAATTTAGAGACCTTTACCCCTGGCATACTTTTCGGTACAAAAAGTCCCACTTGTGGATCCTACTTTGACCTAAAATTATCGTTTTGCCCCTGTGTCCAAATTGGACGAAAGGGTAGAGTTTTCTGACTATCTCACTGATTTTAGAGAGGTTGGTAATGTTTATTTCAGTGTTCGAATATGTTCGTTCAGAGTCCCTACATTCTGGTTCCTTGTGTTTGCTATCTAGACATCCATACTCCATAGATTGTTTGCCAGGCGAGTGTACCTTGCCATAGTACTATTTAGTTACATTTTTTTCTGCATATTTAATTTATGTTATTTATTTCTATTTATTTTTTTATATAAAACTGTACGACGAAGAAAGACTTGGGTGCAACGATGGTTGTGTCGTCATTTGTTTTAATTTATATTATGCATATTGACCTAGTTTTACGAGACTACCCCATGATTGAGGCAGTATTATGTTTCATTTGGCCGTGAAACATTTTTTACACGATTTGTGAGTCTCATGTAGGAGACGGACTTGCGTACTAGGCTGGCCACCTTTATATATATGTCGTACGACGAATAAGGAATAACTGCTAATAGAAATTATCATGACCCATACCCGAAAATTGGGCATGAGTCGTGGGTACGTCCAGTCTATGCCGCAATATCGGCAGTAGAACATTGTAAAGGTCCACAATACCATCTAATAACTCACACAATGATATATGTATATACTGTCAATGGTAACTCACTCCAAAATGAGGACAAGATGAATATATATTACATCAACACTCAATCAAACAAACTAGAGATAGATAATGGCACAATGTCATAAAAGAAAGGAAATAACAAGTTATCATAATATCTAAGTCTAGAGTTTAGCAAATAACACAAGCTCTCAATCTAAATAACATGCCAAGGTCTAAGCTGAAAACATATCCAGTACAAATAAAATATACTAGCTACTAGTATGCTATAGCTAGGTGCATCTCCTCGACAGCTGGAATCAAATCATCCTGTACTAATGGATCTACCTCAGCTAGCTCTCCGTTCTGCTTGCCGTAGTAGGTAGGACACCAGTCCTCTAAACAGTCGTCTAGAAAAATATATCCAATCAGGAAAGGAGCGAAGTACAAACTCTGAAAGCAGTTTTGTATACATGGAAGAGAATATATAACAACAATATAAATGAATACAAGATGCACATATAACTAGAAGATAAAAATAAAATTGGATATGGTATGAACTTGTATTAAGATAACTGTAAATAAGTGAACTTGTCATGACCCACACCCAGTGTAGGGATGCAAGTAGTGAACAATGCCCAACCTATGCCACATCATCGGCGGTAGAATGCTGTTTGGATAAACTATCTATCTAGCAATCAAGACATAACAATGCCACCAATATAATATGAATATACTCAATCATAGTTCTATAGATGGAATAAAGCACGAATATGATAAAAGAATAGAAGAGTCACAAATACAACTCACAAGACAAAAATAATATACAATGAGTCAGAGAAATGCTATAACTGAGCCGGAGACAAATCCATTACTAAAGGAAACTAACTACTAAGCTACGAGTCCTGGGTCATTTATCTCAGTCGGGATGAGACCCTCCTGAGCCAAGGTCTCCGACTCTAAGCAAACAACGTCCTGAGGTCCGTAGTGAGTATGGTACCATTCCTCAGTGTTATTTGGAAAAATATATCCAATTAGGAAAGGAGCAAATGCATCTCTAATAATAGTTCTAATAAATAATATAAACTATGTAACAGTAAATAAATATGAATATACAAGATGCAGAAATACTATGCAATAAAGAAAATACTGGAAATAAATATGAGAATGAGCAATATAGAAATGAACAAGAAATACTAATGACTAAGTGAGTGAGTACCGGCTTCAACATGTGATCGACTTGGGAACTTGATACAAGAATTATGGCCTGGTTAATCGTACGTCGATGTATGATTAACACTATTCAAGGAATAAGATATGATACAAGGAGGGTATGATCACATATCTACACTAAATACTCTCCGCCCCCGACTGGTATAGTGGATCTAACCATGGTACGTTATGATACGGGATTCTCCGGGTAGGTAGCAAGTCTTCCCATGAATCAGTGTTTGTACATGTACAAGAAGAACAAGAAAATAAGGCTTGCACAAGATATACCGTAAATACCAAGAAATAACATCTCATGACGAGATCCAGATATACCAATCCGTGTAACCATCATATCAAGAAATCAAGGATATCTACACTAGATACAAGAGACATAGAGGATATCATAAATGAGAAACTATCAGAGAATATACTCGCCTGGAATTCGGTAAATAGGATCAAAGATGTCCAGTACGGTGCCTCGAAGACCTAAATATGGAATATTACATCAGTACAAGATTTTGGAATAAAAATAAATTAAACTAGTCAACTTCTAGGTCATAAAGCCATTTCTAAGTCAAAATAGTCAAACTAGGTTAACTCTTGGTCAAACTAGTCAAACTTGGTCAAACTATCTATTTCTAGGTTGTATGAGTCTATCTCTAAGATATTGGGTCCATACACTATGTAACTAGGCCACACTAGCTATGCTAAGATACTAGAAAATCAATAAGATACCGTATCCTAAGATACACAATTATTAGATAGAAAAATATTATAATATGTATATACAATCAACAATATATAATATTCCTAACTAAACTAATGATAAGTGGATACCTTGGCATTGAACCAATGCGGTATCACACCACTATACACCCGTCTTGATACTCAAACCCAATACCTTGGATAAAAATCCAATACCATGAGTATCCACCAATATCTTGACATTATCTTGGTATCACAAGGTAATGTCAATTTTAACATATAACTAACTACCCAATACACTAAACTATAAACTAACATGCATTAGCTACTTATACTATACTATACTAACTACCTACTAACTTACCAATACATACATACATACATACATACATACATACATACATACATACATTTAACTACTAGTAATCAATAGTATATATCTAACTACTAGATAACAATATGTATACATATATATATAACTACATAACAAAGTAACTAACTAACTAAACTACTAACTAAACTATCAATGAACTAACAAATAAACTATACATAAAGCTAACTAGCCCCCCTTACCTTGCTCTAGCTGCTGTGTACACTGTTCTTGTTGCCTTTGCTGTTGTTGTGCCTTGCTGTTGTTGCTACTGAGGTCTCTTGCTGCTGCTCATGCTGTTGCTGTTGGAGCTCTAGTTGTTGTCGCAGTTGCAGCTCTAGTTGCTGTTGCTGCTCATGCTGTTGCTTTGGTTGTTGGTACTGCCTATTCTTGTTGTTGTTGCTAGCTAGCTATTGTTGCTGCAGTTGCTGTTGCTGCTGCATGTTGTTACTGCTGCATGCTGTAAGCTAGATGCTGCATCTACACTTGCTACTGCTCTATGCTTCTCCTTGCTGCTATTGATACACTGCTTACTGTGCATCCTGACCCCATCCTAGCACACACACACACACATGCACACACACACAGACATCCATGCACACCCATACATATCTATATATATATATATATATATATATATATATATATATATATATATATATATAACACTAGATACATACATATCTATACATATATGTACATATCTATTTATATACATATATATATACATAATACTAGAGATACAGATACTTATCTATATATATACATATCTAAATAATAAAGCTATATTTACATATATACATACATGAAATCTCTCTCTCTCTCTCTCTCTATATATATATATATATATATATATGTATATATATATACATATATATATATATATATATACATATATATATATATATGTATATATATATATATATATATATGTATATATATATATATATATATGTATATATATATATATATGTATATATATATATATATGTATATATATATATATATAAACCAATCATCATAAAATGAACATAGAACAACACATAATATATATTATATATCATATAAAAATAATAAAAATAATATTTTAATAGCTATTACCAAGGCAAATTGAATCTAAAATACAATAAAACAAACACATGGAGTGCATCGCATCCGTATCATATTAGATCTATGATACGCTTGCGATACGAGTCCACCACACCACCAAACATACCCCGAAGAACACAAGCAAGTCTAAAATAATAATTATGAATAATACGAATACTTACACATCTACATGTCCATGTCAAAATGTGACATGCTCAAACCCCCTGTGTCGGAGAAAACTTCCAAATCAACCTATATCTCTAAATTATCAGGATACGGCCTACACGAATCCAATTATGGACACAACACTAGCTACACACAACCAAACACATGTCAATTTGGTCTAATTGACCAATTGACAAACACAAGATGTGTCAATCTCGGAATTCCTCCAAAATTGAAACAAAACAACACATAACTTTCTCCATAGGCCACCTATGAACCTAATTCTAATTCCTATGGGTAGCCTTAGCATATGGGGTGGTTTCTAATAATTAAAACACAGATTTAAAGTCTTATTTGAGGGAAAAAACTAAATTGTACCTTATTGGGATATGGATTCTCAATGAAACCTCCAAATTATGTAAAAAGAGCCTCCAACTTGTAGATCATTGCTCCTCCTTGTAGATCCTTGCTTCTCCTTGTAGATCCTTGCTTTCTCCTTGTAGATTCTTGCTATAATAGCCTCCAATAATGATTTGAAAAGGAATTGGGAAGAAATTTGGGTAGAAATTGATGTAGGAATGAAGAAATTTGGAAGAAGAAATTCTAGATCAAGATTTGAAAATAAAAATAAAGAGAGAAATTCTCCCTCCCTATTTACATGGTCGGACACTTAACCCCCTCCCCAAGATACTATATAAAGTCTAAAATAACCTTTGGGGCCTCTCATAAAGAAATAATTAAGGAAAAAAGATTCTAGTCTATTGGGTTTAACTTAATTAATCCTCCTTCTAATGAATGGGCTTATTATTGGGCTCAATTCTAACTATAATTAAATGTTGGTCCATGGATCAAATCTAATCTAGTTAGGTCCACTAACACAAGTCCAAAATAATAAACTAATATCTAACAATAAATAAATAGTACAATAAATAAATATACAACATGCATAATATTAATTAATTATGAATGAACAAAATACCCTTTATTAGAAAATATGGTAGTGACAAGTCTACCCCCCTTAAAATAATTTTGACCTCGAAATTCAAAGACGAAACTATCTACAAAAAATAAACAGAACAGAACATAATCAGAAGAGAACATACCTTAAGGCACAAACAATTATGGGTAACGCTCTCACATTTCATCCTCTCTCTCCCAGGTAGACTCCCCCGGAGAGTGATGCCTCCATGCGACGCATGCCAAGGGAATAGTCTGGTTCCTCAGCACCTTCTCTCTCTGATCCAGAATCTCAACTGGCTGCTCTAGATAGCTAAGAGTAGGGCCCACCTTTATCTTTGAGTGATCCAACACGTGACTAGGATCCGCTACGTACCATCTCAACTGCGACACGTGAAACTTGTTATGCACTCCCTCCAATGCAGGTGGCAATTTTAGTTTTTACACAAATGCACTGACCCTCTCAAGAATAGTGAAAGGTCCGATAAATCGTGGACTAATCTTCCCGCCTCCACCAAAATAAATCATGCCTCGTATCAGAGAAATCCTCAGAAACACCAAAATACCAACCTAGAACAAAAAATAACCTTAAGAACTTAATCTATAACAAACAACCAATATCAAGACAAAACAAAAATCTAAAACTATACCTCAAACTCCAAATATCTCTGGTGGCTATCGGCCCAATGCCGCTGTCTGTCCCGTGCCACTCGAAGTCTGTCTCTGATCAGCTTAACCTTCTCCGCTGCATCCATAACTATCTCTAGGCCTAGCAAAACTCTTTCTCCAATATTGTCCCAGGATAAAGGAGTAAGATATCTCTGACCGTACAGAGCCTCAAATGGTGACATCTCTTTACTAGCCTGATAGCTGTTGCTGTAAGAAAACTCTACCAAATAGAGATGGTCCTCCCAAGATCCTCCAAAATCTAGTACATAGGTGCGCAACATATCCTTGAGAGTCTGAATAGTCCTCTTTGACTGCCCATCTATCTAGGGGTAATATGCAGTACTGAACTTGAGCTGGGTGCCCAAACTCGCTTGCAAACTCCTCCAAAAATAAGAAATAAAATGACTATCCCGATCTGAGACTATGCTGACGAAAACCCTATGTATCCCGACGATCTGTCTCACATACATCTCTGCCAGCTTCTCCGTAGACAAATCCATCTTGAAAGGCAAGAAGTGGGCCAACTTGGTCAACCTGTCAACAAGGACCAAAATTGCATCTTTCCTTCCTAGAGATCGTGGAAGTCCGAACACAAAATCCATAGTAATATGCACCCACTTCAACTCTGGAATGGGTAATGGCTAAAGTAAACCACCTGACCTCTGCCTCTCGGCTTTCACCTGCTGGCACACTAAGCATCTAGATACAAACTATGCCACTTTCATCTTCATGCCATACCACCACACTTTCTCTCGCATATCCCGATACATCTTGTTGGCACCTGGATGTATGGAATACTAAAAATGATATGCTTTCTGCTATAACTCCTCACGCAGTTCTCCACTAGGCATACATAATCTAACATCATGCCGCAAAGAACCATCCTCAGCAATGGTGAAATCATCCTCCAATCCTGCTCTCACCTGAGCTCTGATGCTCCTCAGAGATAAGTCCTCATACTGGGATGCCTTGATCCTGTCCATCAACTCTGAGTGTATCTATAACCCCCACATCTGTATAGAAAAACTAGAAACTATCACCTCAATGCCCAAGCTCTTCAAGTCCTTCAACAAATACCGATCCTGCGTCAACAACATAGCTACCGGTTACCTGCTCAAGGCATCGACAACTATATTAGCTTTTCCAGGATGATACTGCAAAGATATATCAAAATCCTTCATCAGTTCCAGCCACTGATACTACCTCATGTTCAACTCCTTCTGAGTAAAAATGTACTTCAAGCTCTTGTGGTCTATGAAGATCTCCACACGCTCTCCGTACAAATAGTATTTATACAACTTCAGGACAAAGATGACTGCTGCCAACTCTAAATCGTGGGTAGGATAGTTCTTCTCATGAGACGTAATTGCTGGATGCATTGGCAATCACTATCCTATTTTGCTGAAGAACACAACCCAGACCTTTCCCCGATGCATCACTATAAATAGTAAAACCTCTAGACCCTGATGGCAACATCAAGATAGGAGCAGACGTCAACCTCTTCTTCAATTCCTCAAAAGAAACCTAGCACTCCTCTGTCCAAACAAACTCTACATCCTTCCGAGTGAGCTTGTCATCGGCTCGACAATTCTTAAAAAATCTTGCACAAACTTTCGGTAGTAGACTTCTAGACCCAAAAAACTCCTGATCTATGCTACTAAACTCAGGGTCTTCTAAGATTCCACTGCTGCTATCTTCTTCGGATCCACTAAAATTCTATCACTAGTCATAACATGTCCTAAGAAATCCACCTTGTCCAGGAAGAACTCACAGTTGGACAACTTTCCATACAGCTTCTCCTTCCTCAGCACATCCAACACAATCCGCAAATGCTCCTCGTGCTCCTCCGGGGTCTTCGAGTATATGAGTATGTCATCGATGAACACCACCACGAACTTGTTAAGGTACTGGTGGAACATCTTGTTCATCAAATTCATAAATACCGCCGGTGCATTAGTCAACCCAAACGGCATCACCATAAACTCATACTGGCCATACCGAGTCCTAAAAGCAGTCTTCGGAATGTCCTCCGGCTTCACTTTCACCTGGTGGTAGCCTGATCTCAAGTCTATCTTGGAAAACACCTTGGGGCCACTCAACTGATCGAACATGTCATTAATTCGTGGCAACGGATATTTATTCTTGATAGTGAGATTATTCAATGCCCTGGAATCGATACACATGCGCACCGATCCATCATTCTTTGGTACAAACAATACCGAGGCTCCCCATAGTGAAAAACTGAATATGATAAACCCTTTATCCTGTAACTCATCCACTTACTTCTTCAGCTCGACCAGCTCGCTGTTGTTTACTATATAGACATGCTGAGAAATTAGTTCTGCACCTGGCACCAAGTCTATAGAGAATTCAATATCTCGATCTGGTGGCAATCCTGGTAATTCTTCAGGAAATACATCCAAGAACTCTGCTATCAACGGATGCGACAACTCCTTGTCTTCCACCGTAGCTCCACAGATAATGCCTTCTCCCTGCTCTGCAGCTCCTCTAGCAAACTCAAACTCTGGCTCACCTGGCGGGCTAAACAAAACTCTACCTCCTCTACAATCTATACTAGCATGGTGCCTACTCAACCAATCCATCCAGAGTACAATATTGTAGCTTGGAAGTGGCATTACAAGTAGACACGCACTCAGCTCCCGGCCTCCCAGAGTAACTCACCAATCATTACAAATATCACTAACTAGGATAATACCTCCCCCGATCATGATCTTGCAAGTCCTAAGCAATGACTCATCTACCAAATGATGCTTCAGAGCAAAAGAAACAGATACAAAACTATGTGAAGCACCACTATCAAATAAAGCTAAAGCTGGAATGGAATCAAGAAGAACAGAACCTGCGATGACATCTCCGGTAGGCTCAACCTCCTCGACTGTCATAACAAATGCTCGTCCTTGACATGCACCTCCCTGATGCTGGTACTGGGCATAACGCTGATGCTGGTTTGGAAGCGGTGGTCCCCTCGGCTGTACTGCAGGTTGCCTTGCCTGTGTCCTCTGAGATGGAGCTGCTCCCTGAACTACACGACGAGGATTGGAAGGACACTCTTTCAGTTGATGCCCCTCAGCACCATAATACAAACTTTCAACCTCCTCCTGTAAACTTCCCAGATGTGGCTAGGCTTCTTGCAGTAGTGGCAAGAAGCTTGCTGTGACTGTCTATGCTACTGCGGTGCCTGGTAAAATGGTGCTATAGTTGGAGTCTGGTGCTGCTACGGCTGCTTAAAAGGTCTGGACTAGAAATAAGAATGCTTAGTAGTCACTTTGCTGTTGTTAGCCCCCAGAAAAGAATCACGATCACTTTTCGGTTTTAAACACAACTCCCGCTCTCACTTGCGTGCCTCCGCAAGTATCTCCGAATAGGTCTCATAGAAAGACGAAACAAGGATCTTACTTCCCAGTTCAGACCCTTGCAGAAATGGATAGCTCGAACCTCCGGATCCTTCACCAAATATTCCGCAAATCGGCTCAGCCTACCGAACTCTGTAGCGTATTCCTCCACAGACATGCTCCCCTGACTAATGCTCTCAAACTGGCTCCCCAAGTCTAAACTGTCTGCCCAAGCAAATAACTTCCTCTTAAAGAGGTCCTTGAACACCTACCAAGACTGACCTGTATCAACAAAAAGTGGCTCATGTCACGACCCGCACCCGATATAGGGATGTAAGTTGGGAACAACGCCCAGCCTATGCCGCAGAATCAGCAGTAGAACGTTGTTTGGTAATCTATCTAATAATAGAATCAGCCAACAACAAAATTAATATACTCAATCACAAATCTAAGATGGGAATGAGCATGAATAGGTTAAAAGAATAGAATAGTCACAATATAACTCATGAGTCAAAATAATAACATCAATGAGTCTGAGAAAATACTAAACAATAAGCTGGCGACAAATCCAATACAAGAGAATAACTAAGATACTATAAGTCTTGGGTCATCTGTCTCAGTCGGGGCGAGTCCCTCCTGAGCCAGGATCTCTGGCTTAAAGTCCACAACATCCTGAGGCCCGTAATGAGTAGGGTACCACTCCTCAGTGTCATCTGAAAAAAATATATCCAATCAGGAAAGGAGCAGAGTACATCTCTAACAACAGTTCTAATCAATGATATAAACTATGTAGCAGTAAATAGATATGAATATACAAGATGCAACAATAGATACAAGAGATATACAATAAAGGAAATACTGGAATAAATACAAGAATGAATAATATGACAATGAACAAGAATACTAATGACTAAGTGTGTGAGTACTAGCTTTAAATGTGATCGGCTTGGAAACTTGCACAAGGATAAGGGCTTGGCTAGTCATACATACGGTGTATAAACAACATTCACAAGGAACAAGACATGCACAAGAAGGATATGATCACATATCTACACTAAAATATTCCCCACCCCCGACTGGTATAGGGGATCCAACCATGGTACGCTATGGCACGAGATTCTCTAGGAAGGTAGCTAGTCTCCTCGAGAATCAGTGTCTATACATCTACAAGAAACAAGAAAACAAGGCTTGCACAAGATACACCATATATATCAAGGAATAACATCTCATAACGAGATTCGGATATACTAATCCGTGTAACCATCATGTCAAAAAATCAAGGATATCTTCACTAGATACAATGAACATAGAGGATATCATAAATAAGAAACTATTAGAGAATGTACTCGCCTAAAGTCTGATAAATAGTATCACAGATGTCGGATACGGTGCCTCAAAGACCTAGATATGGAATATAATATCAATACAAGGTTTTGGAATGAGAAATAAGTTAAACTAGTCAACTTCTTGGTTATAAAGCCATTTCTAAGTCAAAATAGTCTAACTAGGTCAACTCTAAGTCAAACTAGTCAAATTTGGATAAACTACCTATTTCTAGGTTGCATGAGTCTATCTCTATGATATTGGGCCCATACACTATGAAACTAGGTCATACTAGTTAAATCTAAGATACTAAGAACACACTAAGATATCGTATCTCAGGATACACAACAAGAGATATGAGAATTTCACAATATGCATATATAATCAATATTAAATATACTAATCCTAATTACAATTGCTAAGTGGATACATTGGCTTTGAACCAACTCGGTATCGCACCACTAAACACCCATTTCAATACCCAACTCGAATACCTTGAGTATTGATCCAATACCTTAACATCTACCTTGGTATCTCAAGGTAATGTGATATCTAGTATATATCTAACTACTCAACACGAAACTATATACAAATATATAATAATCTAATACAAACTACTAGCTATATACTAATATGCATATATACACACTTACATACATATTACCAAGTAATCACTAGCTACTAGATATCAAAATATGCATATGTATATATATCTACTAATTGGTAACTTAACTAGATAACTAATAACTAGTTAACTAACCACTAATAAACTAGCTAACTACTAAAACTAACAAACTAGGAACTAACTAACTACTAACCATACTACCTTACCTAGCTCTGATACTAGAGACTGCTGATACTGGCTGCTCCTGGTGGAGTTGCTGTGCTTCAGTGCAGGGCCTGCTCGAACCTGCAGCTGGGGCTAGCTGCTGCTACAGTGCAACTGCTCGTGCATTGTGTGTTGCACCCATTCCCTGCTGCTATGCTCTGTTGAACCCCCTCGATGTTGCTGTGCTGCTATTGCCTGCTGAACCTCCTCGCTGTGCTGCTACTTCCTGCTGTTCTTCATAGATGCTGCTGCTATATTTGCTTTGCTGCAGAGCATTATGCATAGTTATTGTTGCTGCTTCCAGTTGTTGTTCCTGCCCGATCCCCCTTTCTTGCACACACATAACTCTCACACATCTATATAAATATATGCATAATACCTCTATATATGTATATAACTAGATATACACCCATCAATCTCTCTCTCTCTCTCTCTCTCTCTCTCTCTCTCTCTATATATATATATATATATATGTGTGTGTGTGTGTGTGTGTGTGTGTTTGTGTGTGTGTGTGTGTGTGTGTATGATTATATATACATTGTATAGACGAGGGTATGTTTACTTGAGTGTCTATATATATATATATATATATATATATATATATATATATATATATATATATATATATAGCATCATATATATATATATATATATATATATATATATATATATATGATGCTATATATATATATATATATATATATATATATATATAGCTATGTACATACACATATGCGCTACTAGATTCCATACATATATATAGCATCACATACACATATACATATATATTCAACTTACATATATACATATATCATACTATTCAAATAGCTATATATATAGATGTATATCTACATATATATATAAACACATATGCATATAGATACTTGATACACTAGTACATATAACTACATATATATACATAATCACATATATATATACATATATATCTATCTACAACAATATATACATATACATAAGAATTTATATATTATCAATATCTATGAATAAAGGAGATTGGATCTAGAAATGCAACAAAATAAAAGTGTGGTGTGCATCACACCCGTATCACACTAGATCTATGATACGCTTGCGATACGAGTCCACCACACAACCAAACGTACCTCGAAGGACACGAACAAGTCTAAAATACTATATATAAATAATACGTGGAGTAAAATATATATATATATCTATGTGTCTGTGTCAGAATATGACATGCACAAAGTCCCATGTCGGAGAAAAAACTCTCAATTCAACATGTATCACCAAATTATTGGGATACGACCTATACATATCTAATTATGGATACGATACTAGCCACAAACAAACAAACACATGTTAATTTGGTTTATATGACCAATTGACAAATACAACAAGTGTCAATCTCGGAATTTCTCCAAAATTGACACAAAAAGCACCATAACTTTCTCAATATGCCTCTAATGGACCTAATTCCAATTCTTATGGGTAGTCTATGCATATGGGGTAGTTTTTCATGGTTAAATATTATATTTAGAACCTAATTCAAGAGAAAAAACTAAATTATACCTATTGGGAGATGGATTCCCAATAAAATCTCTAAATTTGATAAAATTGGCCTTCAACTTGTAGATCCTTACTCCTCTTTGTAGATCCTTGCTTCCTCCTTCTAGATCCTTGCTCTACTAGTCTCCAATGGTGATTTGGAAAAGAATTAGGATGAAATTTGGTAGAGAATTGCTGTGGGAATGAAAGAATTTGGTTGAAGAAAATTCTACATCTAGTTTTGAAATGAAAAGAGGAGAGATAAACTTTCCTCCTCTTTTTTTATAGGCCGGCCACTCTACCCCTTTCCCAAGTCACTATGTAATATCCATTATACCCCTTGGGGCCTCTCATGAAAAAATAATTTAAGAGGGACGGTTATAGTCTAATGGTTTACTTAAATTAATCCTCCTCCTAATGAATTGGCTTCTAATTGGGCTCAAATCTAACTAATTATAAATGTTGGTCCATAGATCTAATCTAAACTAGTTAGGTCCACTAACACAAGTCTAAAATAATAAACTAGCATCTAATAATAATTAAATAATATAATAAATAATTATTCATATGCACAATATTTAATTAATTATGAAATTACTAAAATACCCTTTCCTAGAAAATTTGGTAGTGACAAGTCTACCCTCCTTAAAATAATTTTGTCCTCGAAATTCTAAGACGAAAACTACCCCCAAAAAATAACAGAACAGAACAAAAGAATAAAACATAACTAGGAAAGAACATATCAGAACATACCTCAAGGCACCAACAAATATAGATAACGCTATCGCATTTTATCCTCTCTCTCCTAGGTAGACTCCCACGGAGAGTGATGCCTCCATTCGACGCATACCAAGGGAATAGTCTGGTTTCTCAGCACCTTCTCTCTCTGATTCAGAATCTCAACTGGCTGCTCTGGATAGCTAACAGTAGGCCCCCCTCTATCTCTGAGTAATCCTATACATTAGTAGGATCTGCCACGTACCATCTCAACTGCGACACGTAAAATATGTTGTGCACTCCCTCCAATGCAGGTGGAAATTCTAGTCTATAAGCAACTGCACCGACCCTCTCAAGAATGGTGAAAGGTCCGATGAATCGCGGACTAAGCTTTTTGCCTCCACCGAAACGAATCGTGCCTCGTCCGAAAAATCCTCAGAAACACCAAACCACCAACCTAGAATAAAACACAACCTTAAGAACTTAATCTATAACTAACAACCAATAACAAGCACAAAATAAAATATAAACTATACCTCAAATTCCAAGGGTCTCTGATGGCTATCGGTCCAATATCGCTGTCTGTCCTACGCCACTCGAAGTCTGTCTATGATCAGCTTAACCTTCTCTATTGCATCCACAACCATATCTGGCCCTAGCAAAACTCTCTCTCCAACATCGTCCTATGACAAGGGAGTACGATATCTCCGACCGTACAGAACCTCAAATGGTGACATCTCTATACTAGCCTGGTAGCTGTTGTTGTAAGCAAACTCTACTAAATGGAGATGGTGTCACTACCACATCCTAAAATAGGGGCATTTTTATCTTTTTATTTATTATAAGTATTGTGTATATTTATTTTTAAATAATTGCATGATATGTGTATATATATATATATATATTATATATAGTGTTCTTTAATGCATGAGTTAGTAGACTAGACCTAGAAGCCCACTAGATAAACCCCTGACCAAATTTTAGGATTATGGATTTTAATTAGTAATTTTTGGGATTAAATATTGAGATTATAAATTATTACCGTGATTTTATTTAATTATTGTACCTTACCGTTGCTTCGATATTTGGAGCGCTATACTAGCTTTTTCCTTCCAACAAATTCCACACCCTTGTCCTAGACGTGTCCGTTTTCCATTTTGATCTTTGTGTAACTCATAAATATGCTCTCTTGTGCTTAATTTTAGTCGCACAATATTCTTTATGGATATTTATTTTTATTCCAAATAAATCCAACTTTCCATCTTTGTGCGTTCCAGTCAAAATTGGAGACACAATCTTGACCCGTTTTGTACAACCCAAATTATGACAATATTCTATTCTGAGTCTTCTACGTCCATGATACTTGTGTCCCACCTAATTTTAACCCCATGCACTTCCAATTAATTTTAGAACACCGTTTACATTAATTTTAATTAAATTGGTGTAAGGACCCAACTTGACCCAAAACTAGACCAATGCTAAACCAAACCCCCACTCACACCCTCAACTGTCATACTAAACACTACACATCCTTTTTAACCATTACATCATACCAAAAATGGTGTTTTCTCTCATCCAATCCCAATTCTCATATTTTGTGCAATTTTCTAATTTTTGGGGGCTTTTATGCAAAAGTGCAATAAGGTGTCACCATCCTATTGGTCAAGGCCAATGAATTTCCTCCCTCTTTGACTGGTCCAACTCTCTCTCTCTCTCCCCTCTTTGGTTGTACACTTTCCTTCATGATTAATCATGGCCCATCATTCAAAATGAAGCATCATCCTAACCACACACACCCTCCTATATAATCCCTCATCCTTACCCCTTTCCCAATGAGCCAACCCCATCCCAAGGAACACATGGCCGACCCTAATCCCTAGGCTAGCTTCACCATCTTCTTCCTACTACATGAAAACTCCTCTATTATTTTTATTCATCAAAATCACCACCATCCTTCTTCCTATAAAGCGAAAACCCTAGACCAACCTCGGCTTCCATCGCCGACACCCCAGATACCATCACATCCAATGATCGATGCACCTAGCCGTGGGTTCAGTCGAGCACCTGGCGGTGCATCACCACCGTCTCGACATCCACGTCGACTCCATGCTACCTCCCAGCCAGTCCACGCCATGAACCACCACAGTCGACTCACGTGCACCAGAGCGGTGTCGATCTTCGGTCGATCAACTGCTTCCAGTCAAGTCGAGCACATTGCATTGCCCGCCCCACCCCGTCGAGCCAGCAAGCCGCCATAAAAACTGGTCGAGCTCTCCTCGCGGGACCCTCGTCGCCGGCGCCATTGCGTGCATGCTGTCACCATGTGTGTGCAGCATAAACTACCGTCCCGATGCTCTGTCACCTCCGTTGTGTCGATATCTCGACCGGACCTAGGACCTCAACGCGTGAGAGCCATTGTCGCCCAACCTCACCAGCAAGGCTGAGACGTTGCAGGCACGGGCTTCGTCGGTGTCGTGGATCCCATCGCCAATCTATTCCTTTCTCCAGCATCGAACAGTCAGTATCTCGGCTCCTCCGGCGATGACTGAAATACACCACCACCATCGTCGACATCCCCACCACCTCGCCTGAGCCTCGCCCCTCCGGCAACACCGACGACCTTCATCATCATCATCATCACCGTCATCATCATCATCGTTATCACCACCACCACCACCATCATAATCATCATCATCATTATCATCATCACCGTCGATCTCCAACCAGGCAGCAGTCGACCACCCTCATCGAAGATGACCCGCAACAGTCTCCCTCGACCCCGTGCACGCACAGGTTCGAACTGCCTTCCCTCATAATTTTATGTGTACTTCTGTGAATGCTATTAGGGATTAGCATATTGCTTCATAACAGTTTAGTTGATGTGATTGCAAGACCCATATTGGTGAACCTAATAACTAGTATGCGTGTGTGTATGCGTATAATAATTAGTTTGATATATATATATATATATATATATATATATATATATATATATATATATATATATATATATATATTTTCGTGGGAAATTGATTGCTAGTACAAGGTATGACTGTAATATATATATATATATATATATATATATATATATATATATATATATATATATATATATATATATATATGTTGTATGGCCATAAGTATTAGTAGTGGGTATCCCGTATTTGCATATGACTATGTGACCCTAAATATTAGTGAATTGACCGCCTTGTGTACACTAACGTACTGTCTTAGACATGTGTTGGAGTTATACGGGATTTAGAGCTTTACACATGTGTTAGTGAGTTGACTGTCTGGTTATGCACAGCATTTGAGGACATGACACCCGTACATTTAGACACACACTTGACCCTGCTAGTTGACCAATTATCACCCCTAGCGTAGTCTCTGAGTTCAGTGTAATTATATTTATTCACGTACTAGTATAATGGCTGGTATTATATTATTATTATATTATGTCTATAGGACCATTGGATCGTCCTGCGAGAGTTCAGGAGCAGGACATTGGTATTGCCCGCTCAGAACCCCAGGCGAGTATATTCTCTGATAATTTCCGTTATTTGATAATTTCTATAATTCAATCATTTAGAAATGTTACATCTGATTCTGACACTGTGCTACACGGACTAGTATATAGATTGGATCTGCAGTCATACGATGTTACATTGGCTATCATATTGACATTGTACACGATATTGATATTAGACATTGTATATGATATATTGAACATTGATCGTATATCGTAACGTCTCATGGTTGGATCCACTGTACTAGTTGGGGCGGAAGAAATATTAGTAGATTATGTGAATACCCAACTCTACATGCATCATAGCTCACCCCAGACCTCACGTCGGGTGCAGCCTGACCATTACATGCCTCATAGCCTTTTATATATGATTAGCCTGACTATTACTCGCATCATAGCTAACCAGATGGTTAGCCTGACCTTACATGAATCATAGCTAATTATATGTAACAAGCCTGATCTTGTCCCAAGTTGATCACATAATAGACTGATATTTCAAACACTTAGAATAGTTACAGTTCTTTATTTCAGTTTCATATACTACATCACCCGTATATGATATTATAGCTCTTTCTCTTTATTTCATATATGCACTGACTATGCCATATTGTCTATTGCCTGTTCTCTTTATTATTTTCCACTGCATCTACTTATTATTTCTTTCAGTATATAGCATCATCTATTTATTGTTTTATAGTCCTTATCAATTAACTGGAACTGTTATTAGGTTGTACTTTGCTCCATCCTGACTGAAAATATTTTTTCAAACTGCGACTTAGAGGACTTGTTTCTGGCATACTTGGAGATTTGGATATTATTGTTTGCAGGTTAGACTATTTTTGTTGTTTAGACTTGTGTTGTATTTTGTTTATGTTCTCCGATATCTTATCATTCTTTAGTTTCTGTGATTGAGTATTTCCATATTATATTGTGATATCTGTGTCTCCTTATGTAGTTCGATATTCATGTGAGATTGATTAGCTAGTATTATGACCTAGACAACGTTTTATCGCCGATACTGCGGCGTAGGCTGGACGTACCCACGACTCATGTCCAAATTTTGGGTATGGGTCGTGATACAATTTTAGTGGTGGCCCATGCAGGTTAGGCTTCACAAATTGTGCGATACCGTGGTAGTACGACGTCTTAGTTGTACTATTACGTGCCTGCGATAGGATATAGGACATAGGATACTAGGATGAGAGAGGATACTCAATCATAAATTATTTGAGAGATTCCTAGGACGACCCTTGAGAATCTTATTATAATTTCCAATTTAAATCTTTCCCTTATTTTTGTCCGTTCTTACTTGTTGTTATTGAATTTGATTCTTGTTGATCAGTTGTTAAATTTAATTCTTGGTGTCGTTGTTGAGTTTGATTTCTTATCGAGATAAACTTTACGAACTAAAATTTACGGTATTATCTGATGACATATGTTGATGAGGACAGCAAAAAAGATAAAACTTCTGCTTTGGTTATGGAGCATAGAGTTCATCTAGCTGGAGTGTCGAAAACGTAGGTACCTGACTTCGGATGTGTATATATCTTAGTTATAAAATTTGGAATTTCTCGTAGCTATACTTGTCGGCACAACGAGGATTCTAGACGACATGATTATAGAGTTGCATACCTAAGTTATAGAATCTATCATTTATTGCAGCTATGCTCACTGGCGTGACGAGGATTCTAAGTGTCATAATTTCAGATAGACGTGTATGATTATCAGATTATATCATAAATTGGTTCTTAAAGTATCATCTTAATACTTATCCACTTTTGTTATTATAGGACTTGTCCTATCATCTTTTTAGCTTAGCAGTAGAGATACTTTTAGTCCTTAGTCCAGTTCCTTATAGAACTTTATTCCATTAGGGTTTCTCGTTAGTGTGATAATTGGTGACTTGCAATTAGGTCTGTATCTTGTATCAGTATTGACTGAGTATGGCTTGTGAGTCTGTAGGTGTTTCTTGGTTGGACATGTGAGCAATAGGCATCAATCTAGAGTTAACCCATAGCGTAGTATCTTGTAGCAATAGTTCTATGATAGGTATCATTATAGTTAGTATTGGTACTATAGGTAGAAGGGGGAGTAAATAGTATCAGTAATGGTTCCAGAAGTTAGTATCAGATTCAGCATGCCAGTCCTGGATAGTCATGAATTCATGTAGTTGGGTGATTCATGTAAACCATTAAGTATCAAGAAAGTTGTGTTAAAAATTAATGGAGCATGATGTTCAATTTGGTGGTTGATACTTGGGTGTGTCAAGTGTAAAGAAAAGTATATGCATAAAGGGTATTAATGAGTGTGCCATAGTAGGAGGGTACCCATAAGTGTATAAGAGAGTGTGAGAGAATAAGAATACATTATGCTAAGTAGTAAGACTTGTGTTACAGATAAAAGTAGGAACCTGATATAATTAGATATGAGTGTACCGATATATGACTAATGATGGATGTATCACCTGATATTGAGGCCAATGATGGATTGGATGCAATAGATGGAAGAGTGTCTAGAAATTATGTCCATGATGCACAGTGGGTGATGAGTGTCAGTGCGAGAGTTCAAGAAAGTGGAAGCATGAGTATTAGAAAATTCCAATAGTGTGTCATGGGTTGAGAATTATCAAGATTGGTCATGAAAGGTATGAAGTATATCACAGATTAGTGTATCAGCCTATAAAAGGTTAAAGGAAGATACTTATACATCAATCGAGATATGGAACCATATGCCTGCCTTTGAGAGTGAAGTAAAACATGTGTATTATAGAAAGTGCAAGTAATCATGAGTTCTAGTGAGTGTGATGAGGTGATATAATAAGGAAGCTAGTGTTACTATACCAAGAGTGCTAGTATTTTTATGCCATGGATTAGTTGAGCAATGTGCTACTAACAGTAAGTACCTTGTGTGATAATATTAGATTGGTGTATCAGTTAATATTGATAGAAAATTATTGGGAGTAATAGTGCAAGTAATCCAGGCAGTGAAAATTTTAGTACACAGTTGAAGGTTGTAGACAATTGGTGTATTTGTGTGTACCTTGAGTGTTAGAGACTGTGATTATATATATGTATACTTAGATAGATGTGGGTTAGAAATGTGTATTAGTATATGTGTAGATGATGTGCATGTGTAAGGATCTGTGGGCTTGAGCATGTCTGAGATGGCACTGCAAACTGGCTTGGGTGTCCATCTAGAGTCGTATTAGAGGGAGCAGTACTTAGTGTGGTGTGTTGCACTTGGTGTGCACTTGAGTGATAAGAACGACTAGTATAAACGATTGCAGTAGCTAAGAAAGCTAGCAGTGTGTGTGCTTGTAGTAGAAACAATGGTACCTAAAGGGATAGGGGTATCAAACTTGGATGCATCATTTGACCTATGGTTGTGTTAGAGGTTCTTGGTATCAGATTTAGGTATTAATAGACAAGTGTATGCAATGTGGATGTATCCATGGATATCTTGTGGACTAGTGATTAGTTGATACGGGTATCGGTGTATAGGGATAGAAATTAGTGAGTGAATGTGCCAGAGTTAAGTATATGTTAAGTGTATGAAGATGTCCAGGTGATGTGTTAGCAGGTTCTGTTATTTTCTTTCCTTCTGTTCCTTTTTTGCCTATTTGATTAATTGATTGATTCCTTAGTACCGTAGCTTATATCGATGATTTTCTTACTATAATGTAGTTAGTAGTACACCCTGACAGAGACTGCAATATCATGACAAAACAAACCATAACCATGCATATTTTCTCTAGATTGAATATTGTATTGTAGGTAGGATTTTCTGAGACCTTGATTGTTGGGGGTTTGACCGTAGTGAAGATTAATGAAGAGGTCATGACTGGACAGAGAGAGACAATGTGCCTTAAATTTTGAGGATAAATATTAATTTAAATAAAGAGTTAAGAACTTAATATGACAGAATTGACGATTTTGTTAAATCATTAATTTTTATGAAGATTATGATATGATTAAATTTGTTATTAAAATTTGAGAAATTTAAGAAGATTATCATTATATTTATTGAGTACAAGATATAAATTTTAAAACTTATATTTTGAATGTTGTATTTGAAGACTTCTTAAGTATTACAGTATTTGAGTATTGTGGGGAAAAAGATTCGAGGAATAAGATCACAAATAGATTAGTGTTTGAATTCAAATTTTTAGGATGAGATTTTAAATTTTATAAATATGCATTGATTGGATTTAAAATTAGAGGATTGGATATTAAACTTTCTATTTAGTTATTAACTTAAAATTTTGGAGGAGATTGTGATAAGAATGGAATTTGATTTTAAATTAAAGGATTTTTAGGAATATGATATTTATAGAATTTTGAAAATTTTGTGAAATAACAATAGGGATTTACTTCATGATTATATGGTTTGATGAATTTAAATTTTGATGGTAAAAATAAAATAAAAATAATAAAACTATTGAGGATCTTAAATTTCAAGGACAAAATTTTTCTAAGGAGGGTAGACTTGTCACTACCACATCCGAAAATAGGGATATTTTTGTCTTTTTATTTATTATAAGTATTGTGTATATTTATTTTAAATAATTGCATGATATGTGTGTATATATATATATATTATATATAGTGTTCTTTAATGCCTGAGTTAGTAGACTAGACCTAGAAGCCCACTAGATGAACCCCTGACCAAATTTTAGGATTATGAATTTTAATTAGTAATTTTCGGGATTAAATATTGAGGTTATAAATTATTATCGTGATTTTATTTAATTATTGTACCATACCGTTACTTCGATATTTGGAGCGCTACACTAGCTTTAGCCTTCCAATAAATTCCAAACCTTTATCCTAGACGTGCCCGTCTTCCATTCTGATCTTTATGTAACTCATAAATATACTCTCTTGTGCTTCATTTTAGTCGCACAATATTCGTTACAGACGTTTATTTTTATTCCAAATAAATCCAACTTTCCATCTTTGTGCGTTCCAGTCGAAATTGGAGACACAATCTCGACCCGTTTTGTGCAACCCAAATTATGATAATATTTTATTCTGAGTCTTCTACGTCCATGACACTTGTGTTCCACCTAATTTAAACCCCATGCACTTCCAATTAATTTTAGAACAACATTTACATTAATTTTAATTAAATTGGTGTAAGGACCCAGCTTGACCTAAAACTAGACCAAAGCTAAACCAAACCCCCACTCACACCCTCAACTGTCATACTAAACACTACACATCTTTTTTAACTATTACATCCCACCAAACATGGTATTTTCCCTCATCCAATCCCAATTTTTATATTTTGTGCAATTTTCCAATTTTTGGGGGTTTTATTCAAAAGTGGAATAAGGTGTCACCATCCTATTGGCCAAGGTCAATGAAGAAACATTTCCTCCCTCTTTGACCGGTCCAACTCTCTCTCCCCCCCTTTGGTTGTACACTTCCCTTTATGATTAATCATGGCCCTTCATTCAAAATGAAGCATCATCCTGACCACACACACCCTCCTATATAATCCCTCATCCTCACCCCTTTCCCAATGAGCCAACCCTATCCCAAGAAATACATGGCCGACCCTAATCCCTAGGCTAGCATCACCATCTTCTCTCTCCTACATGCAAACTCCTTCTCCATTATTTTTATTCATCAACATCACAACCATCCTTCTTCCTATAAACTGAAAACCTTAGACCAATCCCGGCTTCCATCACCGATACCCCAGATACCATCACATCCAATGATCGATGCACCTAGCCGCGGGTTCAGTCAAGCACCTGCCGGTGCATCACCTCTGGCCCGACATCCACGTCGACTCCGCGCTATCTCTCAGCCAGTCCATGCCATGAACCACCACAGTTGACTCTCGTACACCAGAGCGGTGTCGATCTCTGGTCGATCGACTGCTTCCAATCCAGTCGAGCATATTGCGTTGCTCGCCCCACCCCGCCGAGCCAGCAAGCCGCCATGAAAAATGGCCGAGCTCTCCTCGCGGGACCCTTATCGCCGGCGCCGTTGCGTGCACGCTATCACCATGTGCGTGTAGCACAAACTATCGTCCCGATGCTCCGACACCTCCGTTGTGTCGATATCTCGACCGGACCTAGGACCTCGATGCGCGAGAGCCATGGTCATCGTACCTCACCGGCAAGGCTGAGACATTACAGGCGCGGGCTTATTCGGTGTCATAGATCCCATCGTCATTTTGTTCCTTTCTCCAGCGTCGAACAGTCAGCATCTCGGCTCCTCCGGCGATGACTGAATTGCACCACCACCATCGTCGACATCCCCATCACCTCGCCTGAGCATCGCCCCTTCGGCAACACCGACGACCTTCATCATCATCATCATCATCACCGTCGATCTCTAACTCGGCAGCAGTTGACCACCATCGCCGGAGATGACCCGCAGTAGTCTCCCTCGACCCCGTGCACGTACAGGTTTGAACTGCCTTCCCTTGTGATTTTATGTGTACTTGTGTGAATGCTATTAGGGATTAGCATATTGCTTCACGGCAGCTTAGTTGATGTGATTGCAAGACCCGTGTCGGTGAACCTAATAACTAGTATGCGTGTGCGTGCGTGTATGCGTATAATAATTAGTTTGATATATATATATATATATATATATATATATATATATATATATATATATATATTATGGGAAATTGATTGCTAGTACTAGGTATGACTATAATATATATATGTTCTATGGCCATAAGTGTTAGTAGTGGGTATCCCATATTTGTATTTGGCTATGTGACCATGAATATTAGTGAATTGACCGTCTTGTGTATACTAATGTACTGGCTTAGACGTGTTGGTGTTACACGAGATTTAGAGCTTTAGACATGTGTTAGTGAGTTAACTGTCTGGTTATGCACAACATTTGAGGATATGACACCCGTGTATTTAGACGCACACTTGACCCTGCTAGTTGACCAGTTATCACCTAGCGTAGTCTCTGAGTTCAGTATAATTGTGTTTATGCACGTACTAGTGAAATGGATGATATTATATTATTATTATATTGTGTATATAGGACCATTGGATCGTCCTGCGAGACTTCAGGAGAAGGACATTGGTATTGCCCATTCAGGACCCCAGGCGAGTATATTCTCTGATAATTTTCGTTATTTGGTAATTTTTATAATTCAAGCATTTAGAAATGTCACATCTGATTCTGACACTGTGCTACATGGACTAGTATATAGATTAGATCTGCAGTCATGAGATATTACATTGGCTATCGTATTGACATTGTACACGATATTGATATTAGATATTGTACATGATATATTGGATATTGATCGTGTATCGTAACATATCATGGTTGGATCCACTGTACTAGTTGGGGGCAGAGGAAATATTAGTTGATTATATGATCATACCCAACTCTATATGCATCATAGCTCACCCCACACCACACGTCGGGTGCAGCCTGACCATTACAGGCCTCATAGCCTGTTATATATGATTAGCCTGACCGTTACTCGTATCATAGCTAACCAGATAGTTAGCTTGACCTTACATGAATCATAACTAATCATATGTAACAAGCCTGATCTTGTCCTAAGCCGATCATATGATAGACTGATATTACAAATACTTAGAATAGTTACAGTTCTTTATTTCAGTTTTATATACTACATCACCCTTATATGATATTGTAGCTCTTTCTCTTCATTTCATATATGCACTGACTATGCCATATTGTCTATTGCCTGTTCTCTTTATTATTTCCCACTGCATCTACTTATTATTTCTTTCATTATATATCATCATCTATTTATTGTTTTATAGTCCTTATCAATTAACTAGAACTGTTATTGGGTTGCACTTCGCTCCATCCTGACTGGAAATATTTTTCCAGACTGCGACTTAGAGGACTTGTTTCTGGCATACTTGGAGATTTGGATGTTATTGTTTGTAGGTTAGACTATTTTTGTTGTTTAAACTTGTGTTATATTTCGTTTATGTTCTCCGATATCTTATCGTGCTTTAGTTTCTGTGATTGAGTATTTCCATATTATATTGTGATATTTGTGCCTCCTTATGGAGTTGGATATTCATGTAAGATTGATTAGCTAGTATTGTGACCTTGACAGCATTTTACCGCCGATGCTGCGGAGTAGGCTGGACGTACCCATGACTCATGTCCAAATTTTGGGTACGGGTCATGACAGATGGTCCTCTCAAGATCCTCCAAAATCTAGTACACAAGTGCACAATATATCCTCGAGATTCTGAATAGTCCTCTCTAACTGCCCATCTGTTTGGGCTGATATGTAGTACTGAACTTGAGCTCGGTTCCCAAACTCGCCTGTAAACTCCTCCAGTAATGAGAAGTGAAATAACTATCCTGATCTGAGACTATGCTGACAGAAACTCCATGTATCCTAATGATCTGCCTCACATACATCTCTTCCAGCTTCTCCATAGACAAACCCACCTTGAAAGACGAAAAGTGGGCCGACTTGGTCAATATGTCAATAATGACCCAAATTGCGTCTTTCCCACCTGGAGATCATGGAAGTCCGGACACAAATTCCATAGTAATGTGCTCCCACTTCCAATCTAGAATGGGTAATAGCTGAAGTAAACCTCCTGGCCTCTGCCTCTCGGCTTTCACCTGCTGGCACACTAAGCATCTGGATACAAACTGTGCCACTTCCCGCTTTATGCCATACCACCACACACTCTCTCGCATATCTCGATATATCTTGTTGGCACCTAGATATATGGAATACTGAGCGCAATGCACTTCCTGCAATTCTTTCTCACGCAGCTCCCTAGGCACACATAATCTAACACCATGCCGTAAAGAACCATCCTCAGCAATGGTGAAATCATCCTCCAATCCTTCTCTCACCTGAGCTCTGATGCTCCTCAGAGATATATACTCATACTGAGCTGCCTTGATCCTGTCCATCAACTTCGAGTCTATCTGCAACCCCCATATCTGCATAGCCAAACCAGGAACTATTACCTCAATACCCAAGCTTTACAAGTCCTACAACAAATATCGATCCTGCGTCAACAACATAGCTACCGAAAACCTGCTCAAAGCATTAGCAACTACATTGGCTTTCCCAGGATGATACTGTAACGAGATATCAAAATCCTTTATCAGTTCCAACCACCGACGATATCTCATATTCAACTCCTTTTGCATGAAAATATACTTCAAGATCTTGTGGTCTGTGAAGATCTCCACACGCTCTCCATACAAATAGTATTTCTGTAACTTCAGGGCAAAAATGACTGCTACCAACTCTAAATCATGGGTAGGATAGTTCTTCTCATGAGGACGCAATTGCCTGGATGCATAGGCAATTACTTTTCTATTCTGCTGAAGAACACAACCCAAACCTTTCCCTGATGCATCACTATAAATAGTGAAACCTTTAGACCCTGATGGCAATATCAAAATAGGAGCAGACGTCAACCTCTTCTTTAATTCCTAAAAAGAAACCTGACAGTCCTCCGTCCAAACAAACTCTACATCATTACTGGTGAGTCTGGTCATCGGCTTGGCAATCCTCAAAAAATATTGCACAAACTTTCTGTAGTAGCCTGCCAAACCCAAGAAACTCCTGATCTCTGCTACTAAACTCAGGGTCTTCTAAGACTCCACTGCTGTGATCTTCTTCGGATCTACTGAAATTCCATCAGTAGTCACAACATGCCCCAAGAACGCTACCTTGTCCAAGAAGAACTAACACTTTGACAGCTTCTCATACAACTTCTCCTTCCTCAGCACATCCAACATAATCCGCAAATGCTCCTTGTGCTCCTCCGATGTCTTCGAGTATATGAGTATGTCATTATGAACACCACCATGAACTTGTTAAATTACTGATGGAACACCTTGTTCTTTAAATTCATAAATATTTCTGGGATATTAGTCAACCCAAACGGCATCACCATAAACTCCTACTGACCATACCAAGTTCTAAAATTAGTCTTCGGTATGTCCTCCGGCTTCACTTTCACCTGGTGGTAGCCTGATCTCAAGTCTATCTTAGAAAATACCTTGGCACCACTCAACTGATCGAACAAGTCATCAATTCATGGAAATGGGTATTTATTCTTGATAGTGAGATTATTCAATGGAAATGGGTATTTATTCTTCGGTACAAACAATACCGGGGCTCCCCACGGTGGATTACTCGATATGATAAACCCCTTATCCTGTAATTCATCCACCTACTTCTTCAGCTCGACCATCTCGCTATTGTTTACTTTATAGACATGCTGTGAAATTGCTTCTGCACCTGGTACCAAGTCTATAGAGAATTTAATATCTCGATCTGGCGGCAATCCTGGCAATTCCTCAGAAAACACATCCAAGAATTCTGCTATCAACGGATACGACAACTCCTTGTCTTCCACCATAGCTCCCTAAATAATGCCTTCTTCCTGCTCTGCGGGTCTTTTAGCAAACTCAAACTCTGGCTCTCCTGGCGGACCAAACAAAACTCTACCTCCTCTACAATCTATACTAGCAGAGTGCCTACTCAACCAATCCATCCCGAGTATAATATCATAGCTTGAAAGTGGCATTACAAGTAGACATGCACTAAACTCCCGGCCTCCAAAAGTAACTCTCCAATCATTGCAAATATCATTAACCAGGATAATGCCTCCTCCGATCATGATCTTGCAAGTCCTAAGCAAAGACTCAGCTACCAAACCATGATTCAGAGAAAAAGAAATATATACAAAACTATGGGAAGCACTACTATCAAACAAAGCTGAAGTTGGAATGGAATCAAGAAGAATAGAACCTGTGATGACATCTCTGGTGGGCTCGTCCTCCTCGACTGTCATAGAGAACGCTCGCCCCTGACGTGCACCTCCCTGATGTTGATGCTGGACATAACGCTGCTGCTGGGTCAAAAGCGGAGGTCCCCTCGGTTGTACTGCAGGTGGTCTCGCCTGTGTCATCAGAACTGGAGCTGCTCCCTGAACTGCACGACGAGGCTTGGAAGGACACTCTCTTAGCTGATGCCCTTCGGTACCATAATACAAACAAACTCCCAACCTCTTCCTGTAAACTTCCCAGATGTGGCCGAGCTTCTTACAGAAGTGGTAGGAAGCTTGCTGTAACTGTCTCTGCTACTGTAGTGCCTGGTAAAATGGTACCCTAGCTAAAGTCTGGTACTGCTGGGGCTGCTGAAAAGGCCTGGACTGGAAATAAGGATATTTGGCAGATACTGTACTGCTGTTGGCCCCCAGAAAAGAATTGCGATCTCTCTTGGGCTTCAAACCCAACTCCCGCTCAAAATTGCGTGCCTCCGCAAGTATCCCCGAGTAGGTCTCATAAAAAGACGGAATGAGGATCTTCACTTCCCAGTTTAGACTCTTACGAAAATGAATAGCTCGAACCTCCGGCTCTCTCACAAAATACTTCGCAAATCGGCTCAGCCTTCTGAACTCTGCGGCGTATTCCTCCACATACATGCTTGTCACACCCCAGTCCCAAAATACGTAGGACTAGGAGTACGTAACATGCCCAGCCATATGTATACGAACTCCAATATATGGAAACCATATACACACGTACGCTGTACATGAATATCCAATCCACCAGTGGTAATATACTGTCACAACAAGTCACACACAATCTAAATCTCATCCATAGTACAAATAATAAGTAGAAATAAAGGGCTGAATAATAACTGAATATCAAAGATGAGTATCGAGTCTGATAGTCGGATGGAAATAAATCCACTACAAAACGACTATACTGAAGTAGCAACAAGGATCTCTAAACAGCGGTAATAAAATCACAGATACTCCGAAGGTAAGACCTCCTCAGTCTGGTAAGTAGCGTCAGGACCAGGTCCATACTCCTGTGGATACTCCTGTTCGTCTATATCTGGAAAGGGACCAGGTCCTCAGAGGGACGTAACAAGATACATAATAATATGCCAATAAGTACTGAAAAATAAACATCCAATGGGTCGCCTAACCGTCTAAGTGAATGCAGTTTGAGAACAACTTTCCACCAAGTGGGCTATCTGGCCATAAAGTGGGATTGGCATGATTCTCTCGGAGAATTAGGAGCCTACAAAGCATGTCATCTTTTGAACGGCAGAGGCCGCCAAGTAGTATAGGGGTCATCACGACCGCGTATCTCCGGCAGAGCGTACGGGTTACATAAAAAGAAAAGTGCAAAGGAGCCCAATTGTCTTACTTGTTGTTCTTCCCACCCCATGCTCTAATCATGCCACATCCATGATACGATAAAACCTCTAAATAACTGCCAGGTCAACTAGCATACAAAGTTTCTATCAGCAGTTATCCCTATCCGTCGCACGACCTATACGTACCAGTGGCCAACCGAATATGCAAGTCCGTGTCTTACATGTGACTCACAGTCGTATAAGAATAGTGTCATGGCTAATAAAACATAAAATGCCTCATGATAATGGGGTGGTCTCATAAAGTAGGTCAAATGCAATTACATAAATAAAAGCAGAATATTACGACATCGTCGTTGCACCCAAGTCTCCTTGGACGCACAATTTATATAGCAATTAAAATAAATGAACTAAATACGCAGAAATAAAACATGCATGTATCATATGGAATGTAAATAATAGTACAATGGTATGGTATACTTGCTTGGTAAGAAATCTGTATAGTACAAGCGTCCAAAATGGTGTTAAGTTTGGTGGAAGAATTGGGGTTAGGGTTTGGGGTGTATTGCATGGGATATATATAGGAAAAGAGGTCGGTTCCGTGGGGGTTATTTTAGTGGTTTCAAAAACCCCTGCTGCTACTGTTTCTTTCTTTCTTTTGTTTTGGTTTTGGTTTTGGGAGAGTTTAGTAATATAATAGGTAAAGAGGCGGTGGAATGAGTCAGCTCACACGCGCGGAGAAGGGAAAGAAAAGTTGGTTTTTGCTGCTGCTGCTGCTGTTGATATTTTGCTCTCCTAACGGGTCCGGGTAGGGCTAAATGGGTAGTGGATTTAGGATAGAGGGTTTGGGTTTCGGGTTGAGATCCAATAGAAATTTCTTTTTCTTTTCTACTTAATAAATATATATGTATATATATATAAAGATATATATATATAGAAAATTCTAAAAATTATATTTGTTTATACCATTAAGCTAGCAACAGTCCAAAGGGTCTTCTACATGGAATAAATTAGAAAAAATTTGTAATGGCTCCATAGTTCCTCTAAATGCACAAACCTCAAATAAAAATTAAATCTATTTCCTCTATTTAGCTCATAACTACTAAATAATTAATTAATAATAATAATAAAAAAATATTAATATCTTTTTTAGAATTAGGGGTTTTACATTCTATCCAATTTATAAATTTTTTTTCTCAAAATTAAAACTAAGCCATGGTAGAAAGTCAAGGATGGTATAAGATATGAATTAACAAAGTAAATTCATACCTTGGTCTGCGAATATGTTCGGAAAATATTTGCGCATGTCGTCCTCGCGCTCCCAAGTAGATTCTCCTGGCACGCCATGCTTTCATGCCACGCGGACCAAGGGAATAGGCTGGTTCCTTAATACTTTCTTTCGACGATCAAGGATTTTTACGGGTTGCTCTTGATATGACAAGCTCGGCCCAATGGTGATCTCTGAATGGTCGAGAACATGACTACTGTCTGCCACATATCGCCTGAGCTGTGACACATGGAATACGTCATGTACTCCCTCAAGTGAAGGTAGTAGCGCAAGTCGATATGCCACTTCTCCCACTCTCTCTAGCACGTCCAATGGTCCAATATACCTTGGACTCAACTTGCCGCACCCTCCGAATCGAATGGTGCCTCTGGTAGGTGATATCCTCAAGAAGACATGATCGCCCTCTTTAAACTCCAAGGGACGACGATGAAGGTCTGCCCATTGTTTCTGCCTGTCTTGCGCTGCTCGCAAGTGTCCTTGTATCTTCTTAACTGTCTCAACGGTGTTGACCACTAACTCTGGTCCCAGAATTTGACGTTCTTCCATGTCACTCCAACACACAGGAGACCTACACTTCCTTCCATACAATGCTTCAAACAGAGCCATCTGGATGCTGGCCTGATAGCTATTGTTATAAGAAAACTCCACAAGGTGTAGGTGGTCCTTCCATGATCCTCCAAAGTCTAACATACAAGCCCTCAACATATTCTCCAATGTCTGAATAGTATGTTCTGACTGCCCATCTGTCTGCGGGTGATAAGATGTACTAAACTTCAGACGAGTTCCAAGACTCTCTTGCATGCTCCTCCAAAAGTGCGAAGTAAAGCACGAATCCTTGTCTGATATAATGCTCACTGGTATGCCGTACAATCTTACGATCTGCCTCATATATAAGTCAGCCAAAGCTTCTGTAGATTGGTCAACTCTAAAAGGCAAGAAATGGGCTGACTTGGTGAGTCGGTCCACTATTACCCATATTGCATCTCTTCCACTTGGACTCTTGGAAAAACCTGTGACGAAGTCCATAGTGATGTGCTCCCACTTCCACTCTGGAATCGGAAGTGGTTGTAATAACCCTGCTGTTCTCTGGTGCTCCGCCTTTACTTGCTGACATACCAAATATTTAGCTACAAAGCGAGCTATCTCTCTTTTCATTCCATGCCACCAAAAGTGCTGTCGTAAATCACGATATATCTTGGTGCCTCTAGAATGAATAGAATATATCGAACTATGAGCTTCTATCATCAGCTCCTGTCAAATCTCTCCATTGGAAACATATAGACGATCACCACATCGTAATGTCACGTTATCATGAATGCGCAGTCCTGTCTGCTCTCCGGCCTCTGTCCTTTCATTTAATCTTCTGAACCTGGCGTCTGTAGGCAATGCTGGCTTGATTCTCTCTATTAGTGATGATTGTACTTGCAAGTTGGCTAGTGTCCCATCTGTTCCGGGTAATATCACTTCAATGCCAAGACCTTGCAAGTCCTCCAATAATTCCCTCTGTGTCATCAAGAAATAAGCTGTTGGCTTTCGGCTTAACGCGTCTGCTACAACGTTAGCCTTGCCTGGGTGATAATGTAACTCTATCTCAAAATCTTTTATCAACTCAAGCCATCGACGTTGTCTCATATTTAACTCCTTCTGCTTGAAGACGTACTTGAGGCTTTTGTGGTCTGTATAGATCTCCACTCATTCCCCATATAAGTAATGTCTCCATAGCTTTAGAGCAAGTACAACGGCTGCAAGTTCTAAGTCATGAGTTGGATAATTCTTCTCATGTACTCGTAATTGTCTAGATGCATATGCAATTACCTTGCCATATTGCATCAATACGCATCCCAAGCCTTTCCCTGATGCGTCACTGTAGATCACATAGTCTCCTGATCTTGATGGAATAGTCAATACTGGTGCTGTAGTCAGTCGCTTCTTCAACTCCTCGAAAGCGGCTTGACACTCGTTGGTCCATATGAACTCTTGATCTTTGCAAGTCAACCGAGTCATAGGTGTTGCTATCCTTGAGAAGTTTTCTACGAACCGTCGGTAATATCTCGCAAGTCCAAGAAAACTTCTCACCTCCGCTGCTGATTTAGGAATAGGCCATGTCTCGACTGCCGAGATCTTTTCTGGATCAACAGAAATACCATCTCCTGTAATAATATATCCAAGAAATGAGACTCTGTCCAAGAAGAACTCATATTTACTGAGCTTTGCATATAACTGCTCTCTCCTCAAGGTTTCTAGAACAATCCACAGGTGCTTCTCGTGCTCCTCGTGGCTCTTTGAATAGACAAGTATATCATCTATGGAGACGACCATGAACTGGTCCAAATACTGATGGAAGACTCGATTCATTAAGTCCATAAAGATAGCTGGGGCATTGGTCAATCCAAATGGCAAGACCAGAAACTCGTAGTGCCCATATCTTGTCCGGAATGCGGTCTTCGGGATGTCCTCCTTCCGTACCTTCACCTGGTGATATCCCGATCTCAAATATATCTTTGAGAATATCTTGGCTCCACTAAGCTGATCAAATAGGTCATCAATGCTTGGCAGTGGATATTTATTCTTTACTGTAACTGCATTCAAGGCTCTATAGTCAATGAACATACGCACTGACCCATCCTTCTTTGGTACAAATAATACTGGTGCTCCCCAGGGTGATGCACTTGGTCGGATAAAACCTTTCTCTTCTAGTTCTTACAACTGTGTCTTCAGTTCATCCATCTCCTTCTTCGCCAGTCTATAAACATGTGATGCTATGGGTGCTGCTTCCGGTATTAATTCAATCGAAAACTCTATGTCTCTGTCTAGGGGTAGGCCTGGAAATTCCTCTGGAAAGATGTCTTAGAATTCTAAAATAATGGGATGATAGACGACATCGTCCATTGCGAGCTACATACCATCAAGGATTTCTGTGGATCCTCGTGCAAACTCAAGTTCAAGCTGGCCTGGTATTTTGAAAAGAATGCTTCCTCCAAAGCAATCGAAGAAAGTGTGATACTTGCTCAGCCAGTCCATTCCAAGCACAATATAAAAAGATGGCATAGGAAGGACTAAGAGTCGGGCGTTCATCTCTCTGCCACGTATTACTATAGGACACCATCTGCAAATTCTACTAACAGGTACAACTCCTCCTCCGGTAAGAATTCTAACACAACTAGATAAAGGTGTGGATGCAATATTGTGTTTGGCAATAAAACTAGATGATATGAATGAGTGGGTGGCTTCCGTATCAAACAATGTCACAGTAGGAAAAGTAAAAGCAAGAGTGATACCTGCTATGACATTAATCTCCTGATTCATGCCATCCACTTCCATTGCAAAAGCTTGTCCGTTCCTCTGTGGTTGTCCCTGTCTGGCTCTCGCGAATTGATCCTCCTGTGCAGGTAGCGGTGGTCCTCGCTAAAATTTCCCTGCTGCTGGAGGTCGAGGTGCTCCTGGTCTCATCATTTACTGAGCTGGCTTTGGTGCTGGAAGCGTTAGCCTCTGTACTGGCGGTGGAAGTGTCAATGCTTGTTGCATAGGACAGTCTTTCATCATATGCTGTCCAAAACCACATCTCATACATTGTCCTAGGCGTGTTTGACAGTCTCTCATAATATGTCCATGTTTCCCACAATAATGGCAGTAGGGCTTCTCTGGGATCTGGTACGGTCCTGCTCTGTGCTGGTACTGTTGTTGATGAGCTAAAGGAGTCTGATAGGTCCTCCTTGTTGTGTTCTTGTTGGTCCTTTCGGGTCCTTGTTGCGTCCTCAGCTGACCTCCTTTTCCTCTGCTGATGGTTTCTTGCAATCTGGCTTCTGTCAGTAATTCGGCATAAGAGATTCGGGATTGGGATCTAGTGTAGTGTTGGAGCTCCTGAGTCAGTCCGCGATAAAACCTCTTAGCCTTGGCCAAGTTATCTAGTATCAGGGCAGCGCCATATTTACTAAGGCGACTAAACTCGGCATCATACTCGTCCACTGTTCTGTTCCCCTGTTCCAGGTGGAGAAACTGATCGTATAATACATCTCTGACGGTGTCCGGGAAGTACTTCCTTTCAAATCACTCCAAGAACTGCTCCCAAGTCAGGTATGTACCTAACTGGCGCTCCATGGATTCCCACCAGTGATGAGCATTACCATCTAGAAGCGTTCTTAAACCTGTCATCCATAGGTCTACAGGTAGCTGCGATGCCTCTAATAACTTCCGAGTGTGAGTGATCCAGTTGGTAGTTTCCTCTGGGCTTTCAATGCCTTTGTACGGCCTTGGACCTATCTGTATAAAGTCTTTTACTGAACCAACTCTAGCTCGAGGTACTGGAGCTAGTGCTTGAGCTGGTACAGTAGCCTGTGCAGCGATCCTCTCAAGTGCTGCCAGAAATTCTTGCCTCTGCTCGGCTGCCTGCTGCCTTTGTTCCTGCATCATCATCTGGAAGAATTGGAACAGCTGTGCCTGACCATCCTACGGTGTCGATGAAGTTGGAAGGTTCCCATTAGGGGAAACAGGAAGATCAGATGGAATTGGATTGTGAATCTATCCATCTGGTCCGGGAAGTCTAGGAATTATTGAGGTCCCTCCTTGAGTCTGACCATTGACTCCAGGAGTTGTGTCACCATCAGCGATAGTACATCCATTCTGTATATCCCTGCAGGTGATGTACGCAATGATTATAAGAAGTACATGAATCAAACAAGATGCAAGCATTAAAGAGAATATAGAAGCATGAAATATGCTAGGGAATTGTCCGTGTAAAGCAAGGCTTCAAGGTTGTTTGTGTAAAACAGGTTGCTAAGTGGTCCGTGTAAAGCAGAGCTTCAAGATAGTTTGGCATAAAGTAGAGATTCAAAGCTGTCTGCGTAAAGTAGAGATTCAAGGTTGTCCACATAAAACAGAGATTTAAGGAAGTTTGGCGTAAAGTAGAGATTCAAATCTGTCCGCGTAAAGTAGAGATTCAAAGCTGTTGGCGTAAAACAGAGATTCAAAGTTGTCTGCGTAAAGTAGAGATTCAAGGTTGTATGCGTAAAACATGGCTTCAGAGCTGTCTGCGTAAAAGGTTGTTATACTTTCCTGCGTAAAGTCTGTGTAAAAAGGTTTGCTATACTTTCTACGTAAAGTCTGTGTAAAAGCCTGCGTAAAAGGTTTTCTGCGTAAAGTCTGCATAAAAGTCTGTGTAAAAGATTTCCTGCGTAAAGTCTAAATACGTTGGTTTTAATGCAGCGTAAAGTTGTACGAGGAACTCTTCGTATTCCTCGGATAAATTTGCCAGACAAATCAGTGAACCTGACATCTGACAAAAGTACTGCACGATGATCGAGAGGACGGCTATGATGATGATTTTGCACAGAGACCCAGGTTGTCTTTTAGTGACATGTTTAATACAAGTTGTTTTTACGCATTCAAAAGGAAAAAAAGAAGTCTTCTGAATACGCTGCCTACAGAAATAAGTTTTTACGCTCAAGACAAGACAAAATCAGACGCCACGTCAAAAGCTATTTTTGTACAGAGGTCTAGGCATATCTCTGCATTTAATGCATGTGATTTATTCTTGACTGGGGAAGCTAAGACTGTGACAAATACGCACACATCACCATCCTTACATTTTATGCCAATCAGGCTATTTTATGCTAGTTGTCTATTATTCATGAATCATCAAGTTTATGCAAGGGCAGTTTTGCATGCCATGATCTTATAAAGGGATACGTGTCATACGAAGATTGAACGTGGGTAGCAGTTGTCATAATCATAGCATAAAGGAGGCAATCTTCTTCATGGTTTGGCCTTTTATGCCAACAAGACAGTCTTTTGGTTTTTACGCCAACGAGACAGTCATTTGGCTTTTACGCCAACCACAGTCATTTGGCTTTTACACCAACCACAGTCATTTGCCTCTTATGCCAATAACAGTCATTTGGTTGATCTATATAAATAGAGGTCCCTGGTCACAGAGTAAAGAGTTTTTGGCGTAAAACTTTATTTTTCCAAATATAGGATGGTTGAAAGAAAGAATAAGGTTTTAGTCAAGCGTGGAAGAGATCCTAATACTCTATTCCTATACGCAGGCTTCTTCGGTACAGTTACGTAACCGAGACAATATATTCTTGACCTGCATGGGCCACCACCAAAATCATGTCACGTCCCAGTCCCAAAATACGTAGGACTAGGAGTACGTAACATGCCCAGCCGTATGTATACGAACTCTAATATATGGAAACCATATGCACACGTACGCTGTACATGAATATCCAATCCACCAGTAGTAATATACTGTCACAACAAGTCACACACAATCTATATCTCATCCACAGTACAAATAATAAGTAGGAATAAAGAGCAGAATAATAACTGAATATCAAAGATAAGTATCGAGTCTGATAGTCGGAAGGAAATAAATCTACTACAAAACGACTATACTGAAGTAGCAACAAGGATCTCTAAACAGCGGTAATAAAATCACAGATACTCCGAAGGTAAGACCTCCTCAGTCTGGTAAGTAGCGTCAGGACCAGGTCCGTACTCCTGCGGATACTCCTGTTCGTCCATATTTGGAAAGGGACCAGGTCCTCAGAGGGACGTAACAAGATACATAATAAAATACCAATAAGTACTGAAAAATAAACATCTAATGGGTCCTATAACCGTCTAAATAAATGCAGTTTGAGAACAACTTTCCACCAAGTGGGCTATCTGGCCATAAAGTGGGATTGGCACGATTCTCAAAGAGAATCAGGGGCCTACAAAGCATGTCGTCTTTTGAACGGCAGAGGCCGCCAAGTAGTATAGGGGTCATCACGACCACGTATCTCCGACGGAGCGTACGGGTTATATAAAAAGAAAAGTGCAAAGGAGCCCAATTGTCTTACTTGTTGTTCTCTCCACCCCATGCTCTAAGTATGCCACATCCATGACACGATAAAACCTCTAAATAACTGCCAGGTCTACTAGCATACAAAGTTTCTATCAGCAGTTATCCCTATCCGTCGCACGACATATACGTACCAGTGGCTAGCCGAATATGCAAGTCTGTGTCCTACATGTGACTCACAGTCATGTAAGAATAGTCTCATGGCCAATGAAACATAAAATGCCTCATGATAATAGGGTGGTCTCATAAAGTAGGTTCAATGCAATTACATAAATAAAAGCAAAATATGACAACCTTGTCGTTGCACCCAAGTCTCATTAGACGCACAATTTATATAGAAATTAAAATAAATGAACTAAATATGCAGAAATAAAACATGCATGCATCATATAGAATGTAAATAATAGTACAATGGCAAGGTATACTTGCTTGGTAAGAAATCTGTATAGTGCAAGCGTCCAAAACGGTATTAAGTTTGATGAAAGAATTGGGGTTAGGGTTTGGGGTATATTGCATGGGATATATATAGGGAAAGAGGTCGGTTCCGTTGGGGTTATTTTAGTGGTTTCAAAAACCACTGCTGCTGCTGTTTCTTTCTTTCTTTTGTTTTGGTTTTGGTTTTGGGAGAGTTTAGTAATATAATATGTAAAGAGGCGGTGGAATGAGTCAGCTCACACGCGCGGAGAAGGAAAAGAAAAGTTAGTTTTTGCTGCTACTGGTGTTGATATTTTGCTCTCCTAACGGGTCCGGGTAGGGCTAAACGGGTAGTGGGTTTAGGATAGAGGGTTTGGGTTAGAATAGGGTTTGGGTTTCGGGTTGAGATCCAATAGAAATTTCTTTTTCTTTTCTAATTAATAAATATATATATTTATATATATATATATACATAAAAAATTCTAAAAATTATATTTGTGTATACAATTAAGCTAGCAACAGTCCAAAGGGTCTTCTACATGAAATAAATTAGGAAAAAATTATAATGGCTCCATAATTCCTCTAAATGCACAAAACTCAAATAAAAATTAAATAAAATATATTACCTCTATTTAGCTCATAACTACTAAATAAATAAATTAATTAATTAATAATAATAATATAAAAAAATATTAATACGATTTTCAGAATTAGGGGTCTTACAATGCTTCCCTGAATGAGGCTCTCAAACTACCTCCCCAAGTCTAAGATGTCTGCCCGAGCGAAGAACTTCTTCTTGAAGAAGTCCTTGAACACCTCCCAAGACTGTCCCACGTTAGCAAAAATTGGCTCATTCCTGAATCAAGTGCGGGCGACGTCGAACAGTTAAAGTCCTACCGCCTCAACCTTTAGATCCTTAGAAAGACGGAATACCCTCATAAGACGCTCAATGTCCTCGAGCCAATCATCAGCATAGACGATGCCCTCCGTCCCCTTGAAGACCCTAGGCTCCAGCTTCTTGAAGTCCTGAATGTTGCCTGGATGAAGCTGAGCAATCTGAGGAGCAACCTGCTGCTGGACCAGAACTCCTCTCTCTACTACGGCACGAGCAAGCTGATAAGCACTTTCGATACCTTGCCATAAGACGTCAGTTTGTCTTTGTTGTGCCTCAGACCGATCCCTCTGTGCCGCATCTGCTGGCACAGAATATGGAGGTAAAAGTCCCTCAGATACAGCTGGTACAGTCCTCTGAGTAGGAGGTGGACCTCCAAAAGCAGTTGACACTCCAATCCCCGGAGAAGTGACTGGTGCAGGCCCTCGGGACATTACAGACCTCTCAGAAGCTGCTCTCCCCTGCTGTAATCTAGTCTTAGGCGGCATACTGAGAAAAGCGAAAGAAAGAATCAATATGACACATGATGTAAGACACTCAAGGAAAGGACAATTAAAGATCAAATATCAATATCAAAGAAGAATTGTTGAATGAATCAAAAGAGTTTTTCCTAGATGTGATTGAGTATTCTCAGCCTATAGCCTATATCCTATATCCTATATCATGAAACAGGCTCGTAATAGTACTCAATTCATAGCACCACTACAAATCGCACTAATTGCGACCTCGAAGAGACCTGCATGGGCCACCACTAAAAATGTGTCACGACCCACACCCGGTGTAGGGATGCAAGTCGGGAACAAAGTCCAACCTATGCCACATAATCGACGATAAAACGCTGTTTGGTAATCTATCTAACAATATAATGAGCCACCAACAATATCAATATACTCAATCAAAGATCTAAGATGAAAATGAGCACGAATATAATAAAATAATAGAATAGTCATAATACAACTCATGAGTCAAAATAATAATATTAATGAGTGAGAAAATGCTAAACAATAAGCTAGAGATAAATCCTGTACAAGAGAATAACTAAGATACTATAAGTCCCGGGTCATCTGTCTCAGTCGGGATGAGTCCTTCCTGAGCCAGGGTCTCTGGCTCTAAGCCCACAATATCCCGAGGCCCGTAATGAGTAGGGTACCACTCCTTAGTGTCATCTGAGAAAAATATATTCAGTCAAGAAAGGAGCAGAGTACATCTCTAACAGCAGTTCTAATCATTAATATAAACTATGTAACAGTAAATAGATATGAATATACAAGATGCAACAATAGATACAAGAGATATACAATAAAGAAAATACTATAATAAATACAAGAATGAACAATATGACAATGAATAAGAATACTAATGACTAAGTGTGTGAGTACTAGCTTTAATATATGATCGGCTTGGGAACTTGCATAAGGAACTTGCACAAGGATAAGGGCCTGGCTAGTCATACGTGTGGTGTATGACCAACACTCGCAAGGAACAAGACATGCACAAGGAGGGTATGATCACATATCTACACAAAAATACTCCCCATCCCCTACTGGTATAGGGGATCCAACCATGGTACGCTATGACATGGGATTCTCTAGGAAGGTAGCTAGTCTCCCCGAGAATCAGTGTTTGTACATGTACAAGAAACAAGAAAACAAGGCTTGCACAAGATATACCATATATACCAAGGAATAATATCTTATGACGAGATCCGGATATACCAATCTGTGTAACCATCGTGTCAAGAAATCAAGGATATCTATAATAGATACAGTGAACATAGAGGATATCATAAATAAGAAAATATCAGAGAATGTACTCGCTTGAAGTCCGGTGAATAGTATCACAGATGTATGGTACGGTGCCTCGAAGACCTAAATTTGGAATATAATATTAATACAAGATTTCAGAATGAAAAATAAGTTAAACTAGTCAACTTCTAGGTCACAAAGTCATTTTTAAGTTAAAACAGTCAAACTAGGTTAACTCTAAGTCAAACTAGTCAAACTTGGTCAAACTACCTATTTCTAGGTTGCATGAGTCTCTCTCTATGATATTGGGTTCATACACTATAAAATTAGGTCATATTAGTTAAATCTAAGATACTAAGAACACACTAAGATACTGTATCTCAGGATACGAAAACAAGAGATATGAGAATATCATAATATGCATATATAATCAATATTAAATATACTAATCCTAATTATAATTGCTAAGTGGATACCTTGGCTTTGAACCAACTAGGTATCGCACCACTAAACACCCATTTCAATACCCAACTCGAATACCTTGAGTATTGATCCAATACCTTAACATCTACCTTGGTATCTCAAGGTAATATGATATTTAGTATATATCTAACTACTCAACACGAAACTATATACTAATATATAGTAATCTAATACAAACTACTAGCTATATACTAATATGCATATATACACACTTACATATATATTACCAAGTAATCACTTGCTACTAGATATCAAAATATACATATGTATATATATCTACTAACTAGTAACTTAACTAGATAACTAATAACTAGTTCATTAACTACTAATAAACTAGCTAACTACTGAAACTAACAAACTAGGAACTAACTAACTACTAACCATACTACCTTACCTAGCTCTGATACTGGAGACTGCTGATACTGGCTGCACTTAGCTGCTGCTGGTGGAGTTGTTGTGCTTCAGTGCAGGGCCTGCTCGAAGCTGCTGCTAGGGCTAGCTGCTGCTATAGTGCAACTGCTCGTGCACTATCGGTTGCACCCATTCCCTGCTGCTCTGCTCTGCTGAACCCCCTCGCTGTTGCTATGTTGCTACTGCCTGCTGAACCTCCTCGCTGTGATGCTACTACCTGTTGTTCTTCATAGCTGCTACTGCTACATTTGCTTTGCTGCAGAGCATTCTGCATTTCTACTGTTGCTGCTTCCAGTTGCTATTCCTGTCCGAGCCCCCCTCTCTTGCACACACATAACTCTCACACATCTATATACATATATGCATATATACCTCTATATATGTATATACCTAGATATACACTCATATATATATATATATATATATATATATATATATATATATACATACACATATTCACTACTATATTCCATAAATTTATATATATATAGCATCACATACACATATACATATATATTCAACTTATATATATACATATATCATACTATTCAAATAGCTATATATATATAGATGTATATCTACATGTATATATATATACACATATGCATATAGATACTTGATACACTTGTACATATAACTATATATATAACTATATATATATATATATATATATATTAACTATATATATATATATATATATATATATATATAACTATATATATAACTATATATATATAACTATATATATAACTATATATATATATATATATATATATATATATATATATATATATATATATATATATATATATATACATATATAACTATCTACAACAATATATACATATACATATGAATCAATATATTATCAATAGCTATGAACAAAGGAGATTGGATCTAGAAATACAACACAACAAACATGTGGAGTGCATCACACCCGTATCACACTAGATCTATGATACACTTGCGATACGAGTCCAACACAAAATTAAACGTACCCCGAAGGACATGAGCAAGTCTAAAATACTATATATGAACAATACGAGGAGTAAAATATAAATCTACGTGTCCGTGTCAAAATATGACATGCACAAAGCCCTGTGTCGGAGAAAAAACCCCTAAATCGACAAGTATAACCAAATTATTGGGATACGACCTATACGTATCCAATTATGGATATGATACTAGCCACAAACAAACAAACACATGTTAATTTGATTTATATGACCAATTGACAAACACAATAAGTGTTAATCTCAAAATCCTCCCAAAATTGTCACAAAAGCACCATAACTTTCTTAATAGACCTCCTATGAACCTAATTCTAATTCCTACGGGTAGCCTATGCATATGAGATGATTTTTCATAGTTAAATCTCATATTTAGAACCTAATTAAAGACAAAAAATTGAATTATACCTATTGGGAGATGGATTCCCAATGAAACCTCTAAATTTGATAAAATTGGCCTTCAACTTGTAGATCCTTGCTCCTCTTTGTAGATCCTTGCTTTCTCCTTCTAGATCCTTGTTCTACTAGTCTCTAATGCTGATTTGGAAAGAAATTATGATGAAATTTGGTAGAAAATTGATGTGGAAATAAAAAAATTGGTTGAGGTAAATTCTAGATCAAGTTTTAAAATAAAAAGAGGAGAGAGAAACTTTCCCCCTCTTTTAGTATAGGCCGACCACCTTATCCCTTCCCCAAGTCACTATATATTGTCCATTCTACCTGTCACAACCCACACCCGGTGTAAGGGTACAAGTCAAAAATAATGCCCAACCTACGCTACAGAATCGGCGGTAGAACGCTGTCTAGATAATCTATCTAACAATATAATGAACCACCAATAATGATAGTATACTTAATCCCAGAACTAAGATAGAAATGAGCACGAATCAGATAAAGAATAGAATAGTCATAATACAACTCATGATTCTAAAATAATACATCAATGAGTCTGAAGAAGTACAGAAATAAGCTGGAGATAAATCCAGTACAAAAGAATACTACAAAGCTACAACTCCTGGGTCAACTGTCTCAGTTGGGATAAGTCCTTCCTGAGCCAGGGTCTCATAATCTAAACCCACAACATCCTGGGGTCCATAATAGGTAGGGTACCACTCCTCAGTGTCATCTGGAAAAATATATCCAGTCAGGAAAAGAGCAGAGTACATCTCTAACAGCAGTTCTAATCAATGATAAAAACTATGTAACAGTAAATAGATGTGGATAAATAAGATGCACAATAGATACAAGAGATATATATACAATAAGGAAATACTGGAATAATACAATAATAAATAATATGCCAATAAAACAAGAATACTAATGACTAAGTGTGTGAGTACTAGCTTAACATGTGATCAGCTTGGGCAAGATGCAATACCGCCTGGCTAATCATACGTGCGGTATATGATCAATACTATTCAGTAATCAGTACTTGATACAATAAGGATATTGATTATATATCTATACTAATACTCCCCACCCCGACTGGTATAATAGATCCAACCACGGTATGCTATGGCATGAGATTCTCCAAGAAGATAGCGACTCTTCCTATGAATCCGTGTCTGTACATGTACAAAATAACCAATGAATCAATACTTGCACCATATACACCATATACCAAGTAATAACATCTCATGACGAGATCCGGATATACCAATCCGTGTAACCATAGTGTCAAGAGAATATGGATATCTACACTAGATACAATGAACATAGAGGATATCATAAATGAGAAACTATCAGAGAATATACTCACCTGAAGTCCAATGAATAGTCTCACAGATGTCTGACAGGATGCCTCAAAGACCTAGATATGGAATACAACATCAATACAAGGTTCCGAAAAGAGAATAAGATAAACTAGTCAACTTCTAGGTCAATAAGTCAATTCTAAGTCAAAAGTCAACTATGGTCAACTCTAAGTCAAGTATGGTCAACTAAGGTCAACTATCTATTTCTAGGTTGCACAAGTCTAACACAAAAATCTTGGGTCAAGATATTAAAATCTAAGTCATCAAAACCACATCTTAAAATAATAGGATACCGTATCTCCGGATACGTGGATCCAAGGTATAACATCAATAATATAAATCAAACAATATTTATAATCAATATAGAATCATAATTTACACATCAAATAGGTACCATAGTTTTGAACCAACTTGGTATCTCAACAAAATCATAATCTTGATACCCAAACCCCGTATCTTGAGTATCCTACTTACCTTGGTTTCTACAAGGTAATACTCAATACCTTGATATAATAATTACCCTCATATATAATATATAAATATATACTAATATTATACAAATAAGGAATATAGTAATAATAGTATATTATCTCAATTTCAATACATATATATATATATATATATATATATATATAGTATATAAACACATATATATAATAATCTGCTTAACTGTCGCTGAAAACAATGTTGAAAAATATTGATACACTGATACCAGACTTTTAGTGATAGTTCTTGCTGTCACTGAAGCCGCCGTCACTGCTGCTATTGGAATCTGCACTGCTGCTGCTGCTTTGGTGACGGTTTTCAACCGTCACCGATCCTGCTGTCGCTGCTGCTGCAATTCCCGCCGTTGCTTGCTGCTATTAATGACAGTGGTGGCTGTCATTAATTGCCGCCGCCACTGCTACATCGGCTGCGGCTGATCCCTCTGCTAATAATGACAACAGCTCTGTCATTAAACCTGCTATCGCTAAAAAACAGTAATATATATATATATATATATATATATATCCATATATATATATATCCATATATATATATATATATAAATCTAATAAATATATATATCTATATATATAACCCAATATATATATATATATTACTGTTTTTTAGCGACAGCAGGTTTAATGACAGAGCTACTGTCATTATTAGCAGAGGGATCAGCAGCAGCCGATGTAGTAGTGGCGACGGCAATTAATGACAGCCACCATATCTATATATATAACCCAAAAAAAAAATTATATATATATATATATATATATATATATATATATATATATATATATATACACTAAATGTAAATACACCCCCTCTATAATAATGTACATATTACAACATAGACATATGCACACATACATAAATATTATAATTATATCTATACATATATCTACATAATCCTATAAAAATTACCTATAAAATAATTTCCCAATTAAACATACATGTATATATATAATCAATAAATACATATATACCCATACAATATATTGTAAAATATATATATATATATATGCATGTAGAAGAAAGCTACATAATATACATATATTCTATTAGTACATATATAGTACATAGATCTATGATACAATAATCACTATAATAAATACACTATAATATATATATAATATCTATATATATGTACACAATTATAATTCAAGAATTAAAAGCACAATAATTAGATTTACACATAAATACACAATAAATGGAGAGTATCACACCGTATCCCACTAGATCTAGGATACACATACGACACGAGTCCACCACACATCCAATTATACCCCGAAGGACACAAACAAGGCACATATATTATTTATGAATAAAATAAAGTGTCAAAATATAGATCTACGTGTCCGTGTCAAAATTCAATATGTACAAAGTCCCGTGTCGGAGGAAAACCCCCAAAACAGCATGTATCACCAAATTGTTGGAATACGGCCTGCACGTACCCAATTATGGACACGACACTAACCCCAAATACATAAACACATACCAAATTGATCTATAGGATCAATTGACACACACAACAAATGTTATTCTCGGAATTCCCCCAAAATTAACACAAAAAGTACCATAACTTTCTCAATAGGCCTCCTATGAACACAAAACCAAATCCTATGGGTAGTACATACATATGGGTTGATGTTTCATGATTAAATCTCAGATTTAGAAGCTATTTTAAGGGGAAAAACTGAATTATACCTATTGGGAGATGGATTCCAAATGAAACCTCCAATTGAAATAAAATTACTTCCAAGTTGTAGATCCTTGCTCCTCTTTGTAGATCCTTACTTTTTCCTTCTAGATCCTTGCTTCTCAAGTCTCTAATGGTGATTTGGGAAGGAATTGGAATGAATTTGGTAGGAAAATGAAAATGAAGGAAATTTGGTAGTAAAAAATTCTAGATCTAGATTTGGAATAAAAAAAAGGAGAGAGAATTTTCCCCCTCTTTTTAAATAGGCCGGCCCCTATTCCCTTCCCTCAAGTAATCATGTAATGTCCATTATACCCCTTGGGGCCTCTCATAAAAAAATAATTAAGGAATGAAGCTTCTAGTCCAATAATTTAATTAATTTAATCCATCTCCTTAACAATGGGCTTTCTAAATGGGCTAAGTCTAACTAATTAATTCATGTTGGTCCATGGGTCCAAACTAAACTAGTTAGGTCCACTAACACAAGTCCAAATTAAATAACTAACATCTAATAACAATTAAATAATACCAAAATTAATTTTTATCAAGCACAATAATTAATTAAATAGGAAATTACTAAAATACCCTTTCCTAGAAAATGTTGTAGTGATACTACCCCTTGGGACCTCTTATGAAGAAATAATTAAAGAGGGAAGGTTCTAGTCTAATGCTTTACTTAAATTAATCATCCTCCTAATGAATGGACTTCTAATTGGGCTCAAATCTAACTAATTGTAAATATTGGTCCATGGATCTAATCTAAACTAGTTAGGTCTACTAACACAAGTCCAAAATAATAAACTTGAATCTAATAATAATTAAATAATATAATAAGTAATTATTTACGTTCACAATATTTAATTAATTATAAAATTATCAAAATACCCTTTCCTAGAAAATATGGTAGTGACAGCTCATTCCTGAACCAAGTGCTGGCGATGTCGAACAGCTGAAGTCCTACTGCCTCAACCTTCAGATCCTCAGTAAGACGGGACACCCTCATGAGATGCTCAATATCCTTGAGCTAATTATCTGCGTAGACGATGTCCTCCATCCTCTTGAAGAGCGTAGGATCCAGCTTCTTGAAGTCCTAGATATTGCCGGGCCGAAGCTGTGCAACGTACTGCTGGACCAGAACTCCTCTTTCTACTACGGCAAGGGCAAGCTGATGAGCACTCTCAATGTCCTTCCACAATACGTCGGTCTGCCTCTGGTGTGCCTCGGACTGGTACCTTTGAGCCTCCAATATCTCATAAAACAGTATGAATACCTGAGTCACATCTATCGGCACGAAAGGTGGAGGTGGAAGTCCCTCAGATACAGCCGAAAGAGTCCTCTGAGTTGGAGGTGGACCCCCGAACACAGCTGATATGCCAATCACTGGAGAAGTGACTGGTGCAGCCCTCGGGAAGTCGTAGATCTCTCAGAAACTGCTCCTCTCTGCTTTGATCTAGTCTTAGGCGACATCTTGAGGCAAAGCGAAAGGAAAGAATCAATATGACACATAATATAAGGCATTCAAAGAAGGACAGTTAAAGATCAAATATCAATATCAAAGAAGAACAGTTGAAATAAATCAATAGAGTTTTTCCTAGATGTGATTGAGTATTCTCATCCTATAGCCTATATCCCAAATCCTGAAACAGGCTCGTAATAGCACTCAATTCAGAGCACCACTACAAATCGTACTAATTGTGACCTCAAAGACCTGCATGGGCCACTACTAAAAATATGTCACGACCCGCACCCAGTGTAGGGATACAAGTAGTGAATAATGCCCAGCCTACGTCACAGCATCGGTGGGTGAACGTTGTTTGGATAAACTATCTATCTAGCAATCAAGACATAACAATGCCACCAATGTAATATGAATATACTCAATCATAGTTCTATAGATAGAATAAATCATGAATATGATAAAAGAATGAAAGAGTCACAAATACAAATCATAAAACTAAAATAATATCCCATGAGTCAGAAAAATACAAATAATAGAGCAGGAGACAAATCCAGTACAAAAGGAAACTAACTACTAAGCTATGAGTCCTGGGTCGTCTGTCTCAGTCGGGATGAGACCCTCCTGAGCCAAGGTCTCTAGATCTAAGCCAACCATGTCCTGAGGTCCGTAGTGAGTGGGGTACCACTCCTTAGTGTCATCTGAAAAAAAAATATCCAGACAGGAAAATAGCAAAGTACATCTCTAACAAAAGTTCTAATAAATAATATAAACTATGTAACAGTAAATAAATATGAATATACAATATACAGATATACAGATACAAAAGATATGCAATAAAGGAAATACTAGAAATAAATACGAGAATGGGTAATATATAAATGAATAAGAAATACTAATGACTAAGTGAGTGAGTACCAACTTTAATATGTGATCAGCTTGGAAACTTGATACAAGAATTATGACTTGGCTAATCATACGTATGGTGTATGATTAACACTATTTAAGGAACAAGACATGATACAAAGAGGGTATGGTCACATATCTACACTAAATACTCTCCGCCGCTGATTGGTATAGTGGATCCAACCATGGTACGTTATGACACAAGATTCTCTGGGTAGGTAACAAGTCTTTCCAAGAACCAGTGTCTGTACATGTACAAGAAGAACAAGGAAACAAGACTTGCACAAGATGCACCATAAATACCAAGGAATAACATCTCATGACGAGATCCAGATATACCAATCTGTGTAACCATCATGTCAAAAAATCAAGAATATCTACACTAGATACGAGAGACATAGAGGATATCATAAATGAGAAACTATCAGAGAATGTACTCGCCTAAAATTCGGTAAATAGTATCAAAAATATTCGGTATGGTGCCTCGAAGACCTAAATATGGAATATTATATCAATACAAGGTTTTGGAATAAAAATAAGTTAAACTAGTCAACTTCTAGGTCATAAAGCCATTTCTAAGTCAAAATAGTCAAACTAGGTCAACTATAGGTCAAACTAGTCAAACTTGGTCAAACTAGCTATTTCTAGGTTGTATGAGTCTATCTCTAAGATATTTGGTCCATACACTATGTAACCAGGCCACACTAGCTATGCTAAGATGCTATAAAACCAATAAGACACCGTATCCTAAGATACGCAATTATTAGATAGAAAAATATTATAATATGTATATACAATCAATAATATATAATATTCCTACCTAAAGTAATGCTAAGTGGATACCTTGGCTTTGAACCAATGCGGTATCATACCACTACATACCCATCTTGATACTCAAACCCAATACCTTGGATAAAAATCCAATACCTTGAGTATCCACCAATATCTTGACATTATCTTGGTATAACAAGGTAATGTCAATTCTAACATATATTTAACTATCCAATACACTAAACTATAAACTAACATGCATTAGCTACTTATACTATACTATACTAACTACCTACTAACTTACCAATACATATATATATATATAACTACATAACTACATAACAAAGTAACTAACTAACTAACTAACTACTAAATAAACTATCAATGAACTAACTAATAAACTATACATCAAGCTAACTAGACCTTCTTACCTTGCTCTAGCTGCTGTGCACACTGTTCTTGTGGCCTTTGCTGTTGTTGTGCCTTGCTGTTATTGCTGTTGTTGCTGCTGAGGTCTCTTGCTGCTGCTCATGCTATTGCAGTTGCAGCTCCAATTGCTGTTGCTGTTGCAGCTCCAGTTGTTGTTGCTGTTGCAGCTCTAGTTGTTGTTGCTACTCATGTTGTTGTTGTAGTTGTTACTACTGCCTATGTTTGTTGTTGCTGCTAGCATTGCTGCTAGCTAGCTGCAGCTACAATAGTTATTGTTGCTGCTGTATGTTGTTGCTGTTGCATGCTGCTAGCTAGCTGCTTTAGCTGCAGTTCCTGCTACTGATACACTGCTTGCTCTGCTTCCTGACCCCCTCCTAGCACACACATACACATATCTATGCACACACACACGCACATCCATGCACACCCATACATACATACATATATATATATATATATATATATATATATATAACACTAGATACATACATATCTATACATATATGTACATATCTATATATATACATACATACATACATATAAACATAATACTAGAGATACAAATACTTATCTATATATATACATATCTAAATAATAAAGCTATATTACATATATACATATATGCAATCTCTCTCTCTCTCTTTATATATATAATTACCTCCATACATACATACATACATACACACACAAATATATATATATATATATATATATATATATATATATATATATATATATATATATATAAATCAATCACCATAAAATGAATATAGAACAACACATCATATAACAATAATAAATATAATATTCTAATAGCTATTATAGAGGCAAATTGAATCTAAAATACAATAAAACAAACACGTAGAGTGCATCGCACCTGTATCACACTAGATCTATGATATGCTTATGATACGAGTCTACTACACCACTAAACATACCCCGAAGGACACGAGCAAGTCTAAAATGATAATTATGAACAATGCGAAGAGCTAATTACACATCTACGTGTCCGTGTTAAAATATGACATGCTCAAACTCCCGTGTCGGAGAAAAACCCAAAATCAACCCGTATCTCCAAATTATCGAGATACAGCCAACACGTATCTAATTGTGGACACAACACTAGCCACGCACAACCAAACGTATGTCAATTTGGTCTAATTGATCAATTGACAAACACAAGATGTGTCAATCTCAAAATTCTCCCAAAATTAACACAAAACAATACATAACTTTCTCCAAAGGCCTCCTATGAACCTAATTCCAATTTCTATGGGTAGCCTTAGCATATATGGTAGTTCCTAATAATTAAAACACAAATTTAGAGGCTTATTAGAGGGAAAAAAATTTAAATTGTACCTATTGGGAGATGGATTCCCAATGAAACCTCTAAATTGTGTGAAAAGAGCCTCCAACTTATAGATCCTTGTTTCTTCTTGTAGATCCTTGCTTTCTTCTTGTAGATCCTTGCTCTAATACCCTCTAATGATGATTTAGGAAGGAATTAGGAAGAAATTTGGGTAGAAATTGATGTAGAAATAAAGAAATTTGGAAGAGAAAATTCTAGATCTAAATTTGATAATAAAAATAAAGAGAAAAATCCTTCCTTCATATTTACATGGCCGGCCACTTAACCCCCTCCCCAAGCTACTATATAGAGTCTAAAATATCCCTTGGGGCCTCTTATGAAGAAATAATTAAGGAGAGAAGATTTTAGTCTATTGGGTTTAACTTAATTAATCCTCCTCCTAATGAATGGGCTTATTATTGGGCTCAATTCTAACTAGAATTAAATGTTGGTCCATAGATCTAATCTAAACTAGTTAGGTCTACTAACATAAGTCCAAAATAATAAACTAACATCTAACAATAAATAAATAATACAATAAATAAATATACAACATGCATAATATTTAATTAATTATGAATAACCAAAATAGAAATTCTGTCTAGTTTTATTCGATCACAATGTATGGCTGTGCCTAAGGGCATATCGGTTGAAGTAGATTCTTTTTTTTATCAATAAAAATCCCTTTTCTAGAAAATGTAGTAGTGACAAAACTGGTGATACTAGCTAGTGCCTTAGAGTACAAGTTTATTATGTGATTGGTTTAGGTTGCACACGAATATTCTAACGTAACTCAATTACACGTGTAGGGTGTAATTGACATGCACACAAATACACTAAAAGGGTTTGATCATATAATCAACTCCTACTCTTCCGCCCCGGCTAATATTCATGGATCAAATTATGACACGTTACGCACATGAATATAATATGAGCATACGGAGCACGATATATACGAGCACAAGGAATATCCAAAGCATATAATAAAGTACATGTGTAAGAAGTATCCAATGCACTCGTCAAATAAATAATATCTCCTGACTCGATCCATATAATACCAGCATGTGTAATCATGGTATCTGAATCAAGTAAAATTGATCTAGAACATGCGATATATGCACTATCAAGTACTAAAAATTAACAGAGAATGTACTCGCTTGAGGTCATGAGCAAATGGGGTAAAACGGTGTCCGAACTGGTGTCACAGAAACCTGTGTAAGAATTTACAGGTTACTAGGTGTAATAAAAGAGAAAGGATTTTAAATAAATAAAATTGGTGATTTCTAGGTCAACTCGGTCACTTGGGTCAAACGGAATCAATCTAGTCAACATTGGTCAACTCTAGTCAAATTGACCAATATTAGTTATTAACTAACTAAAATAAGTCAATCTAACTAAACTAGTCAACTAAAACCAATATCTTTGATATGCTAGATATTATACTAGATGTATATATATAATTATCTAACTTATGTACACTAGTATTATATAGTATCTTAACTATATACTTAGTACCAATATCTTAAACCAATACCATCTACCCTATCCTCAATACCTTGCCAATACCTTGGTATCTCAACATACCTAAACCTATTCCTAGTACCTTGACTGATACTCCAACCTTCCCTTAAAACTTGCATCACTGTGCATTGATACTTAGTTTCTGCACACTCCAACACTTACTCACTGCATACATAGAGACACTATACAATACAACCTTAACACTAACCAAATACCTATACTAATATACCCCTAACCACTCGTGCACCTCATTGTGCAGTCATAAATTCCTACTCTTCACACATGATACTCACTGGTATACCCCCTCATATATGTACTACACACTAACTAATCATATAAATATACTATAAAACTTCACACCCCTTTCTTGCACTAGCACATCGTGCTACATCTCATGAATTCCCCCCCTCTCGAGTTCAGTTCGACACTGAACATGCTATTGCTGCTATCACTGAGGTTTCATAACCTGATACCCCGCATCTTATACCAAGTCATTGCAGCATTTGATACCCCACTGCCTTGCCTCCCTGCTGCTGTTTACCTATCAGTGCATTTGCAATACACTGATGTGTACCTAGCTACTAGTGCAACTACTACTCTCACTCCTTAAAATCCTGAGCTCCATTCCTCCCCTCTTAACACCCATCTACAAATGCACAATACTACCTATTATTCCTGCTATGTACTGAATACCACATCACACCACTGCTATCTTAAACCACTCTTTATAGACACCACCACACTAACTCCCCTAAACACTACACAAACTCTCATATACTGATACCATGCTCCTAATCCCATTTAACCACATTCATAACTGTATGCATCACCCATATCTGATACCTACTATTACATTCTCTGATACACTAAGTCTGATGCACTGATACTTAATCCAGTGCTGCTACTGCTTGTTGCAATGTAGTAGTGCATAAGGCACTGCTGCTACTGTTGTATTCTTTCACAAACCCGACTTCTCTTATCAATGCATACTGTTGTTATTGTTATCTTAATTGATAGTTCACTTAGTGCACTGTCATTGTGGTACCAATTGTCACGCCCCGATCCCGAAAGGGTCTTTTGTCCTCGCCGGATCCTTTACGAAACCAATTCGTCCTTGCTAGGGGCGTGATGTCGTGTGAGCCTGGGATTGCGCCTGCACAAGGCAAGAACTTGCAGTTTTAGGAACCCATTTTGAAACATAAATTATAAAACACATTCACAGAGATTTGAACACAAATGCGAAAGAAATATGCTTTTTCATTGAATATTCAGAGTAATTTACATAGAGTTTACATTGATGCGCCTTCTCGGCTATCGAATTACATTACAAAAGATAACTCAAAATGCAGGGCGCGCTCCGTCAGATAGTCCACGTCGTTTGCACATTACGTCCTTGTATAGATTGAAGTCTCTGCCTCCAAAATGAACTGACTCCAGCTATACTTCAAAATAGAGGTGCTTCTAACGCCTCCTCGCTAACGCACTAGCGATGCACTGTCTGATTGCCTGAAATAGTTGCCCACAACGTGGGTCAGTACTCAACTTATACTGGTGAGCGGGATGAATCCCACTCGACTAAATTGACACTAGCTTGTTAGGGACGAGCATGCATTAAGATAGCTTCTATAAGGAAGCAAGTAAAATCAATTCATATCAGTTGCATGTTTTGATAGGAATGAAAATAGCATTAAATTCAACCAGTGCACCGACTACTTACTCAATCGATGCACGCCTTCCCTGAAACGAAATACAAGTATACTTACCATCTGCATAAGACAATAAGTTAGCATGCGTTCTAATCTATGCGGTCATTGGTGTGATCGACACCTTAGGGACATATTTCAAGCTTAGCGGCACGCCCTATCAGCCCGGGTAGCAAGCCCTGCTGGAGGTCCTGCTATGCATCGTGACGAGCACGAATCAAATATTTTCCTCCGGATCGATACGGTTCCAGTGCCCCGGAAAGCCGTTTCGAGGAAATGCCAAACCCTGTGCACAAGTTATCCCAGACCATGCAAATGCATGAAATAATTCATATTACATACAATGCATCGAATTAAACAGAAGAAGTTAAGCAGCAACATATATATATCTCATGCAACAGTTCATATTTTCTCAAGCGGTGTTCCGATTCAGTTATCCCATAAGTCCAACTCTATCCGAGGCACCAGGCCGCCACCAACAACCAACTCTTCCTTATAAATAAGCTCAAATTATAAGGTATGCAAGCATATGATAATATTAGTCTATAAATCCCATGTTCCTTTCTTAGTGGCTAGCATGCCTGTGGCTAAGGATTTCCTAGGCATCCAACCGGGCATCATCGAGTGAACGAATGAAGCTTAGAGATGTTGGCATGAAGAAGTAGGAAAGAAGGGACCAAACCACTCACTAGTTAAGGGAAAAGAGGCTGAAACTAGGAATCCCGCTAGCGACGATCAAACGTCAGTTACGCGGACCTGAAACAGCACAAGCACCGAGTTAGAAATCTTGCCTATCCTTCCTTGCCGAACTCCCCAGAACCTCAAGTTCCAAACGATAAAACCAGCAGCAAAAACCAAGCAAATCGAAAGCAACAACAAATCCAAAACCTCAAAACGACAATCAAGAAAATCAAGCAACCAAAACACGAAAACTATTGGACTCGTTTCAATAGAGGTCTTTCCATGAGTTGGAAAGGATCATCGTATTTTGTCCATGGCAAGAAGATGCCGAGGTCTAAGTTATGACTCAGGCAGACTAGCCACAAGCTCAATTACATAGTGCTCGTCCCGGTCGGATCGGAATTTGAGGCACTACATAATATACCACTAAGAAAAAGTTTCGACCCGAAACTTATGAACAAGGCCTACCTCCGACTCAATGAACAATGAAGGATAATTCTCCTTCATCTCCGATTTGACTTCCCAGGTTGATTCTCCAACTGTATGGTTTCGCCACAGCATGCGAACCAAGGACATCGTACGGTTGCGAAGTACTTTTTCCTTACGATCCAGAATCCGTACCGACTCCTCCGAGTATGACAAATCCGTGCACAATTCTAGCTGTTCAAAGCTAACTACATGACTCGAGTCATGCACATACTTTCGCAGTTGAGAAACGTGGAATACGTCATGCACTCCAGCCAAGGCGGGAGGTAGTGCAATTCGGTATGCCATAGCTGCCACCCATTCTAGTATTTCAAAGGGGCCGACAAACCTGGGACTCAGCTTGCCCTTCACGTCGAAATGCATCACTCCATGCATCGGCGTCACTTTCAAGAAGATATGATCCCCGAGCATGAACTCCAAGGGCCTACGATGAGTATCGGCATAGCTTTTCTGTCGGCTCTGCGCAGTGCGGAGTCTTTCCCGAATCAAGCAAACTTTTTCGACTGCCTGCCGTACGGTGCCATATGGATGCTCGATTGGTAGCTGTTTTTGTACGCAAACTCCGCCAACAGAAGGTGCGTGTCCCAACTAGTCTTTAAATCGATCGCACACAGCCGTAATATATCTTCAATTATCTGATTTGTCTTCTCTGTTTGGCCATCAGTCTGGGGGTGGTATGCGGTACTGAACTGTAGCTTGGTTCCCAAAGCAGACTGTAGGCTAGTCCAGAAATGAGATAAGAAACGTCCGTCACGGTCAGAGACGATAGAAGCAGGCACTCCGTGTAATCGAACAATCTCGTCTATGTAGATCTGTGCTAACCGATCGATGCTCCACGTAACTTTTATGGAAAGAAAGTGGGCTGATTTGGTCAAACGATCAACTATGACCCAAATCGCATCATGCCCCCGTGGCGTCTTCGAAAACCCTACAATGAAATCCATAGTGATGTTGTCCCATTTCCACTCGGGAATAGCGAGGTTCTGCATCTCCCCACGGGGCCTCTGATGTTCACTTTCACCTGTTGGTAGGCCATGCACTGTGACACAAAGGTCGCCATATCCCGCTTCATACCTTGCCACCAGAAGGTACCGCGTAAGTCCTTGTACATCTTAGTGCTCCCCGGATGCAAAGAATACTTCGTGTAGTGCGCTTCCGTCATAATTTCCCTTCGGAGTTCAGGGTCGCTAGGGACGCATAGCCTTCCTTTCATTTGTAAGGCCCCATCTTCGCCTGCCATAAAGTCAGACGTCTTCCCTGCTGAGATCAATCCGCGTACCTCCGCTAGGAACTGATTGCCCTCCTGAGCTGACTTGATTCTATCCCGTAAACTCGGTTCAAGATGGAGTGGTGCCAGCTGCACGCCTTGATGCCGAACTCGGAACTCGATGCCCATCGCCTCAAGATCTTGAAGTAAACGGTTGTCTATAGATAACGAGCCCATGTGCTTTCGACTCATAGCATCAGCAACAACGTTTCCCTTGCCCGGAGTATACGCGATCGTCAGATCATAGTCCTTAATAAGTTCTAGCCAACGCCGCTGCCGGAGGTTCAATTCCCGTTGGGTGAAGAGATACTTAAGGCTCTTGTGATCTGTGAAGATTTTGCAAGCAACACCATAAAGATAATGTCTCCACAACTTCAACGCAAATACAATCGCCGCCAATTCCAAATCGTGCGTCGGGTAGTTTTTCTCGTGCGGCTTCAGTTGCCTGGAGGCGTACGATATTACCTTGTCCCGTTGCATGAGTACACATCCCAATCCGAGTCCTGAAGCATCACTGTATATCTGAAACTCTTCTACCCCATCTGGGATTGCAAGAATTGGAGCCAAAATAAGACGCCGCTTTAGTTCACTAAAGCTGGCTTCGCATTCATCACTCCAGTTGTATATAATCTCTTTTTGAGTAAGGCGAGTCAAAGGCGAGGCCAGTTTAGAAAAATCTTTTACGAACCTACGGTAGTATCCTGCTAGGCCGAGAAAGCTTCGAATTTCGCTGGTTGACGTAGGTTGTTTCCAGTCTACCACCGCCTCTATTTTCTTCGGGTCTACGACGACGCCTTTTGTCGAGACAACATGACCAAGGAACGCCACGCTGTTTAACCAGAACTCGCATTTGCTGAGCTTAGCGAACAACTTATGTTCTCATAATGTCTGCAATACGATCTTCAGGTGTTCCTTGTGTTCCGCCTCGTTCTTAGAATATATCAGAATGTCATCGATGAATACGACGACAAACTTGTCTACGTACGACCGAAACACGCGGTTCATCAGATCCATGAAAGCTACAGGGGCGTTCGTTAAGCCGAACGACATCACGAGAAACTCATAGTGTCTGTAACGGGTTCTGAACGCAGATTTTTGAATGTCTTCTGGTCTGATTTTCAACTGGTGATACCCTGACCTGAGATCAACTTTAGAGAAAACTGTTGCACCTTGCAGTTGATCAAATAAGTCATCTATCCTTGGCAAAGGGTACTGATTTTGAACGGTCGCCTTATTTAATTCTCGGTAGTCAATACACAGCCGCATGGATCCATCTTTCTTCTTCACGAACAGTACTGGAGTACCCCACGGAGAAACGCTTGGACGTATGTATCCTCTGTCCAACAGATCTTGCAACTGAACCTTAAGTTCCTTCAGCTCTGCTGGGGCCATTCGATAAGGTGCCTTCGATATCGGCCGCGCATCCGGAAATGTGTCGATACTGAATTCGATCTCACGATCAGGAGGTATTCCAGGCAGCTCGTCCGAGAATACGTCGGGGAAATCTGCTATAACATCAGCCTGAGCTGTATTTGCACTTTCCTGCTGGGTGTCTCGAACTGAAGCTAAGTACCCTTCACAACTCGAATGCAGCATACGCCTAGCCGAAATTGCTGATATCACCATTGTCGTCTTCGGTGCAGCGCTGCACGAATAGTAGAAGTTTGCCTCACCAGGTAGACGAAATACGACTCGCTTCTCCGCGTACTCGATTGTTGCATGGCAAGCACCCAACCAGTCCATCCCGAGAATAATATCGTAATCCTTAATGTCTAGTACAATGACATCTAAGGAAAGCTTTCTCCCTCCGATGCAAATATAACCATCCCTACAGATCGCATGGGCGGGCATGTCGACTCCCGAAGGTGTGCTTACGCAAAGATTCATAGTTAAGGGAGTAGAAGCTAATTTATGCTCAACAGTAAAATCAGCAGATATGAAATTATGCGTAGCACCTGAATCAAATAAGACTCTAGCGGGCAATTCTCTGAAAAGTAATGTACCTGTCACAACCATTTTAGAGACAGATGCCTCATCCCGAGTCAAGGCATAGACTCGGCCTTGAGCACCCTGACGTTGCGGGTTTACTGGCACCGCATTTGCATCACTTGCTGGAGGCCCCTTATTCTGATTATTCCCGTTGTTTTGATTCGGCTTACCCTCTCGGCAGTTAAATTGTTTATGGCCCAGACGACCATATTTGAAACATCCAGTAACCCGACATTCGTTTACTCGATGCCCTGCCTTGCCGCACCTGGTACAGTTCAGTGCCTGAGTCTGACCCCTGTTATCCGACGTGTGCTGATGCTTATATGCTCCAGACCCTCCTGTTTCCTGAGGTCGTTTGTTGTTGTTGGTACGGGGGGTTTGCACTTCTGCCTTTGGGGGACAGCGCCCAAAGATTCGCTCGCTGCCCAGGGCTGTTTCATAGCATTCCCTGTAGGTTTGACATTTTTGATTGATGACGTCCCTACGCAACTCATCATTCAAACCTTTTTGAAAGAGATAGCACCACGCCTGCTGGTTAGGCAGGAAGTGCCCCGCAAACTTGGCCAGCTTAGCGAACACAGAATCATAATCGTCCACAGACAAACTTCCTTGGACCAGATTGCTGAAGTCATCTTCCTTTTGTTGACGCACGGCCCTGGGAATGTATTATTCAATGAAGGCTGATTTGAACATTTCCTAAGTTATTTTGCAGTTGGGATTGGCATCGTAAATATCTTGCTTCGTTGCCTCCCACCAATCATGCGCACGCAGTTCCAGCTGAACCGATGCATAGGCAACTCGCTTGGATCCCCGGATGCCAACCAGGTTGAAGAGTCCCTCCAGCTTAGGAATCTATCCCAACACCATGTCCGGTTTCGCTCGTCCATTGAACGTAGGTGGATGCATTTTTGTGAACTCTGCTGCTCGACAGGTGTTCCTAGCTGAAGGCTGCATCTCTTCTGACTCATCCTCTACCGCCACGGCCGGCGGTGGGGAAGGAGTCACAGTGGCAGTCCCGTTGCTTGGTACCAAGGATGCAATCAGTTGCATCATGGTATCCATTTGCTTCTGCTGAGAAGCAAATTGTGCCTGTTGCGTAACGGCTTGTTGTTGTTGCACCTCCACGAGATGCATAAGCCGTTCCGCCATATCGGTTGAACCCGCTCCTCCGGATTCTCCAGAACTTGTCGGATCGCTCTGGATGGGCTGAGCACTGCTTGCAGCGGCATTATTTTTCTTAGCCATCGCTACAAAAGAGAGTAGCTTATTAACACTCCAAAATCGATAGATTTTTATATCTACGGGCTCATTGTATAGGCGACTCATCTGATACAGCGGACGCCGAATGCAACTCAATTGAGAGGCGCATCAAACTGCTTTATATTCTTTGAAATCCCAAGGAAGTACAGTCGTGCTCTGATACCAATATGTCATGCCCCGATCCCGAAAGGGTCTTTCGTCCTCGCCGGATCCTTTACGAAATTGATTCGTCCTCGCTAGGGGTATGATGCCGCGCGAGCCTGGGATTGCGGTCGCACAAGGCAAGAACTTGCAGTTTTAGGAACCCATTTTAAAACATAAATTATAAAACACATTCACAGATATTTGAACACAAATGCGGAAGAAACATGCTTTTTCATTAAATATTCAGAGTAATTTACATAGAGTTTACATTGATGCGCCTTTTCGGCTATTGAATTACATTACAAAAGATAACTCAAAATGCAGGGCGCGCTCCGTCAGATAGTCCACATCGTTTGCATATTACGTCCTTGTATAGATTGAAGTCTCTGCCACCAAAATGAACTGACTACAGATATACTTCAAAATAGAGGTGCTTCTAACGCCTTCTCGCTAACGCACTAGCGTTGCACCGTCTGATTGCCTGAAATAGTTGCCCACAATGTAGGTCAGTACTCAACTTGTACTGGTGAGCAGGATGAATCCCACTCGACTAAATCGATACTAGCTTGTTAGGGGCGAGCATGCATTAAGATAGCTTCTATAAGGAAGCAAGTGAAATCAGTTCATATTAGTTGCATGTTTTGATAGGAATGAAAATAGCATTGAATCCAACCAGTGCACCGACTACTTACTCAATCGATGCACGCCTTCCCTGAAACGAAACACAAGTATACTTACCATCTGCACAAGACAATAAGTTAGCATGCGTTCTAATCTATGCGGTCATTGGTGTGATCGACACCTTAGGGACATATTTCAAGCTTAGCGGCGCGCCCTATCAGCCCGAGTAGCAAGCCCTACTGGAGGTTCCGCTATGCATCGTGATGAGCATGAATCAAATATTTTCCTCCGGATCGATACGGTTTCAGTGCCCCGGAAAGCCGTTTCGAGGAAATGCCAAACCCTGTGCACAAGTTGTCCCAGACCATGCAAATGCATAAAATAATTCATATTACATACAATGCATCGAATTAAACAGAAGAAGTTAAGCAGCAACATATATATATCTCATGCAACAGTTCATATTTTCTCAAGCGATGTTCCGATTCAGTTATCCCATAAGTCCAACTCTATCCGAGGCACCAGGCCGCCACCAACAACCAACTTTCCTTATAAACAAGCTCAAATTATAAGGTATGCAAGCATATGATAATATTAGTCTACAAATCCCATATTCCTTTCTTAGTGGCTGGCATACCTGTGGCTAAGGATTTCCTAGGCGTCCAACCGGGCATCATCGAGTGACCGAATGAAGCTTAGAGATGTTGGCATGAAGAAGTAGGAAAGAAGGGACCAAACCACTCACTGGTTAAGGAAAAAGAGGCTGAAACTAGGAATCCCGCTAGCGACGATCAAACGTCAGTTACGCGGACCTGAAACAGCACAAGCACCGAGTTATAAATCTTGTCTATCCTTCCTTGCCGAACTCCCCAGAACCTCAAGTTTCAAACGATAAAACCAGCAGCGAAAACCAAGCAAATCGAAAGCAACAACAAATCCAAAACCTCAAAACGGCAATCAAGAAAACCAAGCAACCAAAACACAAAAACTATTGGACTCGTTTCAATAGAGGCCTTTTCATGAGTTGGAAAGGATCATCGCATTTCGTCCGTGGCAAGAAGATGCTGAGGTCTAAGTTATGACTCAGACGGACTAGCCACAAGCCCAATTACAAAGTGCTCGTCCCGGTCGGATCGGGATTTGAGGTACTACACCAATGAACACTCGAACAGACCTCTTTTACTACTGAACTGAACTTCATTCCTACTGATACCTAACACCAATGCACACTCATGCATTAAATACCCCAAATAATATGATACATTACTCTCTAATGTATTCTCCATTCTCCACTACTCCTCACTGTTTCAGTCATAAATTCCCTCAAGATCAATAAGGATACCAATACAACACACCCCCACTATGACATTAAACACCAACTGACAACACAGCTACCTAGACACTTCATACTAACTAATACACTACTGGGTTGTATACCTTAGTTCACAACTGAATCACTCCTTCCCTGATACTCTAAACTGGGAACACCACTCCCTGTTACGCTGCTGTGGCTTCCTTAAGTGCAGTGTTGATACTTAACCCGACTTTTCAACCTACTAATACCACATTAATTCCCCTACTCTTTACACTTTTTATTGTTATTGCTATTACTTTGAATTCAGAGCATCGACACCCTTTCATCATATTGCATTCGACCACCTTTATTTCCACTCGAACACATAGTCCTCAACTACTACTGGCCTTGCCCATGGCTGCCTCCTGCAGTCCAATTGAATCCACTTGACCTCAATGTTGCTGCTGCACATGCTGGTGCAAGCAACAGCAGTTGCTAACTTTCCAGCATCTCGTGAACTGAGCTCCCCCCTCTCTCCTTGACTAGCACACCGAGCCAATACAGTCTCATGTGACCGTGTACACCACACACATAAATGTGCCAACCCTATTACAATGTATACATATGTATAACTATCTATATATATAATACAAGAATGCTAATACACCATATATAAGTACGCTTAAACGAATACCTAGCAAGTCATTAAATCAAATACTTCAAGTACAACATCAAGATAACTATGATACAACCTTCAAACACCCATTCTATTGTGATACCACTACTCAAATGCATCATACACATCCTAATATATTAAATACAACACAAAATAATAAGAAATAACCCATTAGGCATTCCATCAACCACTTAGTGTGCCACCTTGGAGTTTTCTCCAAATGGCCATAAATCTTCATGTAACTCTCTCCAATGGCCTCCTATTGACCTAGTTCTTCTTCCTATAGGTAGCCTTAAGCCAAGGAAGGGTTCCAATATGTTTATTACACCATCCTAGAAAGAAAATGACAAGTAGAATGAGGTTTTACCTATTGGGAGATGGATTCCCATTGTGGTTACTTCCAATGAGCATAAGGATGAGAAATGGACTCCGACTCCTAGCAATGCTCCTCTTCTTCTAGCCTCTTGTAATCCTCAAGCATCTAGCTCTCCATGGGGATAAAAATAAGAGGGATGGAGCTTGATTTTGTAGGAATTTACTGGAGGAAATGGATGCTTGAAGGGAAGAACTAAACTTAGGGTTTCTTCATGAACAATAATGAAGAAAATGGAGGCCCCCCTCCTTATAGCGCCGACCACTAGGGTTTTCGGTTGGCTAAAGCACAATATCCAAAATGCCCCTCCATGTTGTCATGAAGAGTTATTTAATAAATGGGGGGTTTAACTAAGAGGGTTGCTAATTTAATTACAAGGGGTTATTGATCATTCTCTCTAATTGAAATAATCAACCATGACTAAACTAATTGGTGCACTAATGGTCATGACAAGTCTAGTTGGGTTTATTAGCAACTAGTCTAACTAAGGGCTAACACACAATCATCTATATTATATATATATATATATATATATATATATATATATATATATATATAATATAGATGATTGTGTGTTAGCCCTTAGTTAGACTAGTATATATATATATATATATATATATATATATATATATATATATATATATATATATATATATATATATATATATATATATATATATATTATATATATATACAACCACACAACTTATTATGTAATGAAATATATCAATAATAATAATAATACAAAAATGACTAAAATACCCCTATCTAAAAAAGTGATGGTTACAATCATACCCTCCTTAGAAAAATTTTTCCCTCAAAATTGTAGAAAGATATGGGTACCGCTCGCGCATCTCGGCTTCCCTCTCCCAGGTAGACTCTCCTAAAGAGTAATGCCTCCACGCGACGCGTACCAAAGAAATCGTCTGGTTCCGCAATACCTTCTCCCTGCGATCAAGAATCTCTACTGGCTGCTCTGGATAACTGAGAGTCGGACCTACCTCGATCTTCGAGTGATCCAATACTTGACTAGGATCTGCCAAGTATTATCTTAGCTGCGACACATGGAATACGTCATGTACTCCCTTTAGTATAGGTGGCAAGTCTAGTCTGTAGGCCACTGCACCGACCTTCCCAAGAACACCGAAAGGTCCGATGTACCATGGACTAAGCATCCCGTCTCCACCAAAGCAAATCGTGCCCCGTGTCGAAGAAATCATCAAGAACACCAAATCACCAACCTGGAAAAAAATATTGTCTTAACACTCAACTACAAATAAAAGAATCACAAGCAATACAAAACAAAACCTACCTCAAACTCTAAAGGTCTCCGGTGGCTATTGGCCCAATGTCGTTGTCTCTCCAGCGCCACCCGAAGTCTGTCTCTGATAAGCTTCACCTTTTCGACTGCATCCACAACTATCTCCGGTCCTAACAAGGATCTCTCTCTAATATCATCCCAAGATAAAGGAGTGCGACATCTTCTTCCATACAATGCCTCGAATGATGATATCTCAATATTGGCCTGGTAACAGTTATTGTAAGAAAATTCTACCAGGTGGAGATGATCCTTCCAAGAATCTCCAAAGTCCATAACACAGGTGTGTAGCATATCCTCAAGAGTCTGAATAGTCCTCTCTGATTGTCCGTCCATCTGGGGGTGATACGCGGTACTGAACTTGAGTTGGGTGCCCAAGCTAGCCTGCAAACTCCTCCAAAAGTGGGACGTGAAGTAAATATCCCAATTCGAGACTATGATCATAGGGACCCCGTGCAATCTAACAATCTACCGCAGTTATATCTCTGTGAGCTTCTTCGTAGACATACCCACTTTAAATAGCAAGAAGTGGGCCGATTTGGTCAACCTTTCTACGATAACCCAAATCGCGTCTTTCCTTCCTGGAGATCACAAAAGTCCCGAAATAAAATCCATAGTAACATGCTCCCACTTTCACTCAGGAATGGGTAAGGGATGAAGTAAACTGCCTAGCCTCTGTCTCTCTGCTTTCACCTGCTGACACACTAAGCATTTGGATACGAAGTGCGCCACCTCCCATTTTATGCCATACCATAATACATGTTCCCTCATATCCCTATACATCTTGTTGGCACCTGGATGCATAGAGTACTGAGAACGATGTGCCTCCAACAGAACCTCCTCCCGTAAATTTCTAATCTGTACACACAACCTCATATTGTGTCGCAAGGAACCATCCTCAGCAGTGGTGAAGTCATCCAATAACTTGACCTAAACCTGTGCTCTAATGCTCCTCAGTTTTATGTTATCATACTGTGTGGTCCTGATCCTGTCGATCAGCTCTGACTGTATCTGTAATCCTCATATCTGTATCTTGATACCGGGAACTACTACTGCAATACCCAGGCTCTCCAAATCGGCCAACAAGATCTTGTCTAATATCAAGTACATAGCCACCGGATACCTGCTCAAGGCGTCAGCAACCACGTTGGCCTTCCCTAGGTGATACTGTAACGATATATCAAAGTCCTTCATCAACTCCAACCACCATCGCTGTCTCATATTTAGCTCCTTCAGCATAAATACATACTTCAATCTTTTGTGGTCCGTGAAAATCTCCACATGCTTTCCGTACAGATAGTGCTTCCACAGCTTTAGAGCAAAAATGATCGCTGCCAACTCCAAATCGTGGGTCAGGTATTTCTTATTATAAGGACATAATTGCCTGGAAGCATAGGCAATCACCTTCCCATTCTGCTGCAGAACGCAACCCAAGCCCTTTCCTGAAGCATCACTATAAATAGTGAATCCACCTAACCCTGATGGCAATGTCAACACTGGAGCTGTCGTCAATCTCTTATTTAGATCATCAAAAGTGGTCTGACACTCCTCTGACCACACAAACTCCACGTCTTTCTTGGTCAGCCTAGTCATCGGATTTATAATTCTGGAGAAGTTCTGTACAAACCTCCTGTAGTACACTGTCAGTCCCAAAAATCTCCTGATCTCTGTCACCGAACTTGGAGTAGCCCATGACTCTACTGCCGTGATCTTCCTAGGGTCAACTGAGATCCCATCTTCTGTCACCACATAACCAAGAAATTTGACCTTGTCAAGGAAGAACTCGCACTTTGAAAGCTTCCCATAAAGCTTCTCCTTCCTGAGAGTCTTTAGAACTATCCTCAGGTGCTCCTCGTGATCCTCTAGCGTCTTCGAATACATAAGGATATCATCGATGAATACTACCACGAACTTATAAAGGTACTGGTGGAATACCTTGTTTATCAGGTTCATGAACACCGCTGGAGCATTGGTCAACCCAAACGGCATCACCATAAACTCACCGAAAAGTTGTCTTCGGAATATCCTCTCTTTTCACCTTCACCTGGTGGTAGCCTGACCTCAAGTCTATCCTCAAAAATACCTTCGCTCCATTCAACTAGTCGAAGAGATCATCTATCCTTGAAAGTGGTATATGTTCTTGATAGTGAGGTTATTCAGAGCCCTGTAGTCGATACACATGCGTACCGACCCATCCTTCTTTGGTAAAAACAATATCGGAGCATCCCACGGTAAAGAAATGGATCTGATAAAGCTATTGTCATACAATTCATCTACCTGCTTCTTCAACTCTGCTAGCTCGTTATTGTTAACTCTATAGATATGCTATGATATCGACTCTGTGCCTGCTACCAAGTTTATAAAGAACTCAATGTCTCCGTCTGGTGGCAAGCCCGGCAACTCCTCTAGAAAGACATCCAGGAACTCCATAATCAAAGGATGTGACAACTCTTTCTCTTCTAACAGGGCTCCACAGATGACTTCCTCGCTCTACTCAACTGCTCCTTTGGCAATCTCGAACTCTGGCTCTCCCAGCGGTCGAAATAAAACTCTGCCTCCATTACAATCTATACTAGCATGGTGCCTACTCAACTAATTCATCCCGAGTGCAATATCATAACTCGGAAGTGGCATTATAAGTAAGCACGTACTCAATTCCTGGCCTTCCAAAGTAACTCTTCGATCCTTGCAAATATCACTAACCAGGATGATGCCACCCCCAGTCGTGATCTTGCAAGTCTTACTCAAGAGTTCAGCCTCTAAATGATGCTTAAGAGAAAAAGACACTGATACAAAGCTATGGGAAGCACCAAAATCAAATAAAACTAATGCTGGAATATAATCTAAAATAACTAAACCTATAATGATGTCTCCAACTGGCTCTGTCTCCTCAATTGTCATGGCAAAAGCTTGCCCCTGCAGTGCTCCCCTCTGCTGCTGATGCTGCACGAAATACTGTTGCTGGGTCAGGAGTAGAGGTCCTCGCTACTGTGCTGCAGGTACTGATGGTGCTCTAATTGGTGCTCTCTGAGCAGGGTCTCCACCCTGACCTGGATGAGCTGGTGCCAAATAACAGTCTCTCAGCTGGTATCCCGCTTCTCTATAGAACAAACACACTCCCAATCTCTTACTGCAGATGTCCCATCCGTGTCCTGGATTCTTACAGAAGGGACAAATAAGAGTCTGCTACTGATGCCTCTGAGGCTATTGATGTGCCTGCTGGAACTGCTGACAAGAAGGATGAAACGTTCGATATTGCTGGAACTGTGGCCGCTTGGCTGGACCCGCACTGCTGCTACCACTGAATATCTCCTGGTCCCTCTTGGGCCTCAAACTCAATTCCCTCTCAACCTTGCGGGACTACTTAAGTATCGTCTCGTAGGTCTCATGACTCTAAGAAATAAGGGCCTTTACGTCCCAGTTCAGACCCTCCCTGAACCGTCTCGCCCTATCCTCCGAATCTCGTACCATGTTAGCTGCATACTGGTTCAACCTGACAAATTTTGTGGCGTACTCCTCAACGGATAGGTTCCCCTACTGAAGTTCTTGAACTGTCGCCCCAGATCAAGTCTCTCGGTAGGCGAAAAGAACTTCTTCTTGAACAAGTCCTTGAAACTGTCCCACGTCAATCCTGGGGTAGCGATCTGTAGCTTATTCTGGAACCAAGTACTGGCAATGTCTAATATCTGTAACCCGACCGCATCTACCATCAGATCCTCTAATAGGCGGGATAAACACATGATGCGCTCCATGTTCTCCAACCAGTCATCGGCATATATAATGCCCTTCGTCCCCTTGAAAATACGGGGTACCAACTTCTTGAAGACTTGTATGTTGCCCAGCTTGGGCTGGGCCTCCTGTGGTTGTGGTGGTGTTGTCCTCTCTACTGTTGCTATAGCCTTGGCATAGTACATGCGCCTGCCTCTGCTGTGCTTCCATCATCTCCCGGAATATGGCAAACATCTGTGTCGTATCCGCTGGCATAGGTGGTGGTGGTGGTAGAAGTCCCTCAGAAGAAGCCAAAATTGGACCAACTCTACGGACATACGAGGAAGGAGGACCCCTAAAAGCAGCGTAATCTTCCACCTAAACCGGGGAGGAAGTCCTCTGAACCGAAGGAGGTAGAATGGTTTCAGCTGCTACAGCTGCTCAAACAGGGGGTGGAGAAGTCGTCAACCTCTCAAAATTTGCTCCAGCATGATGTGAATGGGTCTTCGACAGCATCCTGAAGACAGTTCGAAACAAAAGATATTAATAAGGCACAAGATACGATATCATCAAGGAAGGACAATAATATTTCAAAATAAAGTAATATTCTGAATGATAAAGATGGCAAGAATCAATAGGTGGAAATATTTCTTAGTTGTGATTGAGTATTCTCTCTCATCCTAGTATCCTATATCCTATATTCTATTGTAGGCTCGCAATAGTACTCTAAGTTCGAGTACCACTACGGTATCACACTAGTTGCGACTTCGACCTACATGGGTCACCATTAAAAATGTGTCATGATCCGTACCCAAAAATTGGGCATGAGTCATGGGTACGTCCAGCCTACGCCGCAGTATCGACAGTAGAACACTGTAAAGGTCCACAATACCATCTAATAACTCACACAATGATATATGTATATCATGTCAATGGTAACTCACTCCAAAAGGAGGACAAGATAAATTTATATAACATCAATACTCAATCAAACAAACTAGAGATAGATAATGGCATGATGTCATAAAAGAAAGAAAATAATAATTTATCACAATATCCAAGAGTTTAGCAAATAACACAAGGTTCTCAATCTAATTAACATGCCAAGGTCTAAGCTGGAAACATATCCAGTACAAATAAAATGTACTAGCTACTGGTCTGCTATAGCTAGGTGTATCTCCTCGATAGCTGGAATTAGATTATCCTGGACTAATGGATCTACCTTAGTTGGCTCTCCGTCCTGCGGGCTGTAGTAGGTAGGACACCAATTGTCACTACCATATTTCTAAAATAGGGGCCTTATTGTCATTTACCATATTTATTTATTGTGTTAATAATTGCATGATATATATATATATATATATATATATATATATATATATATATATATATATATATATTATGTTTATTGATAACATGGGTTAGTGGACTAGACCTAAAAATCCAATAGACAAATCCCTATCCTATTTAATTAGCACCTAGTTTAATCCCTCACTTAGAATACTAAACCCCTCATTAAATAGTTCTTTATGACAAGCCATTGAGGGCAAATGAGTCTTTATGCATTACAAAACCCTAACCCTACACATGGCCGGGCCTATATAGCTAGAGGGAGCCTTCCTCAAAGCTCTATCCTTCTTGAAGAAACCCTAAAAAAATAGCCTCCAAGAAAAACCATTCTTCCCTCTATAAATTTCATAATTTCTAGGCCAAAATCTCTCATTCTTCCCTCATTCAAGGAGACCTAGAAGCTTGGGCACAAGAAGACTTGGAGAAGAGGAAACTACATTGGAAATCTATCTCCCAATAGGTGAAAATCTAGAAAATGCTCATTTAATTATGTTTTAATTAATTGTTTGGTTATTAGGAGCCCACCCATTGATTTAGGGATGACTATTAAGGGAGAGCATGAGTCTCCTTTGGTTGCAAGATGATTCTCCATGGTGTTATAGGTGTATTTGGGAATTTTATGATCCAATGATGCATTTTCTCCTAATTTTCGTAACCCTAATTATTATATATATATATATATATATATATATATATATATATATATATATATATATATATGTATACATGTATATTTATGGAAAATACGTAGATGTTTAATTGCAATTTGGAGATTTATGCATGAGTATTCATGGGGTATCATGAGTATCCCTGATTTTGCATACTAGGTGCTTGATAAAATGTTTAATAGGGTGTATGCCTACTAATACGATCAAATTTATATGTTTTGGGTATATATATATATATATATATATATATATATATATATATATATATATATATATATATATATATATATATATATATATATATATATATCATATAATATATGCATTTGAGGGGTACATGGGAGCCGGGTTTACTGTGACTGTGTTGTGCATCAGTAGAGTGCAGTGAGCAGGTTCAACTCATAGCTAGGAACTCTAGTTAGTCGAGTGAGTGTGTGTGAGCTTGTTGTGTGTGAGAGCTATTGCACATGGCAGCAAGAGGAACTCAGGGTGACCAACTGCTCGAGTGAGCAGTGCAGAGGGTGCAGTGCAGTTCTATGCATAGGGAATCAACAATGCAACAGTGTGTGGGATACTTGGTGTTAGTTGGGTTAGTGAGTATCTGTGTCTGCATTTGGGGTGATTGAGTTATCGAGTTCACAGTGAACTGTGTATCACTGTGATTGAGTTATCGAGTTCACAGTGAACTGTGTATCACTGTGATTGAGTTGTCGAGTTCACTATGACACTGTGTGCCTGTGTTTATGAGTTCGAGTTTGTGTAGGTGTCTTGAGAGAGCAGTACCAGGTTTCCTGAGCTCACTGTGTGTCAGTATGATGCATGGGTGGGTTGTGTTAGTAGGTTAGCTGTGTTTCAGTGTATCAGACACTGTGGAGATACTGTGCATTAGTGTATCAGTATTCTTTCTATTTAATTTTATTGAGGAGTATCTTGGTAATGGGTGCAGTCGAGAATATATCAGTATCGTGATGTGGGAGTATCACTGGCTTTGAATAGCTTTATTTGGCCTTTGAGTCACTTGGCTTATGGGGAATTATTGTCTGACTCTTGGGATGTTGCATTCTATATCAGTATCAGTTAGAGTACCTAGGTTTCTTGAGTATTAACTTCTCTTTGAGTATCGGGTTTCATCAGTTACTGTACAGTATCAATTTCTTTTACTGTGCAGTCGGGAAGGTATAAGTTTCCACTGTGTTGAGAGGTGATGATTATTTGCCCGTAGCATTATAAAACTTTATATTTATAAAGTTCCTGATTCAGGGGTTTGTTACTATTTATTATTCCTGCTTTCCTACCGCAAAGCAATTTCCCGTACTTTTGGATGGCTAGATGAATCCTTTTCTTTCGTCCATCTCAGTTAAGGTTATCTCTTGTATAACTACCATTTCTTTCGTATTGCCTCGATCAATGTTCCCTCTACTCTACCCAAGTTGTTGCAATTTTATATCTATGACCTTGTCAATCACTCATCAGACTTGGCAAACTCTTAAGTCAGGTGGCCCTATTGTTCTTCTGCAGTTGTTTTATAGTGAGAAGCAACGATTGCAGTCATATACTAGCCTGCAGAAATAAGTGGTATACAGATGATTAAACTCCTGAGGTTGGCTTCACACGCAGAAGTTCATTGTTTTGGACAGGTTGGGTTCATTTATTTTGAGTGAGCTTGCTGTGTTCATTTAGAGGAGTCACTTTGCAATGCACAGTTTATGTATCAGTGTTCAGTCGATCATTATCAGTCTAGTGTATCTATGAGTGAGCAGTTAGTTAATAGTTAGATAATTAGGTATATAGTTACTTGTTCCTTAAATAGTTAGATATATGTATATACCTACTAAGTTAGACTATTAGCTAAGTGTAGTATCATATATATGTATTATATGAATATGTGTAATATGATGTATTGGTATATAAATATGTTAGTTAGCATAGAGATTCTATATAAGTAATTATATATACTAACTGTACTTAATATAGTTAATATTAACTAGTATAGTCTAGTATACCCTATGATTAGCCTAGTAAGAGACCAAGTTACCTAGAAATGACCCGAATGCCTAAACTAGAATTTGGTATACATGTATTTCCTTTCAACCTCTTTGACTTTTAATTTCATATTTAGGTCATTGTGATCCCACCTTGGGCATCGATCCTCACACCTTGCTCAGGTCCACAGGCGAATACATTCTCTGACAGTTTTTATTATGTTGATTATTTCTATGATTCTAGTTGTATAGTATGCTTGATTCTGACACTGTAGATATACGGGTTAGCATCATAGATACCTGTCATGAGGAGTCATGATTGGAATCCATCGTATTAGCTGGGGATAGGGAAATATTAGCTGATTATGTTATCATACCCCACTTTACATGCATCATAGCTCACCCCACATATCACATCGGGTGTAGCCTGACCATTTATATGCCTCATAGCCTGTTATATATGATTAGCCTGACTATTTCTCGTATCATAGCTAACCATATGGTTAGCCTAACCTCAAATGTATCATAGCCAATCATATATAACAAGCCTGATCTCTTCCCAAGCTGATCACTTAGTAAACTGATATTTCAAACACTTAGTTAGAATTTTTGTTTCTTTATTCCAGTTCACTTATTCCAGCATTCACTTATATCTGTTCATTGCTAGTTTTTACTATTGCTGATTACATATTTCCAGTATTTCTTTATCTTATATTTTCTTACATTGTCTTATAGTTTTTGTCAATATAAATAAAACTGCTATTTAGTGCTTGTGCTTAGCTCCAATCATGACTGGATAATATTTTTTAGAGGACCTTGAGGACTTCTGTCCTACTCACTATGGCCCAGGTGTAGAGGGAGACTATATATCGAAGATTCTAGAGGAGTCACTCTCCTTAGAGAAGATACCACCCGCGGTCATTTAGACAGCTCCTTGGTCTAGTTATCTATGTATTTATTTATTCTAAACTTGAGACTTGGTTTGTATTATTGTTGAGACTACTTATGTTGGGATAGTTAGACTCTAGATTATTGTTGTATTTTAGAGTTATTGTGCTTGACTTATGTCAGTACTTCCTTATCTTTATATCTTATCGTGCCATTTACTTCCTATAGTTATTGTAATTGAGTATATTATGAATTGTTGATCAATGCATTATTCATTATCCTCCTTATGGAGTTGAGATCATTTACATGTTATCTTGTGAGTTATGTTTAGTTGTATTAAGACCTAGACAACGTTCTACTGTCGATGCTGCGGCGTAGGCTGGACGTACCCACGGCTCATGTCCAAATTTTGGGTATGAGTCATGACACATTTTTAGTAGTGGACCATGCAGGTCTAGATTCGCATTTAGAGCAATGTCGTAGTAGTGCTCACTTAGAGTATTGCTATGAGCCTGCTTTAGGAAATAGGATTTAGGATGAGAGAATGCTCAATCACAACTAGAAAACTTCTGATTTTTTTAAATTGCTATTTTGAATAATTGTTTCCTTTAAATTTTACTATCCTTCCTTGCTGATATTGTATTTATTGCCTTAATTGATTCTTTTCAGTCTGTCTTCAGGATACCGCCGAAGACTAGGTCATTGAGGTTGGGACCCACAGCTTCAGAGAGGTCTGTCACCTCTCGACCTGACGGACAGACATCTGGAGTTTCTCCTACATCTCCTGTTCATATAGGAGTATCTGTAGTTTTTGGGGGTCCTCCTTCTCCACCTGTCCAAAGGGTTGCCCCAGCTGTTACGGAGCACTTTCGTCCACCACCGACTCCGTTTCCCGGAGGTATGCCCGTTGACGGGGCACAGACGTTCGCACTGATCCAGGGCATAGTAGATGCTCAGAGGACGTCAATGAAGGCTCAGCGAGTTCAGGCTGAGGCTAGAGGGTGCAGGCAGAGGCGCACTAGGCATAGACGGAGATGATGAGGAAGATCATGGAGAATGCTCATCAGGTGGCTCTCCAAGCTGTAGAGAGAGTTGCACAGCACCAATAGCACCCTGGCCAGCAGCACCAGAGGCCACGTACTATGGTGGACTTCAAGAGGATGATGCCTCGGGAGTTCAAGGGCATCGAGGGGTTACTCTACGCCGACGACTGGCTAGAGGATATAGAGAGGAACTTGCACTTGGTACAGATTTCAAAGATTCTATAGATCGAGGCTGCGGACAGTCAGATGTTCGATATTGCACTGACATGGTATCGTACGAAGCCGAGACTCACTGTTGGGGGACTTACTTGGGAGGCTTTTAAGGAGCTTTTCAAGGAGAAGTTCTTCCCCGATGTAGCCCTAGGAGCCTTGGAGAGTCAGTCGACAAGTACGCCACGGAGTTTTGCCGTTTGAGTTATTTTGCGCCGTCGATAATTCGGGACCCAAGAGACAGAGCCTGAATGTTCAGGAAGGGGCTGACGAGAGAGATCAAGTCTCGCACTTCTGGATATCGCACTGCTACATTCGAGGGTATTCTGATGGCTACCCAGATTGCTGAGGACAACTTGGACCTCAGGCCCAAGAGAGAATGCGATACTTCTGGAGGAGCGAGTGGTAGTGCGGGACCGGCCAAGTATCCCCACTTTTAGCAACAACAAAGGCCGTATAAGCATCAACATCAGCAACACCAGGCACCAGCTGGAGGACACACCCAGCAGCAGCAGCCTCAGAGGCAAACTCAGCCCACTATTCAGTGTGCGTACTGCGGAAAGGCAGGACACACGAGGGACATCTGCAGAAAGAGGTTGGGTACATGCTTGTCCGGTGGATCATCTGCACATCAATTGAGGGACTTTCCATCTATTCAGACTCGTCCAAGTTAGGGTGGAGCAGCCACTCTGAGGGGACCAGCCAAGGTACCTACTGTACCAGGAGGCCAGCAGAGGGGACCTCCACTTTTTCCACAGCAGCAGAGGTTTGCTCAGCACCAGCAGCAGTAGAGAGGTGCACCCCAGGGACGAGCATACACCATGATGATCGAGGAGGCGAGCTAGCCGGAGACATAATTTTAGGTTCAGTTCTTCTCGATTCCATTCCAGCACTTGTATTATTCAATTTTGGTGCTTTCCATAGTTTCGTGTCTGTATCATATGCTCTTAAGCATCGTTTAGAGGTGGAACCATTAGATAGGACTTACAAGATCACGATTGGAGGAGGCATTATCCTAGTTAGTGATTATTGCAAGGATCGGAGAGTATCATTGAGAGGCCAAGAGTTGAGCATGTGCTACTCGCCATGCCACTTCCGGGATACGATATTATACGCAGAATAGACTAGTTGAGTATGCATCATGCTACTATAGATTTTTGTAGGGGTAGAGTGATATTTTGACCGCCAGGAGAGCCAGAATTTGAGGTCGCCAGAGGAGTAGCGGAGCAGAGCAGGGGCACTTTTTGCGGAGCCAGGATGGAAGAAGAGGAGTTGCCACATCCTTTGATAGCGGAGTTCTTGGATGTCTTTCTAGAGGAGTTGCCAGGCTTGCCGCCAGACAAAGATATTGAGGTCTCTATAGACTTGGTACCAAGAGCAGAGCCTATTTTACAACACGTCTATAGAGTCAACAATAGCGAGCTGGCAGAACTGAAGAAGCAAGTTGAGGAGTTGCAGGACAAAGGCTTCATCAAGTCCAGTTCATCACCATGGGGAGCACCGTTATTGTTCGTACCGAAGAAGGATGGCACAGTACACATGTGTATCAATTATAGAGCTCTGAACGTCCTCACTATCAAAAACAAAAACCCGCTGTCGAGGATAAATAATCTCTTCGATCAGTTGAGCGGAGCGAAGGTGTTTTCAAAGGTAGACTTGAGGTCAGGCTACCAACAGGTGAAGGTGAAGAGAGAAGATATTTCGAAGACAGCTTTTTGGACCAGATATGGCCGGTTTGAGTTCATGGTAATGCCGTTTGGTTTAACCAATACACCGACAATATTCATGAACTTGATGAACAAGATGTTCCACCAGTATCTTGACAAGTTCGTGGTGGTGTTTATCGACAACATTCTTGTGTATTCGAAGACCCTAGAGGAGCACGAAGAGCACCTAAGGATGGTCTTGGAGACTCTCAGGAAGGAGGAGCTTTACGGGAAGCTTTCAAAGTGCGAGTTCTTACTTGACAAGGTTGAATTTTTTGGGCATGTGGTGACGGGTGATGGAATCTCAGTTAGCCCATAGAAGATTGAGGCAGTGGAGTCGTGGGCTACTCCCAGTTTAGTAGCTGAGATCAGGAGTTTTCTCAGGCTAGCAGGTTACTACAGGAGGTTTGTACAAGACTTCTCCAGGATTGTAGAGCCAATGACTAGGCTGACCAAAAAAGATGTAGATTTTGTCTGGACGGAGGATTGTCAGGCCACATTTGATGAGCTAAAGAAGAGATTGACGATAGCTCCAGTATTGACGTTGCCATCGGGGACAGGTGGATTCACTATCTATAGTGATGCTTCAGGGAAGGGTTTGGATTACGTTCTTTAGTAGCATGGGAAGGTAATTGCCTATGCTTCCAGGCAATGACGTACTCATAAAAAAACTACCCCACCCATAATTTAGAGTTGGCAGCGGTTATCTTTGCTCTAAAGATGTGAAAATATTATCTATACGGAGAGTGTGTGGAGATCTTCACAGACCACAAGAGCTTGAAGTACATGTTTATATAGAAGAAGCTGAACATGAGGCAGAGGAGGTGGTTGGAGTTGATGAAAGACTTCGACATCTTATTGCAGTACCACCCAGGAAAGGCCAACGTAGTCACCGATGCCTTGAATAGGTATCCGATGGCTATATCCTTGACGACAGATAGACATTTATTGGCTGATCTTGAGAACCTAGGAATTGAGGTGATAGTTCCAGTTTTTGATATTCAGATGTGGGGATTGCAGATATAGTCCGAGCTGATGGACAAAATCAGAGCTACATAGTATGATGATGAGGCTCTGAGGAGTATCAGGACACATGTTCGGACATGATTGTCAGAAGACTTTACTATTGCTGATGATGGGTCTTTACGACATGGCATGAGGGTGTGTGTGTCGAGCGAGGAGCTGCACGAGGAGGTTTTATAGGAGGCACATCGCTCTTAGTACTCGATGCATCCAGGTGCCATAAAGATGTATCGAGACCTGAAGGAGCACGTATGGTGGTATAGTATGAAGCGCGAGGTAGCACGCTTTGTATCCCGGTATTTAGTATGCCAGCAGGTAAAGGCGGATCGATAAAGGCCTGGTGGATTGCTTCAGCCTTTACCTATCCCAGAGTGGAAGTGGAAGCACGTGACCATGGATTTTGTTTTAGGGCTTCCGCGTTCTCCAGGAGGAAAGGACGCGATTTGGGTCATCGTGGATATGTTGACCAAATCCGCCCACTTCTTACCATTCAAAGTGGGTACATCAACGGAGAGGCTAGCAGAGATGTACGTACGACAGATTATCAGATTATATGGGGTTCCTGTGAGCATCATCTCAGATCGGGATAGTCATTTTACTTCCCATTTTTGGAGGAGTTTGCAGGCTTGCTTGGTCACTCAGCTCAAGTTCAGTACCGCATATCACCCTCAGACAGACGGACAGTCTGAAAGGACTATTCAGACTCTCGAAGATATGCTACGCACTTGTGTTCTAGATCTCGGAGGTTCTTGAGAGGATCATCTACACTTGGTAGAGTTTGCTTATAACAACAGCTACAGGCCAGCATTAAGATATCACCATTCGAGGCTCTATATGGACGGAGGTATCGTACACCGTTATCTTGGGATGATGTCGGAGAGAGAGAGAGCCTTCTTAGGACCAGAAATGGTCGAGGATGCAGCAAAAAGGTAAAACTCATCAGAGATAGACTTAGAGTAGCGCAGGACAGACAGCGACATTGGGCCGACAGTGTCACGCCCCAGTCCCAAAATACGTAGGACTAGGACACGTAAGCATGCCAGCCGCATGGATATGGCAACTCCAATATATGGAAACCAAATCTACACGTACGCTGTAATCAAATCCACAAGTGGTATAACTGTAATACAAGTCACAGGATAAAATCTAAATCTCATCCACCAAAATCATATAGAGATAAATAAACAGTATCTAAGAAACTAGATCTCAATAAGAAGTATCTAAGGATGATAGTTGGATGGAAACAAATCCACTACCAACTCAAATGGGAAAAGTAAATACAATATAAGTACAACTCACTCAAACAATATAAGTACCAGCTCCCAATCAAGGCTCGAAGAGAAGACATCCACGGAGCGTCTATATCCTTCCAAATCTGTGCTCCTGTAAATACTCAAGAACAGGTACACCTGGCAGCGGACCAGGTCCTTAGAGGGACATAACAAGATACTTAAACATATGCCAATAAAGTACTGAAATAAATATCCAAAGGGTCGCCTAACCGTCTAAAGTGAATGCAGTTAAGAACAACTTTCTAATAAGTGGGCTATCTGGCCATAAATGGGATTGGCATAGTTCTCTTGGAGATCCAGGGGCCTACAAAGGCACGGCGTCTTTCGAACACCGGAGGCCCGCCATGATAATATATAGGGGTCATCATGACCGTGTATCTCCGGCGGAGCGTACGGGTTACACAAGGAAAGTGCAAAGGAGCCCAAATGCCTTACTTGTTGTTCTCCCCACCCAATGCTCTAAGCATGTCACATCCATGACACGATTTAGTCCATAGCCTATCCTTAGTACCCTAGCCCAATCCTGCACAAACAAGGACAAGGATGGGACTACCGTACTACAATAGGCTATGTCCATAGACCTCTAATAACTGCTAAGTCTTCTAGCATGCAAAGTTTCTAACAGCAGTTATTCCTAATGCACGTCCCACACGTACCGATGATCAGTCAATACGTGCGTTTGTGATCTATATGAGACTCATAACTCGTGTAAAAATATGTGTCACAGTCAAATGATCCTAATGATGCTACATGATAATAGGGTAGTCTCAAAAACCGGTCAATGCAAATACATAAATAAAAACATATCGCGACATCACCGTCGCGAGCATTTTATATAACAATTAAAAATATATGAACTAAAGACAGAAAATAAAGATGCATGCAACATATGGAATAAAAATAACAGTACAATGGCAAGGTATACTTGCCTGGCAAGAAACTGCAAAATATCACGTCCAGATGTCCAATACACAGGACCAGAAGCTATGGTCTCAGAACAAATATCTCCGGATGCTGAAATAAATATCACCAACGTTCCCAAAATAAGCAAAATAGCTAAAAAATACATCCCTTTCGTCCAATTTGGACACAGGGCAAAACGGTAATTTCGGGTAAAAGTGGGGTCCATTTTGCACCGAAAAGCGTACCGAGGGTAACAGTCTCTAAATGGGACAAACTATGGGTCAAACAACTCTAGATGTCAATACGAACCCAACGGTATATCCAAATGTGAATTCCGATGGGCCGAACAGAATTTTGTCCAAAAAGTCAACTGTGGGACCCGCCAATTGGCGATCTGGTCAACCATCTCAGAAATACGTAAAAATTGGGTCACAGGGCCAGCGCGTTACCATGAGTCCAGTGGCGCAAGTTTCGTCACAATCTGACAAGCGTGCACAAAATACGCGCGAGTTCCACAAAAGTTGCGACAAGAGATGTGTCCGCGGATACGGCCTGATTCCGGCGCGCACATGCGTCCGAATCAGTCCCCACAAATTTTTACGTGTCCGGTTATGCTGCTTATAACATTCGGTATACTTAGCACACGACGGGGCGGTCCCGTTTGGCGGGGCGCGCTCCGTTTTCCAACTTTTGGAAATCTGGAAAAATTGGGTGCGTGCAGTTTTGTGACGAATATCATTATGTCCACAGCAACTAATAGCATAGGATTATTTTACACAAAATAACTAGGTCAAGAATTCTACAGGTATCAAAAAGAATCACCAAATTCGGATCTCTGTGGTGGGAGATACGAACTCGGCAATAGGGGTGGTCACCGCAGTTTTCTGCGATTCCAGAATTGGGTCAGTCCGTCCACTTTGGACGCTGTTTTTCACTTAGGGGTACACGTTTTCCGAGGTTGGCTATAAAACAAATATTGGAGAGGGTTAAGGGATGATCGTACCTATGAAGACAGAATAGTGTTTGGTCGAGCGAGTCGATGGAAAATCACGCCGGAGCGAAGGTTCCTCTAGTGGAAAACTGCAGTTCGCGAGGTCGGCGTCGACGGGATGGTTGGATGGCTTGGCGGGGCTTCTCTGGCTGCGGTGACGGTTCTAGATGGGAAGAGGAGGTCTGGAAATTTAGATTAGGGTTTTTGGGAGTTATATATATATATATATATATATTATATAATATAGGAAAGAGAGAGAGAGGAGGAGCGGTCCGCGGGTGAAGCCGCTGAAGGAATCAAAGGGGGCGGGTCTGCATATGTCAAGTTGCTGCGGGTGCTAAGGGATTATGGACGGGCTTTCTCTCAGCAAGTTGGCTGAGGCTAAGCAAAGTATGCTAAGAAAGGATAATAGTCAGAATGGTTTGTAGTATTATTATATTATTATTATTATTATTATTAACTCTTATTAAATTAATTCTTATACTTTCTTTTCTTTTCTTTTTTTTTTTAAATATATATGTACACAAAGATATATTTGTATATATATATATATATATATATATATATATATATATATATACACACAAGAAAATTTATAGAATAGGGTATTGCACATCGTTAGGCTAGCAACAGCTCAAGGGGTCTCCTCCATGGAATAAATTCCGAAAAATTCCTGATGGTCCCACAAGTCCTCTAAGTGCCCGAACACCTAACATAAAAATTAATAAAAATCTATTTCTCCTATTTAGCGCTAATTACTATAGTTTAATTAATAATTAATAAATAAAAAGGTATATACGATTTTCTAGGAAGGGGTTTTACATTCTACCCAACTTATAAAAATTTCGTCCTCGAAATTAAAATTAAGCCACGATAGAATGCAATGATGGTATAAGATTTGCATTATTTAAAATGCAAGGCTAGGTTTAAAGGGGTGGGCGATGTTGCACGTTGCACATCCCGAAAAAAAAATCATGGAAAAATCCATATGAGCAAAAAATAGGTTTCTTCATGTGTCATGTCCAATGGTGTGGACACATAAATGCTCTTTTGCATAAAAGCGTCCAACAATTGGAAAATTGTACAAAGATGAGAATTGGATGATGGGTATGTCTAGGATAAGGGTGTGAAATTTGTAGGAGGGCAGTGACTAGGAAAGTGCTCCAATTATCGAAGCAATGGTAAGGCGAGCCAAGGGATACCATATTGTAAAACTAAATAAAAATGTCATGTTCTATTTCTAAGTGGATTCGTGCTAGCCTCAGTCTCACTACCTAAGCCGAGTAGGTCAAATTTTGGGTGAGGGGTTCACAATTCAGCCAACATAAGACAATGTCGTCCTCAAAATTAAAATAAGGCAGAATCGGTTAATCCTTTATGTACCATAAGGCAAGTCAGTCGCAATCTTCTTGCGATAACTAAAATCTTAATCATATCCATTGCAGTCACTTCTAGGTTAAGCTGACCACTGCTCCAATCCAAATTTAACCTATGGTTATCTCTTCTTCCTTTGTTCAAATTATCCATATCCACATAACATCTCCAAGATTTACATACGCATATAACTTTTACCTCACGATCTTTAACTATCATAATCTCCTTTAGAAGTGGTTTGAGTCCAATATATTCCCATTTTTACTTATAAAATTTTGTATGCCTCAACTCTTTAAATTCCATTCACATCCTCATTATTTCAAATAGGTCGTCCAACCCAAAATTTTAATTCTTAATTCAAATCACCAAATTGAAAAAAAATAATTTAAATGTAGTCCACCAATATTCAAGTCTGAAATTCTATATTTATCCTCTAAATTCAAATTGGTGATTCTACCTTCATTGATCAAAATTTTAACTTATGCACTTAAGGTATAAATATTGGGTCCTCAATATCAATTCATTGATCCTCATCATCTTAGTCATCCTTCTAAATTTCTCAAAATTACTATGGCTTGAACCTCTCCAAATCTAGTCTTACTCGATCATAGTCTAAAAGAAATTCCTCTCAAGTTGACAATGCACTACTACCCAACTTAAAATTTACCCCTCTATCACATAAGGCTATATACCTTAAGAAAATATTCCTTAATTTAATTACTTATGTCATTCAATCCTCGAATTTCAATGCCGACCATATCATATATGATATGTCCTTAATTACGAAGGATGATCCTCAAGTATGTAATCGGCCTATGGGGTATATCTAGTACTCTCTGTGTATCAATTCATACCAAGCACGAGGTTTCGTCCTTCCGAAATAAGGGAAGACGGAGATCAATAATAAAGAGTTCAAGGGAGGTAATAGAATAGGAGTATCGGGATCAAGGCGTTTAAAGAATTCAAATGAGAATCGTCAAGCAGTTGTGGATTAAAATCCTATTCTGGTAATCCTTTGTTCGTATGCTCGTATTAGTACAGTTATGTAACCGACACGATATGTCAGACATGTCCAGGGCAAGTATATTCGTCTACTAATCACTACATATCTCAATCCACGTAAAGTAGCGTTACGAAGGGCGAATCAAGCGTACTAAGGTTGGCCAGACCTTAACACCCTGATTCTGAAATGTATTAGTGTGTCGACCCACTAATACATATGTCATGAACAAGCTTGATGAGGAATAAGCTTACAAAAACTAGGCTATAAAATAGCAGCATAAGTCAAGGTGGTACAGCAATATAAGTACGCTAGATGATGATGAAAGGAGGTACAAATTAATTCAGGTTTATAAAAAAAAACAAAACAGAATAAGCAATAATAACAAAGATTCTACAATCTCTACGGTTATCATATAACCTCCTTGTCTAAGTCGCTAGTCAACCAAATAGGGCATGGGCCTCTAAATTCCACCGTCTGAATAAACACTGTCGTCTAGTGCTAGCATAAAATTAATGTCATTTAGTTACACTACCTCGATGGGTCAAGTGGACTATGTGATACTAGGTTATGAGGCATACTACCCAACTTATAATAATTAAACTAATACTGTGACAGTCTTAAGAGGGTCCTACAAAATAATCTTGCACAAGTAAATAAAATAGAAACTCTTTATTAGGGTATATGAGGAAAAATCTTGGTATTGATTAGGGTATCCTTTTTATGTAGGTAATGGTCATCCTAAGTCTTAGTCATAGCACTTACAAGCAGGTGTCAATGGTAAGGATAGAAGAGTTACTGGCCGTTAAAGGGGAGGGGTCTAACGTGTATCGAGGTGAGGGTACAAATTATGTGATCTACAACTAGGGGTAATCATCACAATCTAATTGAACAATTTAACTATCAGGTTCTAACTACAAGGCACACAATTCAAAATTCAAAATTCAAGATTACAACTATCACTTTAGCAAACCATATATCCTATCATAGAATACAATTGCTTGGTCTAAAATCAGAAGCATCAGATTGGCATGAATTGAAAGATGGAGAAAAGAAGATCATAATTTAGTCGTCGCGCGAGTGGTGAGCGCTAGGGTTTCAGAGAAACAAGATGTGAAATTTAAAATAGGGCCTATAGATAGCATCATGGTTTCTAAAGGGAAGTGGTACGCTAGCTACTATGTTTGAGGTATGATTAAGAAAATATTCTATGCATTGCTCTTGGCTTTCTAGGGTACTTGTCTACTAATAATAAGACAATGACATAAGTTTTATAGTTCTCTAATACTATCCAGTTATGAAGGTTAGGTTCAGTCCTAATGTTCAATATTGGTTCTCCATTGGTTCCTCAATACTAGGGTCAAACATTATGGTAAAACTTCTAACTATCTCTAGTAGTGTCTATACTACTCAAGTCTTCTTAATACATCAAGGGGTAATGGTATACCAATCTAAAGATGAGGAGTTCTAGGGTTCACTAGATATTCTAAACTTAGTGGTGTGTCTATATCCTCGTTGTATTCTTAATAGGTGTGCTACCATAATTATCATCCTAATAATAGGGGTTCCTATATTCTAGCAGAAGGCTATACTCAAAGAACTATTAGCGAAGTACATGAATCAAGCAGGATGCAATTATTCGAATAGAATAGAGAGGAGGAAGATGAATCATGGTCAATTATGGATGAGATCCTATATTCTAGTCCTAGGTGCAGGCTTGTTCGGTACAGTAACGTAACTGAGACAATATGCTCTTGACCTGCATGGGCCACCACAAAAACATGTCACGCCCCAGTCCCAAAATACGTAGGACTAGGACACGTAAGCATGCCAGCCGCATGGATATGGCAACTCCAATATATGGAAACCAAATCCACACGTACGCTGTAATCAAATCCACAAGTGGTATAACTGTAATACAAGTCACAGGGTAAAATCTAAATCTCATCCACCAAAATTATATAGAGATAAATAAACAGTATCTAAGAAATAAGATCTCAATAAGAAGTATCTAAGGATGATAGTTGGATGGAAACAAATCCACTACCAACTCAAATGGGAAAAGTAAATACAATATAAGTACAACTCACTCAAACAATATAAGTACCAGCTCCCAATCAAGGCTCGAAGAGAAGACATCCACGGAGCGTCTATATCCTTCCAAATCTGTGCTCCTGCAAATACTCAAGAACAGGTACACCTAGCAGCAGACCAGGTCCTCAGAGGGACATAACAAGATACTTAAACACATGCCAATAAAGTACTGAAATAAATATCCAAAGGGTCGCCTAACCGTCTAAAGTGAATGCAGTTAACAACAACTTTCTAACAAGTGGGCTATCTGGCCATAAATGGGATTGGCATAGTTCTCTTGGAGATCCAGGGGCCTACAAAGGCACGGCGTCTTTCGAACACCGGAGGCCCGCCATGATAATATATAGGGGTCATCATGACCGCGTATCTCCGGCGGAGCGTACGGGTTACACAAGGAAAGTGCAAAGGAGCCCAAATGCCTTACTTGTTGTTCTCCCCACCCAATGCTCCAAGCATGTCACATCCATGACACGATTTGGTCCATAGCCTATCCTTAGTACCCTAGCCCAATCCTGCAACCAAACAAGGACAAGGATGGGACTACTGTACTACAATAGGCTATGTCCATAGACCTCTAATAACTGCTAAGTCTTCTAGCATGCAAAGTTTCTAACAGCAGTTATTCCTAATGCACGTCCCACACGTACCGATGATCAGTCAATACGTGCGTCCGTGATCTATATGAGACTCACAACTCGTGTAAAAATATGTGTCACAATCAAATGATCCTAATGATGCTACATGATAATGGGGTAGTCTCATAAACAGGTCAATGCAAATACATAAATAAAAATATATCGCGACGTCACCGTCGCGAGCATTTTGTATAACAATTAAAATATATGAACTAAAGACATAAAATAAAGATGCGTGCAACATATGGAATAAAAATAACAGTACAATGGCAAGATATACTTGCCTGGCAAGAAACTGTAAAATATCACGTCCAGATGTCCAATACACAGGACCAGAAGCTATGGTCTCAGAACAAATGTCTCCGGATGCTGAAATAAATATCACCAACGTTCCCAAAATAAGCAAAATAGCTAAAAAACATATCGCTTTCGTCCAATTTGGACACAGGGCAAAACGGTAATTTCGGGTAAAAGTGGGGTCCACTTTGCACCGAAAAGCGTGCCGAGGGTAACAGTCTCTAAATAGGACAAACTATGGGTCAAACAACTCTAGATGTCAATACGAACCCAACGGTATGTCCAAATGTGGATTCTGATGGGCCGAACAGAATTTTATCCAAAAAGTCAACTGTGGGACCCGACAATTGGCGATCTGGTCAACCGTCTCAGAAATGCGTGAAAATTGGGTCACAGGGCCAGCGCGTTACCACGAGTCCAGTGGCGCAAGTTTCGTCGCAATCTGACAAGCGTGCACAAAATACGCACGAGTTCCACAAAAGTTGCGACACGAGATTTGTCCGCAGATACGGCCTGATTCCGGCGCGCACACGCGTCCGAATCAGTCCCCACAAATTTTCACGTGTCTGGTTATGCTGCGTGTACCATTCGGTATACTTGGCACACGGCGGGGCGGTCCCGTTTGGCGGGGCGCGTTCCGTTTTCCAACTTTTGGAAATCAAGAAAAAGTGGGTGCGCACAGTTTTGTGATGAATATCATTATGTCCACAGCAACTAATAGCATAGGGTTATTTTACAGAAAATAACTAGGTCAAGAATTCTACAGGTATCAAAAATAATCACCGAATTCGGATCTCTGTGGTGGGAGATACGAACTCGGCAATAGGGGTGGTCATCATAGTTTTCTGCGATTCCAGAATTGGGTCTGTCCGTCCACTTTGGACGCTATTTTTTACTTAGGGGCACACGTTTTCCGAGGTTGACTATAAAACAAATATTGGAGAGGGTTAAGGGATGATCATACCTATGAAGACGGAATAGCGTTTGGTCGAGCGAGTCGACGGGAAATCACGCCGGAGCGAAGGTGCCTCGAGTGGGAAACTGCAGTTCGCGAGGTCGACGTCGACGGGATGGTTGGATGGCTTGGCGGGGCTTCTCTGGCTGCGGTGACGGCTCTAGATAGGAAAAGGAGGTCTGGAAATTTAGATTAGGATTTTTGGGAGCTAACTAACTATATATATATATATTATATATAATATAGGAAAGAGAGAGGGAGGAGGAGCGGTCCGCGGGTGAAGCTGCTGAAGGAATCAAAGGGGGCGGGTCTGCATATGTCAAGTTGCTGCGGGTGCTAAGGGATTATGGGCGGGCTTTCTCTCAGCAAGTTGGCTGAGGCTAAGCAAAGTATGCTAAGAAAGGATAATAGTCAGAATGGTTTGTAGTATTATTATATTATTATTATTATTATTATTATTAACTCTTATTAAATTAATTCCTATACTTTCTTTTCTATTTTTTTCTTTTTTTAAATATATATGTACACATATATATATTTGTATATATATATATATATATATATATATATATATATATATATATATATATATTCACACACAAGAAAATTTATAGATTAGGGTATTGCACATCGTTAGGCTAGCAACAGCTCAAGGGGTCTCCTACATGGAATAAATTCCAAAAAATTTCTGATGGTCCCACAAGTCCTCTAAGTGCCCGAACACCTAACATAAAAATTAATAAAAATCTATTTCTCCTATTTAACGCTAATTACTACAGTTTAATTAATAATTAATAAATAAAAAGGTATATACGATTTTCTAGGAAGGGGTTTTACAGACAGCCCCCGTAGACCCCTGGAGTTTGAGGTATAGGTTTTGTTATTTTTGGAATATGATTGTTTTATTTTAGATTGCGTGTTAATACTGTTTTGTTCTAGGTTGGTGATCTAGTGTTTTTACCGATTTCTTCGACACGGGACACGATTCGCTTTGGTGGAGGCGGGAAGCTTAGTCCTAGGTACATCGGACCTTTCGGTATTCTTGCGAGGGTCGGTGCAGTGGCCTATAGACTAGACTTATCGCCTGCACTAGAGGGAGTACATGACGTGTTCCATGTGTCACAGCTGAGATAGTACATGGCAGACCCTAGTCACGTACTAGATCACTCAGAGATCGAGGTTGGTCCGACTCTCAGCTATCCTGAGCAGCCCGTAGAGATATTAGATCATAGAGAGAAGGTATTGCGGAACCAGACTATTCCTTTGGTTTATGTTGCATGGAGATATCACTCTCCAGGCAAGTCAACCTGAAAGAGGGAGGACGAAATACGCGAGCAGTATCCGTTTCTTTTCGAGACTTGATATATAATTCTTTGTTCTGATTGTATATTCTTGTGCTAGTTTAATTCAATTTTGAGGATGAATTTTTTTTAGGAGGTTAGACTTGTCACTACCACATTTCTAGAATAGGGGCCTTATTGTCATTTACCATATTTATTTATTGTGTTAATAATTGCATGATATGTAATATATATATTATATTTTGTTCATTCATAACATTGGTTAGTAGACTAGACCTAAAACCCCACTAGGCAAATCCCTATCCTATTTAATTAACACCTAGTTTAATCCCTCACTTAGAATACTAAACCCCTCATTAAATAGTTCTTTATGACAAGCCATTGAGGGCAAAAGAGTCTTTATGCATTATATAACCCTAACCCTACATATCGTCGGCCCTATATAGCTAGAGGAAGCCTCCCTCAATGTTCCATCCTTCATGAAAAAACCCTAAAAAAATAGCCTCCAAGAAAAACCATTCTTCCCTCCACAAATTTCAGAATTTCTAGCCCAAAATGCCTTATTCTTCCCTCATTCAAGGAGACCTAGAAGCTTGGGCACAAGAAGACTTGGAGAAGAGGAAACTACATTGGGAATCCATCTCCCAATAGGTGAAAATATGGAAAACCCTCATTTAATTCTGTTTTAATTAATTTTTTGGCCATTAGGAGCCCACCCATTGATTTAGGGATGACTATTAAGGGAGAGCATGAGTCTCTTTTGGTTGCATGATGATTCTCCATGGTGTCATAGGTATATTTGGGGGTTTTATGATCCAATGATGCATTTTTTCCTAATTTTTGTAACCCTAATTATTATATATATGTATACATGTATATTTATGGAATATACGTAGATGTTTAATTATAATTTGGGGATTTATGCATGAGTATTCATGGGGTATCATGAGCATCCCATATTTTTCATACTAGGTGCTTGATGAAATATTTAATAGGGTGTATGCCTACTAATACAATCTAAATTATATGTTTTTAAGTGTATATATATATGTGTATATATATGTGTACTGTTTGTGGTATTAAACGAAAGAATGGAAAATGTATTCAGGATGGGGTTTATACGAAACCCGCCTTCTTTGGTTTATAAACAAACTTGTACAGTTTGATCCAATACGAGGATATGGAAGTATAATTTATTTAATCTGGATAAATATTGCTATAGGTGTCTGATCTGTAGTCGATCACTTTAGCCCTTGGACCACACGATGTTGAAGAAGTGCCATAGAAGACAGGAAGCAGCTTCGAAGGTTGCAAAAGAGGGTGGATGCACGATGCCAAAGTCGTCCATCCCTACTCTCTGCCTGAGCTCCAGGTTCTCTCTCTCTCTCCCTCTCTCTTTCTTTCTCGACCGTTGGATCTGGTACTGGATCTCTTGATCAGTTTTCAGACCTAACTTCTTTGACCCTCCAATTTGTCGACCTTGTTCCTCATTGATAGAGGTCTCTATTTATAGAGTTTTAGTGACAGTGACCACTCCGTCGGTGTAGAAACCAAGGAGTGAAAAGTACAGCACCCTTTTACACAACGGTTAAAGTAACCAATGCCTACGTATAGATGATCCTTTGAATGAGCGTGTGATGCGGGTCCAACTAAGGGACAAAACGCATATAATCGCTACGAAGATCATGGCGTAGAAGCCATGTAGGTAGGTATCCATTGTGTAGAAGAGGTTGGCATAGAAGCCAAATGTCTGTCACCATGGCATAGAAGCCAAATGGTTATCAAACCGGCATAGAAGCCGAATAGGCGTAGAAGCCGAACAGGCGTAGAAGCCGAGTGGTCATAGAGGCCGAGCAAGCATGGAAGCCGAATAGGCGTTGAAGCCGAGCAGGCGTTGAAGCCGAGTGGTCATAGAGACCGAGTAGGCGTAGAAGTCGAGTGGTCACAGAGGCCGAGCTGGCGTTGAAGCCGAATGGGGCATTGAAGCCGAGCAGGCGTAGAAACCGAGTGGTCATAGAGATCAAGTAGGCGTAGAAGTCGAGTGCTCACAGAGGCCGAGCAGGCGTAGAAGACAAATGGGCGTTAGAGCCGGATGGGCGTAGAAGCCGAGCAGGCGTAGAAGCCGAGCAGGCGTAGAGGCCGAGTAGGCGTAGGAGCTGGATGGGCGTAGAAGCCGCTGCGTACCGTGCCAGAGTGCTGATGGGGACGTCTTAGCCAGAATTATGGCTTTTACAGATATAATCAAATCTCTTGCATTAAATGCCGAAATTTGCCACCATCCTTTGTATTAAATATGGAGGCGTATCTTTGAAGGTCTGCAACCCCTTCTGCGCATCAGTCGCGGAGACGTGCCTTGAGAAACTGTCACCGCTCTGTGCATTAGACGTAAAGACGTGCCTCGACCCCGTACGGAGTGCAGCTTTTGATGTGGCAGGCAGTTTATCTACTGCAGAACGTAAACAGCTCGTGTCTGCCTGTGTAAAACAAGGCAGCGTATCCCTTCGTGCTTGTAAAAGCAGTTTACGCAAAGGGAATGGCGGTATTTGACAGTTTGGGTCGCAGTGCTGTGCCATCATTATAGCCGTCGTTTGGGTAGTCGAGCCGTATCCCTTTTTCAGAAGTCCAGACGTCAGGTTTATTGCAGGATCTTCATTGCAGGGTCTGACAGGTTCACTTCGGAGAATATGAAGTGTCTCTTATACACCTCAATGTTGCGTCTGAAAGAGGATGAGTTTTATGCCCTGGAGGCGATGGAGCACCCTGTTTACGCTGAAGCGGCTTGAACGTACTGCCTTACGCGGATGGTCCTTTGAGCTTTCGTATTTCATGCTGTGTTTTAGCGGAAAGAGCTCTGTTATACGCTTGATGGCTCTGAAGGCTTCTGCTTACGCTGCTCTGCACCAATATGCCGCGTATAGTCATCCGGCGTATTTTTTATGCTTCTATAAGGCCCCCTTCAAATCTTTCAAATTCTTCAGAATTTGGAACGCTTTGAATGAAGCATGAACCGCTCCTCGTGACTTGAAACGTTTCTGAATGGAGCATTGAAACGGTCGATGCTGACTTTATGGCTAATTTATTGGGGACCGGTGTGACCCCTTTCGCCTATAAAAAGGCTGGGGGAGTTAACCCATTCTCCCCACATTCCCATCACCACTCAGAGATGATCGCCGGAGTTCGTCGGGTCGATCTGAGGAAGAAGGAGATCATGTTCTTCCAGCGTGTAAGGAGCCGAAAAAGATGGCGTCTTCGAACAAGTGTCCACTGCAATGATGGAACATGGAAGGATATCTTAGCCTCCCTTGCTCGGGATAATCAGCAACTTTGTATGGCTATTTTTCTAGGAGAAGGGAAGGGTCGTATTAGTCCACACGGCTTGCAAGCGGTGTATTTTCCCCTGAGACCTCCGGGAGTGAGAGCAGCAACTAGCTCTGACCTCGGGCATTGAGTTGGGTGGAATATATCAACTCAATCTGTCACGGCGCACGGAGCATGGGATCTGCATAATTTATGCAAGCCCCAACTCTGTATTCTTCTGCCGTTGATCATTGCCATGCCAGTCAGTTTGCTGGAACTGACTGACTGCTGAAGAAGATGGATAAAGAATTGTGCCCCTGCGAGAACCTGTCAGAACAGCTTCTGGCAATCTTCAGACGATGATGATGAGGAAGCCCTCCTGTCGACGGAGTTTCCCTCAGTTGTAATCATGAAAATGAAAGAAAACCCTTGTAGATTGGATTTCCCTCATATGTAATCATGACTTTAATCTTTAATAAAAATTGTCTTTCTTCTCTGCATATGATTATTTTGCCATACGTTGCTGTGAAGTCTGAATATGTGTAGCTTCGACACATCTGATTCTTTATGCCGACTCTGTTAAAAGAGTGCTAGGTCCTGTCCTTTTGCGCATAGCGAATAGTCCATAGAACGCTGTTGAGCATTTTAGAACATTTAGAACTGTCATGCTGCTAGGACTGAGGAACCGCGTAGAATTTTTGTTCAGACTTCGTCTTCAAGAATGACTTCTCAAAAAATCCCTTGGAACAGGGTCGAGAAATGGTTGTCAAACTGAGTTGCCATCTTGATAGACAAGATATTCAGACTGGAGTCTGGATGATCCTCAAATTCGACCCGAGAAGAGTTATTTCTCAATGCTTGAACTCTATATGCTTCGGGTACTTGGGATATGTTGAGGTCAAAAAGGAGTATCTTTTGTTTGAACTCCTGTAATCGACCGCCTTGCTGTTCGGATATACGGAAAGTCAGAGATCCGTAGTGTAGATGAGCTGAGAATCCTGAGTTCGTAATCTATTGAGCGTAGAAAGCCACCGAGCGTGAGATCGTAGATTCGGAGCTGCTGAGCATGAAGTCGTAGGTTTGTAGCCTTTCGAGCATAAAAGCTACCACGCACAAAGGCATCCGGGCCTAAAACCATAGACTGGTAGCTTGCGAGCGTAAAACCATAGATCTGTTGCTGTCGAGCGTAGAAAGCTCCTTAGCGTAGAACTGTAGATTTGTAGCCTGTGAATAAAAGAAATCTTTCGGGCGGAAGGTTGCGGATCTGTTGCCTCCGAGCGTAAACTAAACGCCATCGAGCGTGAGATCATCGATTTGGTATCTGCTGAGCGTAAAGTCGTAGGTTTATAGCCTCTGGAGCATAAAAGCTACCGAGCACAAAGGCATCCGGGCATAAAACCATAGACTTGTAGCTTGCGAGCGTAAAACCGTAGATTTATTGCTGTCGAGCGTAGAAAGCTCTTTAGCATAGGAACCGCTGACATGCTTTTGCGAAAAACTCTTTGAATTTGCTGACTGTCCGTCTTTCGAGAGTAGTGGGCTGACGTAGTACCCAATCATAACCAAATATTTAATTTGTGAGATTTGGTTGGGGTTTCGAGGAGCCCATCTGAGGATTCGAGGAGTCGACCCGAACTCTATATATATCCTAAGCTTTTGAGAGAAAAACTTTTTATCCGTCTTATGCGAAAGAGAGCCTCGATTGTTTGAGTTTTTTCCCTCGTTCTTTCTTCGAGCACTCCGAGTTTTCAGAAATGGCGCCGAAACAAACCCCCTCCACCAAGGAAAAGAGCACAGGCTCTTCTTTTCGTTCTTCTGCCCCAGCTAGAGAGTCTTCGGTCGGGCAAGGTAAACTTTCTTCTGAGCGAAGGCTCCTGCCGACGAGTAGCGCACCCGGCCTTAGAGGTATAGCCATTGGGGATGACAAAGAATGACAAAAAATCCTTCGCACACGTTAAACGTGACCGTGCTAGCTCGTCTTCTGTGCTGATAGCTTCTTTGAGGAAGATGACGCACGGAGATGTTTTCATCTTTTACGCCCACATTTCTAATGTGCCAGCGTAAAAACTCCATATTTTTTGCAGTTATGAGCGTAAAAGCTCTGACTGCCGAAAACTTGGTGTATACTATAAAATTTTAGTTCTACGCTTTAGATGGGACCTCTGGCATAATAACTAGTATTTTGGCAGTCTGGCGTAAAGCACGGACAGTATACCGCCAATTACGCTTCAGGATGTGATTTCCGGCGTAAAATAACCAAATTTTGTACAGTCTTGGCGTAAAGCACAGACTGTCGTTTCCTGGTCTTTGTGTTGCAAGATTTGTAATGACGTGTTTTTCTTGCACTTTTGCAGTTAACTTGCATGAGTCTCCACTGGCTGAGGTAATGGGTTCTGCTGCCGGGATGCTGCATTCGAACTACCTGGAGGATCTATCGCACGTGACATTTCCTATCTCCGGACCCCAGTATCCTGAAGGAAGGGGGATCTTGATATCGGCTCAGGGCGAGCGAATGCTGCTGAGCATGATCAACGGGGAGCCCCTAACGTACGTAGACGGGGAGCAGTACATCAAGCCGGCCTTTCTCTTTGAGGATATGATAAACAAACAGTCCCAGACGAAGCCCAAGAGAGAACCCTGGGTTTTCCCCGCCGAGAGCGTGGTCTTGTATCTGCCCACGATGCCGAGAGATTATCCCATCTCGGCTTTCTTCCATGCCACACATTCCAGGAGGATGTCGTGGACGCTGACTCCCGGTCTTCACGGCAAGCCGGGGAAGATCTTTCACCTGAAAGGAGCTGACCAGGGGTCGTTTGTCAGCCGCCCTTCTGGCGTCGTGACGTTGTTCAGGGGACTGTGCCCGGGCAGCATCCCGAGTGAAGACAGTTCAGTGATTCAGCCGGTCCAATTGCCGACTTTCTGCAATGACTTCATGGTGCGAGGGGGAGTATACCCCAAGGAGAATCCTCGGTGCAATGGGTGGATCACCCCAGCAAACCTCCGATGGACTTGCCTAGTTGACTGGGCTCTGAAGCATTTTCGAAGAGAGCTGGAGGTCATAGGACTGTATGCTGCCGTGAGCGCGATGAGTGTTGGGTTGCCTCCCAACCCTAACCTGTTTCTGGCACTGATGGAGCGATATATTTCGATCACCGGGACCTTTGCCACTCCACTGGGGGAGTTGGGGTTGGCCCTTCACGAAATGGCAGCGATCTCGAGACTGCCGATGGGGGATACCTCGTATGAAGAGTATGTTCCCACCAACCGGGGGTTGGAGGACTCGGACCCTCGGGTTGTAGAGGTGTATCAGGAGCTGATGTGCCACTATTTTGCGTGCACTGCTTTTTATAATGAGCCTTCTGATTTGGCTTACACCACTAAGTGGATGTCCTACCTCTTCTTCCACCGGGCCAGGGCCGTTAAGTCGAAGAAATTTTTAGGGGGCAAGAATGAGCCCGTGAACTTTTTGGGTGTGCTCAGTGCCCAGGTCGTCGAGGATCTTATGGAGGAGGCTAAAGCTCCAGATCAGTTTCTCAATGACGGGGTAGGAAAGTACCCTGAAGGCACTAAAGACTATAGTTACTTGAGGCGCTGCCGCAGGCCTTTGTCTGAGGAAGCCAAGCTGGCCGACTTTCTCTTCTTATGGCTGCGTCGAGTAGTTGTGCCCGGCATCGCGTCCGTGGACCGCATTCACCGGAACATCCTGTGGCCCGCCGTCCGTCTGGTGTTCGGGGCAAGACTGGGCTTGCTCCCTGCCATGGTGTGCCGTATACAGGCTGGCCTGAGAGCCATGACTGACGGACTGCTCGTCGATGAAGCTCGACGTGATAGCTTACCTCGGGTAGAGTTACCATACCTGTACTTGATGGGATGGTTAATCCTCCACAACTGCAGGGTGATGTCTCCCGCCCTGGTAGTAGCGCCGGGGGTAGTTTCTTGCTGAACTACAAGGACTCCCTCTGGAATGTGAACACAGTCTTAGACTATCGGCTAGGGCTAAGCCTCGGTCACTGCTGGAAGCTCCTCTGCGCTGTCCCCTCTGTACATCATAATCAGTCGGAGATTAGGCTTGAGAATTTAGGTGGAGAAAAGACCAATCTTTCTCCGGAAGGTTTTAATTGGTTGGTCTGCATCAGACCCTCCCATCTGCTATACAGAAGCGAAGATCATTGCTTCTTCGAGCCTTACTTGCCCAGTCGATTCGCCAGACAGTTTGGGTACGATCAGTTTCACGTGGGCAACGCCATCACCAGCTTCAGGTCCAGGGGCGAACTCATTGATGGAGCCAGACGATGGCGGTATTTCATCATGGGCTACACGAAAGCGATCTTCATCGTGCCGGTCGCCACCCTCTCCACGGAGCTGCGCATCCTCCATTCGTACGCTCAGTTCTATGTGGCGATCAACACCTTCCATCATGATTTTGACATTCGTGGAAGCTTTAGGGTGCCTTCTCCCAAGCCTGGGGGAAGAATCGAAGTCCCCTCGATTTCATCTGACGAGGGTGAGGAGTCCGTCACTCCGGATGAGCCTCTGGTGTCGGTGCCGAGGTGTGAAGTACCTTTGCCTGTGGGGGCTTTGGCGGTATCTGGGAAGCGAAGGGCTCCTGCTTCGAAGAAGACATCCCCTCGCAAGAGGAAGAAGAAGACGGTTGATCGCCCTCTCCGGATTCCTGGCATTGAGGCTCCTAGAGAGGGACCTGCTGTCTCTCCTTTTGGGGATGTCTCTTTGACTGGAGGTTCCCCGCCTCTCGGAGAGGGACCCTCAGTTTCGACTGGTGGCGCCGGAGAACTCCTGCTTGAGGCTGCCGTTGTTGCCACTGCCTCCGGTAGTGGAATGAACTCGCCTGCGTGGCCGAGGTAAATGGGAGAATCTTTCCCTAGACCGGCAACGGATGAAACTCCTGCCGCATCCGTGAGCATGACCAGCGAGGTTCCAACTGACGAACCCCGACCGCGTCTTGGTGAAGGCTTGATAGAGCTCCTGGCGATGTCGGTTGGCCCACCTCCTTCTCCAGGTATGACAGTTCGTATTGTGTCATTAAGGCATGATATAGCTACATTGGCTGCAGACGCGGCATATATACCGTTGGCTACGGGTAAAGGTCATCTTTATGTCTCCTCTTAGAAAGATTACTATCATATTGATATCAACTTTCTTGTCCTCTTCTCAGGGGATGGCGTCCACGGGAAGTATGGCGCTGAAGCATCTTCTGGCTCTGCTCGGGCTCCTGACGATGATACGGAGGCGTTCGACTTCGAGGAGGAAATACCTTCGGGGGCCAGCTCGCCTGGAGTAGTTTCGTCACCTCAAGAGGAGGACGAACCCGTCATTGTCACCTCGCCTCTAGCGAGTATGCCGATGACTTCGACCGTCATTGTCGCACCTTCTTCGTTCGTACCACCTGTCGAGGCGGCGGCTGTGACCACCTCGTCTGCAATCATTCCTGGAGGGGAACTCGCCAATATTACGGCCACTCCTGGCGTCCAACCAGATCTGGTTGCGCTGACCGAGATATTTACCAGCCTTTTTTATACCAGTTTGAATACGCTGATATCCATGGTGTTGGCGAAGAACCTGGATTTTGATCGTCTAAAGAAGGCTTCCCAGTTTTCGATTGGGGCGGTCAAGGAGTTTGGCGATTCTGGGGTAGCTGACACCCTGGAAGCGATGGTTAATGGATTGGAGCAACCTATTAACGAAAACTTGCGGCTGACTCGGGGCAGTTTCGAAGCTGAGGTCCAGGCTAGATACGACTTCATGACTGCGCGGCTTACCAAACAGCTGGATAAAAGAAAAACTATCGTGGAGGAGGCTCTTGCTCTTCAGACGAAGTACTAATCCGAGCATGAAGGGAATACAGCGAGGGCTCGCAAGTTGAAGGAGAAACTCGCTCTGGCAGAGGAGTGGGCTTCTCAGTCGTTGGCAGGTCTAGACGTAGCGACTAGTCGACTGAGCACAGCGCGACGGGACCTGGAGCGTGCAGAAGCTGCCCGAGCTGGCTCTCTTCGGGCAAGGGCCGAACTGTCCTTTACGAACGATCCCGAGGCACGGCTGGAACAGGCCCGCGCTGATGCCTTAGTTTCCAGGGATGAGAGGGTGGCTGCACTGGCAAAGCTGATTCGCGATCTGACCGCTCCCCCATAATGATGTGCCCTTCCTTCTTTTTGCTTCCCCAATGTAATTCTGCTCTTTTCGGGAATAAATAAAGCGAATCTTTTTTTACTTTTGTGGACCCATCATTTCGGAATGTAAATGATAGGTTTGGGTGAGAGTGATATCAGAGGTAGTATGGACATGATAGACTCTCGATAAACTTCTAGCAGGACATACCTATTCAGAGGTCATATTGACATGATAGAATATGACCTAACTAGTTTCGTTTTGGAGGTAGTTTGGTCAGACTTTGAGATTCTCGCTATATTCCACTTTAGCAGAGGAGGTTAAGCATAGTACCTCTTCAGAAATTTACCGTTGATAGGAGCCATTAACAGGTCTCTATTAGGCTGGGCTAACCTGTAAGCGTCGTTTAAGAACGTTGTCTCGATCACATAAGGGCCTTCCCACTTGGGCTGGAATTTGCCTTTACTCCTGTGAGTAAGAATCATCGGCCTTCTTATGGCTAAGACTAGCTCGCCGACTTTGAACACTCTTTCCTTTACTTTGTGATTGAAAGCTCTGGAAATGTGTGCTTGGTAGAGCGCGATTCGCTGTTGAGCTTGGAGGCGTTTCTCGTCTAATCCTTCTAGCTCTTGAAGCCTTAACAGGTCATTCTTTTCTTGAGTCAGCTAATTAGTCACGGCTATCCTGAGCGATGGGATCTAGATTTCAATGGGAAGAACTGCCTCGCTCCCGTAGACCAGTAAAAATGGGGTACAACCTGTCGGTGTCCGTACCATTGTGCGGTATGCCCAGAGACATTCGCCCAGCTTCTCATTCCAGTCTTTTTTGTTTGAAGAGACAAACTTCTTCAAGAGCTTGATAATGGTTTTGTTGAAAGCTTCCGCCAAACCATTAGCAGTTGGATAATATAACGTAGAGGCAATATTATGTATCCGATTTTTATCGCAAAATCGATGAAATGCTTGGCTGATGAATTGAGGCCTATTGTCATGGATTATCCTTCGGGGAATCCCAAAGCGATAAATGACGTGATGCTTGATGAAGCTGATTACGTCAGACGCCTTTACCTCAGCAAGAGGGATCGCCTCTGCCCATTTGGAGAAGTAATTCGTGATGGCCAGTATGAACCGGTGGCCTCTGGAAGAAGACGGGTGAGTAGGACCAATGATATCTATACCCCATGCTTCGAAAGGCCAGGATGCAACCATAGGATGTAGATATTCAGACGGTTGATGTATGAAGTCTGCATGAACCTGACAGGCTCTGCATTGTCTTGCATAGTTGATCGCGTCTGTGATCATAGTGGGCCAATAATAGTCCATCCTCCTGATACGATCCTGTAGCTTAGGACCAGGCTGATGCGCTCCGCATACGCCGTCGTGAGCTTCCCGGATAACCTGCTGTGCTTTGTCGTCAGAGAGACATCTTAATAGCAGTACGTCGTAGGTCCGGCGATATAGGCATTGTGAAGATGCATCGAAGTAGAAGTGTAATGATCGTCTTTTGACGGATACTGCTTCTTTGGGGTCCTCCGGCAAGATTCCGTATGCGACGAAATCTATGAAGGTACTCCTCCAGTCTCTTTTAGGGGGATCCGTATTCACAGCGTAGCTGCGTTCTATGTAAAAGTTGTTCTTCACGCAAAATAAATCTCTGTTAAGAAGGATTACCGAATCCTACCTTCTTATAGGAGTGGCTAAATCCGCAGCTAGACTGGCTACGGCATCAGCTTCCAGGTTCTGAGACCGAGGTATATTCTCTAGGAAGAACCCTTTGAATGTCATGGCTATCTCGACCGTTGTTTGGTGATAGGGGATGAGGTCTGGATTCTGGACTTCATATATTCCCCTTACTTGATTGACGATAAGCAGAGAATCACCGAAAGCTTCTAGTGTATGCCATAAAACTGATCCTAAGGCAAAGACTAGAAAGACAACATAATTAGTCAATGTACATAACTAATGTCAGTCGGTGCACATAACTAATTAACGTGCTTATTTTATGGCGTAGACGAGAGGCCTCTCCACCAGTGTGTATTTAATGTACTGATACCCAACCAAATTGCATGCAGGGTGCAGGGGAAACTTGTACAGATTCGGAGATTGCTTAACTCATTGAGGCACCGGACTGCACTTGGCGTCTTGGAGCATGGCACGCGAACCTGGAGCTCATATATATAAGACATAATGTATAAGAACATCACCATACAGAGTGTTTGATTCAGTTGTAAGCCTAAGAACATATTTATTTTTAAAGAGAGAGAGAGCACGAGCGACTTGTAATCTCGACTTAGCGCCGTTTGTAATCTTTACTTTATATCAATAAAGAGCTTATTTTGGATTCAATACTTGTGTTTATTCTATGTTTTCGCTATGACGACTCTGCGAACTAGTTATCAATGGACATTTTGGTATTTGTCTCGCGCGAACGCAACTCCAGGCTCTTACGGCATCGCGTCCTGATGGAAACGATCATCCCGCGGGAACCCTGGCGCGGTGATTCGCGTCCAGCGGGGACGGCCAATTCCTGCCGGAGATTGGTGCGTGATATTTTGGTATCAGAGCATGGCTTTACGTCCTTGGAATTTGTATCGATTCTCTCAGTTTTGAACTTATGTATTGAGAAGTGATAGATGCTCTCTCTCTCTCGATGCTTCGATAAATATTCCATACAATGAGTCTAAATATTTTTGAAAGTGCATGTGAATGATATGATTGGCTTAAATAGAATAATTATGTGAGGGCCTTTGTGCCAACCTGTGTCAGACTTCTTGGGAATAGACTCATATTAGAATCGGTAAGTTATATGCAAACCCGAATACCTATACATAATTTCCAAGCTGGTTAGTGTATGAAATAGAATATCGTTCGGACATATAGCTATGCACACAGCCTTTCGGCTAAATTGTGTTGAGTATCGTGCCCCAAGACCCTTGGTGCTAGTGAGTTGCAAGCGAGATTTGGGTATCATTCGGATAAGAATAAAGCCAAACTTAGAATGAAAATTGATAGAGACGTTATTGGAGTACCGCTAAGGCAAATAATGAGAATCGTGTTGGATTTTGAGATATAGTTTGGACGGTTATTCGTAGCGATAAGTTACCATTCCAAACATAGTTGGGATGGAGGACTATTGATAGAGGTACATATGAGACTAAGATCATCAAGGCGGTGAATTGGGATCGTACTGGAGTTCTAAGGAATGAATTAGATATACGAGTGAACGATGTGAACGCGATTCAGGAGTTAATAGGATGACTCAATTCCTGAGTGGTGTATGTGATAGTCTCAGGTTCGAATATGCAAATTGAGGATAGAATGAGTTATAAAGATTCATAGAGTATAGCTCAAACCCTGAGTGGTGTATTAGTCAGCTTAGAAATGTTCGAACGAATCGTGGATTTTGGAGTATTAAACGAGTCTAAGCAGCAAGCGACAAAATTGTGTAAAAACCTTAGTATAAATAAATAATGCCTAGCAAGTAAGCGAACTCGAAGGAAGCATACAAGATTTGATTTGAACGAGTTAGAATGAGTTGAACAAGGTATAAGGCTTACATCGGATAGAAATTCAGAGTAATTAGAATTGATATCATGATCGAAAAAACTTAGTAGATCATACGAGCGATTTTAAATTGAATCAAACGAATTAAAACTTGAGTTGAGATATGAATAATCGAGGATGCGATCGGAGTTAGTGCAATTGAAAATAATAGCACGAACAAATGATAGCGAGCATGAAAAAAATTGGATTTGAGTAGGATATCGCTCGATAGAGTTCAGTTTGAGTACGAATGTTATAGTTTCAAATTTGGGAGACTTTATATCATATCTATAGTTGGAAGATAGCATGGATTGATGCAAGTTAGCAAAATTGTGGTTTGAAGATTGAGAAAGGTGAGAACGAATTTAATCTTAAATTTGAATGAATGATCTTGAATCGAGTTCGAAGGGTAACACTCGACAACAGGCCTAGACGAGATCGGTTATTTTACGGGAGCGCTGGCGTGGTAATTTTACGTACGGGGATGATCGAACTCCCAAGAACATATTCGAGGATGTTATAAACGAATTCGATAAAATAGAACGTATCGAAAGTGAATAGACTTTGGCTTGGGATTTTAACCTAGTAGTTTAAGGAATGCTAGAAGTAGTCTACGCAATGATCAAACGGTAACATTAAATTTGGACGATTTGGCTAGACGAATTTTAATTACGACATGAACGATTGTTAGATGAACATGACTTGATGGATCAATGAACAACTTGGATAAAACAAAGAGTGACGATAAGGTGTTTGTTCATTCGATTATAACCATAATGTTTGACCTTCTTGTCTTGTGCGAGTGCAACTCCTTACTCGCAATAAATAAGAACGGTTGTTAGATAAACATGACTTGATGAATCAATGAACAACTTGGATAAAATAAAAAGTGACGATAAGGTGTCTGTTCATTCGATTTTAACCATAACGTTTGACCTTCTTGTCTTGTGCGAGTGTAACTCCTTACTCGCACATGTGTCATGCCCGAATTAGGACAATTATCCCATAGGAGCGTTGGCGTGGTGATCTCACGTCCGACGGGGATGATTAAACTTGCGAAAGACCAGAACATGATAGTTAAAGGATCAGTTTGACTTGTGGTTCGACACGATAAGACGAGTTTCGGAATACAATTAAACCGAAAGTATTCTAGGGATGAGTTAGTCTAAAACATGAAGCAAGATGCTCGATGGTTTAGTGAATTGATATGCAAATTATGTTGTATGACTTAAAATTTATGATTGAGATCGAAGAGGTAGAAATTGAATCATGACTTGGTGGTCTAGACTTAGAAAAGATTGGATATATGAAATCCTATTAGGTATTTAAGGACATAGACTATGCAAATCGTTAGGTTGGACATGCGACGTAGATATATCGTGGATTCGGTTGAACGAACGTATTGATGTAATAGGATGATATGTGCTTGATGTTTAGAATTCTGAGTGAAACAAGCTTGGGTAGAATATCCCGTATGAAAGAACAATGGTTTAACCTTAGGGTATTTGGGGCGAGCTTCGTGCAACACGATTGCACAATTAGTCACAAACTCGAACTATACCTATGACCTTGTGAGCTGACCTAGTGTCTAGGCAGACGACCCTATGCCTTGAGTTGAACTGGAGTGGCTGACTTCAGAGTATCATTCGATAAAGCGATAGAACTAGGGCAACGAGACTTAGAGTTAAGACTTGGAACTGTGAGTGTATACTAGCGATATTGGCGTTGAAACAAATACACTAGGAGATAGGACTTGGATGATAATTGATTGGTTGGATATATTATGCGATGGTGAGGAATAAGACGATATTAGAGAATTATCGGACGAAACTCTTATGATTGGAATTGGTGATACTCAAGATAAATTGGCATAACAAGTTAAATCGTTGCTTGGAAGATATGCGTTGCTAGTAAGGCAATACTTGGATTTGAGTGAGATTGGAGTAGACGATAACTAAAGGAACCAGAGTTCGGTTAGTCAAGTAGCGAAACAATTGACAATTCAAAAGATTTTCACGAGTAGCTTGTCCGATTTTGCTACCACTAGGCTTGGTTGAAATACACATATTTGGGGGACACCTTGAATATGGGTACGATCCACACTTAGCGATATGCATAACTTTAATGCAGCTATAAATAAAAATATTCGGAGTTCTTATGGACGAGTATAAAAACTGAAGTAAGTTAGCCTCAACTTAAACTTTCATAAATGAAAGATTGTAACATTTCTCATGCGATCGAGATAGTTCTGTGCTAAGGCGCAATAAGAGACTGAGCCAGGAATGCAATGATTAAATGATAAAATCATTCAATAAAGTGGTTAAGCACACGTGCAAAACAGAACAAGAAAATGAATAGGAAGTTAAGTTCAATTGGACCTAAGATGCGAAGGATTAGAACGTACCCCATGTTGGGCAATTTAGCTCCGCACTAATGAGCAATAAAGACAGAGTCAGAAAACATAGGTAATTTGATGCGACGATCTTGGGTGACAGTAAATTTACTTAGTGAGAATGGACGGTGACTCAAAAAGATATTAATGCAGAAACGAGATTAGAAGATTAGCCGATATTGGAGTTTGGGTTTCTACGTAATGATGGGTTTTGATAGGTGGCGTCAACTAATTGGTCGGATGTGTTGGGTTCGCATGGATAGAATATAACAATTAGGCAATATTCACCCAAAGCCAGAGTTTTCCAGTGCGTATTGAGTTATAGAATACCCCATGTTTGAGTAATACATCCATGCGCCTGGCACAGCAGAGTTTGAGTCGGGGAGTGTAACGATTAAGTTCAGTATTATTCGATAGCAGTAAACGATAGAGTTGTTCGTTGAGATTGGCTAAGCACGTGTGTAATGCGTGGTGAGGAAATAAATGAATGTAGTGTTAAAACAGTCTTGGAAAGTTAGACAAGAAGTATAGAGTTTGGTTTAGAAGTTGTGTAATAATATGAGTTCTGCTCAGGAAGTCTCGAGGATGAGACTTGTTCTGAGTGGTGTATAATGTAACGACCCGCTCCGCTCAACCCGGAAGGACGATTCAAACGGCACAAGTGTAGCGAACTGACCTGCCTTGCTCAGCGATATAACTCATTCGATGCAAAGGCATTCCGAACTTGGATCTTCAAATGGAGTTCAGACTTAGACTTTCAGAGGCGCGCTCAGAGTCTCACTCGATTGATGTGATTCATCGCTAATGTGGGTAGCCCTGGTGAACCTGTCCCTACTTAGTTGCACACTTAAGAAAAGGAATGATACATGCTAAGTTTTTAAGCGATAAACTTTGAATGCTAATAAAAGAGATGAACGCACATAGCTAAGGGGATAAACCCACCTTATCAATGTATAGAACATGAAGATCTTACTTGTTATTTGCGTAGTCGGGCTTATTGAGTCAAAATGTAGTAGCTCCTTATATATGCCATAAAAGTAGTTTGAGTTTATACTGAGGCACCGTACCGCACAAAATATGACATGGGAAAGAGTATAATCATGTTGCATACATAGACCAGGAAGACTATTGTAACACCCTGTTCCGCTCAAGCGGACTGCCGTCTCAAACGGCAATCGTGCAGCTGTCCCGACCTGCTTTGCCTCGATCAAGAAGCAAAGGATATCTAGACTTGTCCCTACAGGAATCCGGCTTAGGCTTTCAGAGGCTCGCTCAGACGTATCGCTCTACCGAGGCAAATCATCGCTAAGGTGGGTGGCTACGGTGAACTTGTCTTTGCTTAGCCAGCACATTAAAATCTGGAAATGTTTATGCTAGTCGCTAGGTGAATCACCCCCTGCATGCAAATAAATCCAACGCACCTAGCTAAGGAAATAATCCCAACTCATATTGCTTGCTAGAACATGGAAATGAAATACTGCTTATATTCAGACCCTCGCATGCTAAGTCCCTTAACGGTTTCATCTCTCGGACTACCTTCGGGCCTGAGCAACGTGCCTGCTTATGTTCCTAGAAATGCATGCTTGTCTGCTTGATAGTTACCGTGTTTTCATCCAAACTCTGGGAGACTACTCAGTAGTCGTTCCGTGTATGATTGACCCTGCAAGTATCCAGGACCGTTAGGTCATCAGGCAGCCCCGAACCAGGAGAATGCATCAAGACAAGTTATTGTACAAGAACAAGATTCAAGTATCCCGTGTACTCGTGTACTCGTGTTCCCGTGCACTCGTGTTCTCGTGTTCTCTTGTTCTAGTGCACGCGTGTTCTCGTGTTCTCGTGTTCTCGTGTATCTCGTGATAATTGGAAAGACCCAATTCTTGTATGTCGCGGACAACTCGGACCCGAGGTAAGTTCCACGGACGGTCACCGGGGCACTGGGGCCGATCCGGTCCGGATGGAGCTCGTGTGTAGTCTTCGTGTTCGGGACTGGGTAGCTTGCAGCTCATTGTGTACTCTTGTAGCAAGCTATTCTTGTCCCCGGCTACGTCCATAATGGCTTTGCCAGCGACCGTGTTCATATAGATAAGTCATCCTCGCTTAGCGGCTATCCGCGTGTGAGTCACTGTATCGCATCAAGAAACAACTGAACACCTGAACGATCATGTTAAAATGACCCTCCTGTTTGCATATGCTTGCCTCCTGAATGCTTATACATGCCCGTGCTTGAATTAATCATGTTTGCCTTGAACAGGGAAGGAGAAATGGTAAGTTGGTAAGTCTCACCGTGTTTCCTCTAACATCGCATGGCGCACTGCCCGACACGATAGGCTATTCAATATCTGCATGAAACTGATCCTAAGGCAACTAGAAAGACAACTTAATAGTTGTGCACGGAACCTGTATTACGTGTTTGGATTTGTCGAGCGGGCGAGTAGCTTCCCCACCAGTGCATTCAATGTACTGATAATCCACCAGTTTGATATGCAGGGTGCGGACGCCTCCTTCGTGCGTGCTAAGGCCAGGAGTTCTCTCTGAAGCCTTGCAATGGTGCGTCCGGGACTGAAGCACATATACAAGACATAAGTTGTGAACATCGCCTGACCATCGCCTGTATAAATTATTCTACAGTTGTAGCCACTTGGCACGCTTTTACTGTTTCAGAGAGAGAGGCTTGAGCGACTTGTAATCTCGGCTATACGCCGCCTGTAACACTTGTTCATATCAATAAATAGATTACTTTACTTGTTTCAATACTTTCGTTATATTTGTCGACTCAGTGAACCTGTTACCGATCGCCTATGCGTTCATGACTCTACTGCACTCGGACAATCTGTGCGACTCTGTGGCTTAGAACTCTTGCCGCCAGCCAATGAACCATGGCCTTGCACGGGCATGGATCACGCTCGTGCGGCATCACGCCCGGATGGGTTAAGCGATCGTTCCGCGGGAGCGCTGGCGAGGGTGATTCCCGCCTAGCGGGAACGGCCAAAATAGCCTGCGGGAGATCGGGGCGTGACAACTATCAAGTAGTAATTCAGAGTAAGGAGAAGGAAACAAAAGAATGTACTCGGGATATCCAGATCCCCAAGGCAGTCTCAAATCAGGGAGCTGTATAAAAAAGAAAGATTCGAGTGTAGTCCTCGGCAGGATTGAACCGAGTTGTTCTTGTCTAAGATTAGAAGTGGGGGAGTAGTTGTATAGTTACAGATAACTGGTTGTGCACTAGGTAGAGATGAGTCCTCGACACGATTGCTGAGGCATCCGAATCGTGTCGGCCCGGGAGGACAATGCCAGTGTAGTCCTGGTAATACGCTAGCTGAAGTACTAGTGGGCGAGTGCGGGTCATCCAGCAAGGCTTGCTACCGACCTGGATGGTCGCCGACTCGTCGGATGGTTCGGGACGCCCAACAAGGCTTGCAACCGAGCTGGGAAGACAACCGTTCCATCCCAGATCTTGTCCAATATAGCTAACAGAGCCAATAACCTTCATATAGATAAGTCATGCTTGCATAGCGGCTATCAATATTCAAAAGAGGAGTAATCTGAAGGAGTATAATTATACGACACTTTGCATGTTTAGAAGGGTTGTACGGTATATAACATAGTTTATGTAGAATGGGTCTGAGGCAAAGACACAAAATAACACTTGGATTACGTAGATGTTATTTGTTATTTAGTAGATCATTGATTATAATGCTGCATATGATAGGGAAGGCCGGATGGTATGAAAGGGTAAGACAAACTCAATTCTTTACAGTACAACACTCTTGTGCATACACGGATATTACTTTCATTATATTGCCATGAAACTGATCCGAAGGCAAAGACTAGAAAGATAATATAATCAGTCGGTGCAAATAACTAATGAACGTACTTGTTTTGTGGCATAAGCGAGAGAGCTCTCCACTAGTGCATTCAATGTACTGATACCCAACCAGATTGCATGCAGGGTGCAGGGGAAACTCGTACAGATTCGGAGATCGCTTAACGCATTGAGGCACCAGACCGCACTTGGCATCTTGGAGCGTGGCGCGCAGACCAGGAGCTCATATATATAAGATATAATATATGGGAACATCATCATTCAGAGTGTTTGATTTAGTTGTAAGCCTAACTACATATTCATATGTAAAGAGAGAGAGAGAGCACAAGCGACTTGTAATCTCGGCCTAGCGTCGCTTGTAAGCTTTACTTCATATCAATAAAGAGCTTGTTTTGGATTTAATACTTGTGTTTATTCTATCTTTCTGCTATGATGACCCTGTGAACTAGTTATCAACGGCCATTTTGGTATTTGCCTCAGGCGGGCGCAACTCCAGGCTTGCGTGGTATCACGTCCCGATGGAAACGATCGTCCCACGGGAGAACTGGTGCAGTGATTCGTGCCCAGCGGGGATGGTCGATTCCTGCAGGATATCAGGGCGTGACAACAAATACTAGCTATATCTCGAGTCAACAAGGAAGATACAATCAAGTCAGCTATCTCATATCATGAGTCATGTCCTAACACAGAAGCCAAAAACCTCGAATATCTCAAGTAAGGCTTCTGTACATGAAGTCGTGTAAAGTATCCTTGGGTACATCGTGCAAGAGACAGCTCGAACAAGGGAATACGATGATAATGCAATCTAATGATACACGATTCCGCATACGAAAGTCGGTACACGAGTACAGCTCGGACACTAAGTATCGCAACGGTCCTAGGATCACAATAAAGTATATGCAATGAAATATAAAATATAATCAAAATCTAGTAGTAGTAATAAGCATAAAATACTGGAACGAGGCAAGGTATACTTGCCTGGGTCTGCAATATATAGTTGTAAAGATGATCCCGGGTCCATTCCTCCGGAATCCAATTGACCTAACAATCAATTTACTACTTTTCTTGTAAATACAACTTAAATTTCTAAATTATTATTAACCATATATAACCAAATCTAATATCATTATAACATGTGAATTCTTGACACAATAACTCATATGTTTTTACGAGGTATCGGGACATAGTTTTATGATTTTCGACTTCCAAAATTCACGGTCAAGTCTCCTATTGAAGGACATGAATATAAATTAAATAAATATTATATAATCATAATTTAAACACGATTTATATTAATTTTAACCTCTGAATTCTAGATTTAAAATTTTAACCATATTTCATGGTTATAGCTATATTAGGCCTACTAGTCTTGTCCGAAACTTGTTCGAAATATTACCAATCCTTAATTATGACCTAGATCGATAAAAACAAATATAAATTAATATTAAAACTTGGCTAAAACTTAAAATAATAATATTTTTTAAATACTAAAATCAGCCCCTAATTAGGAGCCAAACTATGCCATAAGTTATCCAAGAACCTAGTATATTAGCCTATATTTTTAGGGTTCAGTTGACATAAAAATACCATAAATATAAAGTTAAAATAATTTATTTCCATAATTAAAAAACATATAAATTTATTTTTAAAAAGTAATATCAAACCCCCAAGAATGGTATCACAAAGTCTCAAACTAGTCCTACCATAGTCCAATTTATCACCAATCTAACATACAATTTGCATAGATTTTTAAGATGTCAAAAAGATGGCAAGAATGTGTTCTAGAACAATAGATTCACATAAATTCTAAGGGAATCATGTCATGAGGATTTGAGAAGGAAAGTTCGAATCTTTACCGTAAGCTTTGAAGGTTTGGATGGTGGTGCCTCTTCATGTCCAAGAACCACACTCCTTGCTTGTGCTTACCTTGCTACTTCTTTCTTGATGGTTTGAAGATGATAGAAATAGAATTTTGATGGGTTTGATGGAAAGGTGAAATCTTTATAGTTGTTTGGTGGAGATTGGGTGAAAGAATGATGAAAAGTTGAACTTTTGATGAGGGAAGGTTTTTGACGATGGAGATGGTGTGGTATGAGTTTAATGACAATGGGGGATGCCGAAAATAGGGGAGGGAAAGGGTGTCGGGGTCAGACAAGAGAGAGAAAGAGATTAGCTAGGGTAGGGTTATGGTTTGATGGTTTGGTGATATATATATATATATATATATATATATATATATATATATATATATATATATATATATATAGACTTTGTAGATGTGTTCACATATATTGGAGGGGGTTTCCATGCATGTAAGGGTCGACCAACGTAGGGGAATGATCATGGGGGTTTCAGCCATGGTTGGGCCCCCTTCTTGGGTCGAGTTTGGGTAGGTTAGGGTGTTAGTTGGTCAGGGATTTGGGTAGTTAGGTATTTGCCAACTAAGATGACACCTATGGTACTTTCTATAAATAGAAACTTCTATAAATGAAAACATATTAATTTAAATTATATATATATATATATATATATATATATATAATATTTCTACATGGGAGTATTTGGGTGCACTACATGCCTACATGGGTTTGGGTTTGGTTTGGATCAAATTCTAGTCAATTGAAAGTAGTTTTATGGTATTGGTGGTTCGTGATGTTTGTCAATATTTTTGGAGTATGCGGGAGATCAAACAAATAAAACATTCATGCTCCGAGTATATTAGGTACAGTCATGGCCATTAATATAAATTTTGTTGGAAGGAAAAAGGTTGTTCATTGCTCAAAATATCCAAGCCATTGTTACGGTAATGGTGCTTCAGGGAAGCCCTCATTCGGATTGCGGCAGCTGTTTGGCATATCTGGAGGGAACACAACAGGTGGATCTTCGAAGGGCTGGTTATACCTCCTACTGGTATTAGTAACAATATTGAGTTTGATGTAAGTGCTATGTTGGCAAAATGGACCATCCGTTATGCTGGCAGGGATGTAACTGAGTTTTGATCTCAATACAATTACCTTTTTTAAATATATATATATATATATATATATATATATATATATATATATATATATATATATATATATATATATAAGTATTTTAGAAATTAATTCTTTAAATCAATTTAATTAAATAAAATAATAAAAATAATTATAAATTATCAAATTACCCCTATTCCAAAATGAGGGGACTAACAATCTACCCACCTTAAAAGAATTTTGTCATCAAAATTTAAGATCTTCAATATTATTATTTTTCATCAAAATTCAAGCAATATAATCATGAGGTCAAATCACTTTTGTTATTTAACAAAGTCCTCAAAATTTACTTCATTCTCACAACTAAATATTTTAAAGTAAATCTTTGAAATTCGAATTTATCTTCAAAATTTAAAATCCAATACAATTTTTTTTTCAATCAGATTCTCAAGTCATAACTCTTAAATACAATCTAACATTATTTCCTCAAAATTTAAAACTCATTTATAATAGTCTTCAAAATTTTAATAATTTAATCCTTCAAATTTAATTCCATATCCAAACTTAAAAGTCAAATCTAATCTTGAAGTTAATTTTTTTTAAATTTCATCCGTAATATTTTGCATATCATATTGTTGTTATTTTCCATAATCTTCTAATAATTCAATTTGTCCTTATAGTCATAATTTGCCTTGTTATCACTGCCATTACGTATATACGAAGTTTCGGTATTTAAATTAATGGTCTTCCTTAAAACATCAATTAATGTGTCAATCCTAAAAATTAAAAAGTTAAATACAATCCTCAAATTAAATCCAACTAATGCATATCTCATGAATAAATTTAAAAATTCAAAGTCTCATCATCAAAATTTGAATTCGAAATCTATTCCATCAATTTTATGTCTCAAAAAAAATTTTAATTTTGAATTTAAATTAAGTCCTTAAATGTAAAATTCAATAAGTGATAAAGTCAATCTTTATATTGTTATTCTTTTGGTCTAACCCAACCTAGAAATTAAATCTTAATATTTTATTGAACTTCTAACACTCAAAATCCTCAATATTATCCTTGAATTCCTTGAATTATATCTCAAAATTTCTAATTAAATTTTAAAATTAAATCTTCAAAATTTAACCACTTCGAGATTTAAACTGCTCAAATTTAAATTAAACTCAAATCTCACCTTTAAAATTTATTATTATTCTACTCATTCAAATTCTTTAAAATCCTCATAATTAATTCATAAGATCCCAAGTCCTCAAATTCTCAAACTTGAATTTAATTCCAACCTTCAAAATATAATTTGAATCCACATCTTGTATTCCATTATCTATAATATTAATCTTCTTAATTTTTTCCAAAATTTAAATTTAATAACCCAATACTCAAATTTTTTAATCCAATCCCCAAAATTCTATTCTCCAAATTTAAAATCTAAAATTTAAACTCTGCTAGATTTAAGCCCTTCAAATTTAAATAAAAACTAAATCCAGTATATCATGAGCTTCCAAAATTTAAAATTCAATCTTACCATATAATACCTTTAAATTTTATCCTCAAAATTGTCTCATTTTAAAATTTTAAAATTCAATTATCAAATAGTCTTCTCCCCAATTCCTCAAATTTTTTGAATAAATTTTTTTTTTCATCCATAATACCCATAACTAAATCAATTTAACCTCTATAACATCATTAAACCTAACAATCATAAAGCTACCCAACAAAATAATCCATATATGACATCTAATCATAGTCAATTTCCTAAAATCAAATCAAATCCTAAATTTTTTATTTTTAAAATCCACATATCATTATCTCCTCAAGATCTCAAAATTTAATTTAATTTTATCTATTCTTAAAATTTGAATCCAATCACTGACTTTAAAATAATCTCATCTAAAATATTGAATTTTAAATATTCTTCCATCAAATTTACTCCTCTATATATATATTTTTTTTTATAAAATCAACCACAATTTTTACTTACCTTCAATTCAATAACTTTTCATAAAACTTACTCAAATTCACCAAATATTATTTAACCTATGAATTTTTCTCATGGAAATATAAATCTATTTTATCAAACTCTTCTCAAAGTTTTAAAAGTTTAAATTCTATTATCTAATTTTTTTACTTTAAATTCAATTCCTTAAAACTTTATTTAATGACTCAATCTCAATAATTCAAGTTTAAATCCAATCCTCTATTTTAAATCCAACCAATGCATATTCTCTTGAATAAATTTTAGTTCAAATTTTTATCCACAAAATTTGAATTTGAAATTATTCACTCTATCTTTTACCTTTATATTTTTATTTTTCACACAATACTAGAACAATAAAATAATTATAATATCTTTAAATTAATATTCGCCAATGCTCCGTCTCATCATATCCTAAAATTCTCAAATTTAGATTCCAAGTCAAATCTTATCAAAATCTTCAAATTTAAACCCTACAAAATTTAAATGCTTCAAGATACTTCAAATCTAAATTTAAATCCATCATCATAATCTTCTTTAAATTTAAACACAAATCTAATCATATCATAATCTTCAAAAACTTATGGTTTAACAAAATTGTCAATGCTGCCATATCAAATTCTTAACTCTTTATTTAAATTAAGGTTTATCCTTGAAATTTAAACTCCATAATATTTAAATTTATCAAAATATTTTAAATTTAAATTTAAATCTATTTTATCACCTTAAAATTTTTAATTCAATAAATCTCTAGCTTCTTCAATTCAAATAAAAAATACTCATTTTTTCAAATCATATGGAAGTTTAAGCCTCAAAGCAGCAAAATTTAACAATTCTTATCTCATTAATTGTTTAACCTCCAAACTAATTTGCTAGTAGAGAAGCCTACTCACCTTCGATCAAACTATCTTATGAAAATACATTATTATATCCTCACATAAAATGACTCACATTCATCTAAAAGGTTTATCTAATAGTAACCCAATACTTCTAATTTAGGCAATTGATATAGTCCACCTTGGTTTAGATTCTTACTGCTTATGTTCTTAATATATTCTATCTCTAACATATAAATTATCTACCATAATCTTTTCTACTCAGGCAACCATCTACTTACAAATATTCTGTCAAATATGTCTTCTTCATCTTGACAAAAATCTTCTCCTAGGAAGATCACCATGTACGAGTGTTCTTCTGTCCGAGAGAGGAAAATACGAGAATCAAGGAATAAGAATTCAAAGAAAGTATGGATGATTACAATTTTGAGGTTCAAGGACGATATTAGAAATCAAATGAAAGTTCCAATAGCAATTATGGAATGAGATCCTAACAACCTTATCCTAACACAGGCTCGCTCGGTACAGTAAAGTAACCAAGACGATTTAATTATGACCTGCATGGACCACAACAAAACTATGTAACACTCTAGTCCTAAAATACCAAGGGATCAGCCACGTGGCAAAGTCCAGCAACACAACTCTAATGGACAAACCATCTTGACGTGTTAGAGTGCACTTAAGATGTACTATCTAAGTAATATAATAATATAGCTACATCTTAATCCACAAGGTCACTTAAGATGTACTATCTAAGTAATATAATAATACTAGCTATGTCTCGAGTCAACAAGGAAGATACAATCAAGTAAGCTATCTCATATTACGAGTCATGTCCTAACACAGAAGCCAAAAACCTCGAATATCTTAAGTAAGGCTTCTATACATAAAGTCGGGTAAAGTATCCTAGGGTACATCGTGCAAGAGTCAGCTAAATAAAGGAATACGATGACAATGTGTCACTACCACATTTTCTATAAAAGGGTATTTTGATAATTTCATAATTAATTAATTATTATGCATGTTGTATAATTATTTATTGTGTTATTTATTTATTATTAGATGTTAGTTTATTGCTTTGGACTTGTGTTAGTGGACCTAACTAGTTTAGATTAGATCCATGGACCAATATTTATAATTAGTTAGAATTGAGCCCAATTAAAAGCTCATTCATTAGGAGGATGATTAATTTAATTAAACCATTATACTAGAACCTTCCTTCCTTTATTATTTTTTCATAAAAGGCCCCAAGGGGTATAATAGACATCACATAGTGACTTGAGGAAGGGGTAGAGTGGCCGGCCTATATTAAAAGAGGGAAAAAATTTCTCTCTCCTCTTTGCATTTCAAATATAAATCTAGAATTTTCCTCAACCAAATTTCTTCATTCCTATATCAATTTCCTACCAAATTTTATCCCAATTCTTTCCCAAATCAATATTGGAGGCTAGTAGAGTAATGATCTAGAAGGAGGAAGCAAGGATCTACAAAGAGGAGCAAGGATCTATAAGTTGAAGGCCAATTTTATAAATTTGGATATTGCATTGGGAATCCATCTCCCAATAGGTATAATTCAGTTTTTTCCCTTTAATTAGGTTCTAAATCTAAGATTTAACCATGAGAAACTATTTCATATGCATAAGCTACCCATAGGGATGGAAATTAGGTTCATAGGAGGCTTATTGAGAAAGTTATGGTATTTTTTGTGTCAATTTTGGGGGAATTTCGAGATTGACACTTGTTGTGTTTATCAATTGGTCTTATAAACCAAATTGACATGTGTTTGTTTGTTTATGGCTATTATTATGTCCACAATTGGATACGTGTAGGTCGTATCCCAATAATTTGGGGATACGTGTTGATTTAGGAATTTCCCTTCGACATAGGGCTTTGTGCATGTCATATTTTGACACGGACACGTAGATGTATATTTTACTCTTTGTATTGTTTATAAATAGTAATTTAGACTTGCTCGTGTCCTTCGAGGTATGTTTGGTTGTGTGGTGGACTCGTATCGCAAACGTATCATAGATCTAGTGTGATACGTGTGCGATGCACTCCACGTGTTTATTGTGTTGCATTCCTAAATCCAATCTCCATTATTCATATATATATATATATATATATATATATATCCAATCTCCATTATTCATATATATATATTGAGTTGTATGTATCCTTGTGTTGTTCATATGTTATATATATATATGAGTTATAGATACATACTATATACATAGCTATGTATGTGGTTGATGCCTATATATATATATATATATATATATATATATATATATATATATATATATATATATTGGTCTTTGTATATGTATACATATGTATGGGTATATCTATATAGATATAGATAGATACCTATATGTATATGTGTATGTTATGTGTGAGAGTGAGTGGGTGCATGTAGGTGCATTGATATGTTTATGTATCTAGATATGTTGAGAGGCATATATATATATATATATATATATATATATATATATATATATATATATATATATATATATATGTTGCTATGAAGGTGTATGTATAATTATAGCTATATGTATCTACTATATACATTAGTGATAAGTTTATATGTATGTAAGTGTGTATATTGGATATATATATGTATATATGAGAGGGGTAATATATCTACATATGTTTGTATATATATACATATATGTATAGATGAGAGGAGTGTTATATATATATATAAGTAGTGTGCTTGAGTGTGAGTGTGTGTTGTTGTATTGAGAGAGAGGAGGAGGCTCGAATAAACAACGACAATAAACAGCGACAGCAGCAGCAAACAACAGCGAATAGTAACCGCGACAGCAAACAGAGACAACAGCAGCAAACAACAGTAGCGAACAACAACAGCGACAGCAACCGCGACAACAAACAGCGACATCAGCAGCAAACAACAACAGCGGACAACAACAGCAACCGCGACAGCAAACAGCGACAACAGCAGCAAATAGCAACAACGGACAACGATAGCAAGAGCGACAACAAACAGCGATAGCAGCAGCAGCGTATATCTGGGCAACTAGCTAGGTGAGTTGGTTCGAGCTAGTTATCTAGTTAATTAGTAGTAGTTAGCTAGTTTATTATGGTTAGTTAACTAGTTAATGAACTATCTAGTTATTAGTATATATTTAGTTAGTTATCTATACATATATACTTATGTATCTCTAAGTTATCTATATATGTAGATATGTGTACATGTGTATACGTATTAGTAGTTAGTGATTAGTTTGGTAGTTGGTATTTAATATTCATGTTAGTATATACTAGAAGTTATATTGGATTGATATATACATGTATTAGTATATATAGTTAGTGGGGTAGTTAACTATATGCTAGAGTGACATTACCTTGAGATACCAAGGTAAGTGTCAAGGTATTGAGGATATTCAAGGTATTTGGGTTCGAGTATCAAGATGAGGGTTTAGTGGTGCAATACCGCATTGGTTCAAAGCCAATGTATCCACTTAGCACTAGATTAGTTAGAATATTATATTATTGATAATTATATATGCATATTGTGATATTCTCATATCTCTAGTTTGCGTATCCTGAGATACAGTATTTTAGTATTCTTAGTATCTTAGATTAAACTAGTGTGACCTAGTTTCTTAGTGTATGGACCCAATATCCTAAAGATAGGACTCATGCAACCTAGAAATAGGTAGTTTGACCAGTTTGATGTAGAGTTGACCTAGTTTGACTATTTTGACTTAGAAATAGCTTTATGACCTAGAAGTTGACTAGTTTAACTTATTTTTATTCCGAAACCTTGTATTGATATTATATTCTATTTCTAGGTCTTTGAGATACCGTATCAGACATCTGTGATATTATTTACTGGACTACATGCGAGTACATTCTTAAATAGTTTCTTATTTATGATATCCTCTATGTTCATTGTATCTAGTGTAGATATCCTTGATTTTTTGATACGATGGTTACACGAATTGGTATATCCGAATCTCGTCATAAGATGTTATTTCTTAGTATATATGGTGTATCTTTTGCAAGCCTTGTTTCCTTGTTTCTTCTACATGTACAGACCTTGATTCTCGAAAAGACTAGTTATCTTCCTAGAGAATCCCATGCCATAGCGTACCATGGTTGGATCCCCTATACCAGTCGGCAGTGGGGAGTATTTTATTGTAGATATGTGATCATACCCTCCTTGTGCATGTCTTGTTCCTTGTGAGTGTTGGTCATACACCATACGTATGACTAGCCAGGCCCTTATCCCTGTGCAAGTTTCCAAGCCGATCATATGTTAAAGCTAGTACTCACTCACATAGTCATTAGTATTCTTGTTCATTATTATATTGTTCATTCTTGTATTTATTTCCAGTATTTTCCTTTATTGTATATCTCTTGTATCTATTGTTTTATCTTGTATATTCACATTTATTTACTGTTTCATAGTTTATATCATTGATTAGAACTGTTGTTAGAGATGTACTCTGCTCCTTTCCTGACTGGATATATATTTTTCCCAGATGATACTGAGGAGTGGTACCCTACTCATTACGGGCCTCAGGATATTGTGGGCTTAGATCCAGAGACCTTAGCTCAGGAGGTGTAAGCACCCTATTTTTTAGAATTTAATATTTTTGGTATTCTAAAATATTTCTGATTAAAGGAAATTATTTATTTATTTTTTAGCTAATTATAATATATAATATTCATGAATTATAATTATGCGTATGTAATTATTATTAATATTGTGCAAAAATTATATTTTTGGGTGTACAACTATTATTAGTGTATTGTATAATTTTTCTGGAATTTATTGAGGTCTAAAACTATTTTTAAGGGTCACACACACACACACACACACACACACACACACACACACATATATATATATATATATATATATATATATATATATATATATATATATATATATATATATATATATATATAAAACAAAAGAAAAGAAAAAGAATTAAACCCTAAAACCTAAACCCAAACCCATTAACCTTAACACTTCCCATTAGCTAACCCAAACCCAAAACCTAAAACCTACCCGTGCACAGCAACCTCCTCCCCCCTCATATATATATATATATATATATATATATATATATATATATATATATATATATATATATATATATATATATATATATATATATATATATATACAAAACCCAAACCCTAACCCTAACCCATCACCACCCGCCGACGACCGCCCGTAGCCCCGCTGCCCACACCACCGCACCACCGCGCCGGAGCAGCACAGTGGTCCCCCCCCCCCCCCCCCCCCGAGCACAGCGCACAGCAGTTGCGACCCCTCCTTCGCACGCAGCCTCCGCCCTCCTCGCTCGTCTGTTTTGCGTCCCGTCTTCACTGGTATATTCACAGCCTAACCCTCTAGGATTTCCTTCAAGTGGGGTGAATATAGGCACCTCGGTTTGATCAAAAAATTGACCAAAAGTTGGCCAAAAAACTGTTCGAAAATAGTTCTAAATTTCTGTCCAAGTACCCAAGTTCATGTCCAATTTGCCACCAACTCGTTAATTATTTTTAAAATATAATAGAAGGGACTTCTTCACAATATAACCAAGATTTTTACTATTTTTTAGTTTTAAATAGTTTGCTATAATGGTTAAATTATTTTTGTTCCAAAATGACCAAAAATTTATTTTTAAGATACCCAAAATCTCGTGATACGGGATGTGTTCCGCCAAACGAGATAACTTTATCATGTACGAGTTGCACTGAAAGACGCATAACGTAAACGCGGACGTGTGAGCTTTCATAGAACTTGATTTGGATGTGCGTGTACATCGAAATCAACGCATATCCGCCAAAAAATACTATATCGGCCTGTTCTGAAACTCATCATAACTTCGTGTGTGTTTATCGTTTCCTAACAAAACTTGCACCATCGAATTCGCAGCGTTACGCTGGTCCTGTGACCTAAGTTTGATTCGATTCTGAAAACATTGACGAAACATTATTTCGTAGGCCCCATGGTTCCACATAACGGGCATTTTTGTGATCGGCTCATCGAAATTCAGTTATGGATGTTCCGTTGGGTTTGTATTATCATTCTGGACTCGTAGACACTGAGTGGGACAAATTTGGAGAACTTTGTTTTCGACATATTTTATGGTGCAAAGTGGGTCACATGTGGACCACTTTGACCTAAAACTGTCAATTTTGCCCCTATGTCCAAATTAGACTTATAGGTAGTCAATCCTAGCTATTTCTAGTATTGTGAGAATATTGGTGTTGTTTGTTTCAGCATCCGGAGGTGTACGTGCATATTCCACTTTCCTAGGAGTAGTTGACAGAGTTCAGAACCCAAGCAAGTGTACCTTGCCATGATGTATCAGTTCCTTGCCTTTATTATCTTATTTAGTTATTATAGTTATTTGATATGAGTGATGTGTGTGTTTACCCTAGGACCATAAGACGTTGCTTAGCATCCGAACAAGATTCGGGTGTCGACGCCGTACGCAGAGTCGTGTAACGTCACTTAGAGAGTTGATTCCACGATCCTATTTTTACGTGCTTGCTTTACCAAGTATGCCATACCCTAGGACACTTGACACTATTTCATGTGATAAAATCTTTCTTGAGTTATTCGTGGGGATTCTGTATAGGCTTATAGGATTCGAGACATGAGACTTGCATATTATATGGATATTATTATGACTCGTTGCACTAGCTAGAGATCATGATTTTGCGTGTTATCGACATGAGACATCGTGGACATGAGACGTGAGGTTACATTAGGTGGAAAGAGTCTTCATCATGCTCTGGGCATATTTTACTATTACTATTTATGTGTACTAGGCTTTAGGTTCCCTATGCTGAATTTAAAGTATTTTATTTATATATATTTATATTTTCCTCCTGGTTCTCCCACACGGAGCCTTGAGTGTATGGTTAGATTACGGAAGTGTCCATTGGGATCTTTCGTGAGTACCAGCCCGGGGTACGATACCATAGTCTCATTTGTATATCACATAGTTGCTTGCAGCAGTTTACCCTTGAGTATGTGGCATTATACTATTTTACTTTTGATATGCTGTTTCTTGTACCTTGTTACGTCCCACTGAGGACCTAGTCCCCTGCCAGTTTTTGCAGCATAGACGGTTATAGAGCCTTTGGAGTTGTTGATGGAGTTGCTTGTCTTGCAGGCATTGGTATCAGGTACTTATATCATATCTACCGGAGTTATGGTTATTTATTCATATTGTTTATTCATCTGCTGATGTAGCCTTGTTTTTATAGACTCATATTTCTTTCTCGAGTCTATTCGAGTTTGTGTGTTACTAGATGGCCAACTTTAGCACATGTAGCTCATTCTTATGTATTCTGTTCATTATGGATTGAGGCAAAGATATTTATATTTACTTAATTATTTAGATAGTGACCATTATAATACAACTTATACGTATTTAAGTCAGACCAAAGTTTGGTCGAATGCGTAGCTGGCATGTTACGTATTCTTAGTCCTACGTATTTTGGGACTGGTGCATGATATATTTTTATAGTGGCCCATACAGGTCTTGATTAAATCATTTTGCTTACTTTCCGGTACCGAGTGAGCCTATAATCAGGATTAGTAGTATTAGTATCTCAATCCACAACTGATTTGACAATTCCTTAGCATTTGATTATCGCCGTTGGACTTTATCATTGTACTCGTTTATTCCCCTCGATATCCTTATTATTGTTTATCATCTCTCCCTATTTCAGAGAGATGGACGTTCGTGCACGGTATTTCCTTTAGAAGCATATCCTTGTCAAGGCGGAAGAAGACATATTGGACAAAATATTTTGAGAAGATGGTTACCCTTAGTAGAGTAGATAGATAGGTTATTCCTATATGCCAGAGCTAGTGTAGATTGTTAGCATGAGAATTGAATATAGTATTAGAGGCCTAAAACTAATAAAATCTTGCCCTTGCTTAAGGTAGCAGTAATTTAGAAGTTTTAGAATTTAGAAAGATGGTTTGATTCTAATGCACTGGAATACTTTATGGAATACATAGCTAGATGCTGGGATTAGTTGTTTCCCATAATGGTGATACAAGGAATGGTATTATGACCTTAAAAAATTAGAACCTTATGTAGCAGGCCATAGTGGTTAAATATCTAGTTGTCTTGTGACTTTTAGTATCAAAACTAGATCTTATGACCCCTTTAAATTTTTGATAACTATAAGTCTGGACTAAATAGACAGGCAGATTGCTAAACTTAATACTTGAGTAATTAGATAATTTGAGTACTAAAGTATAGCTTTTGAAATCAAATCAGATGTACTTGATTATTTGGGTTATCAGTAGTAATTGAACAAGTGAGTTTCACCCGTGATTACTTGGGTGGATAAGCTAGTATCTGTGATAGAGAAAATAGGTTGAAGGATGAGAGTTTTGATAGGTGTTATAGTCTTGAGTTAGATATAGTGAATTGCCTATAATAGATGACAAGCTATAACAAGATGATAACTATGTAGTTTGGATGAAAGGTATACATGGAATAAACTAGAAGAAATCTCAGGTTCAAGTGAAGAAGGTAGAATGATAACAAGAAAAGATTCACGAGGAGTACATGACCTTGAGCATTTTAAATTGTGAGAAGGATCTAGGAAGGACTGAAGATTTTATCACTCGGTAGTTGCCTAGAAGATCTATAATACGAAATGGAAAGTACCGGGTCATTATTGGTGAAGCTTAAAGTTGAAAACAAGATTAACATACTAAAAAGATATGAAGATGCGTAGGAAACAAATGATAAGTGAAATATATTATGGTCGCATAATCCAAGGAGAAGGGATTATGATATGGACTTGAGGGATAATAATTTTAGTATTTATAAATTGTAATACTTTTAGAATTTTGAAAATTGAGTGCGAGTAGAAATTGTTGGTCAGTCTCGAAGTAATACGAACTTCAAGAAATTAAAATACAGGTTCAGAATCACATACTAACTTGATGGTTATTCTGTAGAGGATTATCACAAGACCTTTAGATTATAGATTTACACATGGTAGGGAAGTATAAATGGAAGATAAAAGTCTAATAGGAATAATAGATGAATATTATGGGTTTACACGTAAACTGATTAGGGCCAGTAATTTAGATTTTTGACTAATAGGGTATGAGTTTGCTGGATCTATCTTTAGTAGTAGGTGATGAGAACCTATTTCCAATTTATCATAGCCGACAGATTTTTGGATCTTAGAAATCTTATCATCTCATTGAGTTTGAAGAATTTTCACTCAAGATAACATGACATCATGCTTGTGTAATAGGGTAGTAGCCTAGCTGAAAGATTCTCGTAAGGAAGATAGCTTTTAGATAGAAGAGATTAGACGAACACCAGTACAGAAAGATAGACAATAGAATAAAATAAATTATATAAAAATGGGTAGGCATTCCAATTAAATATTAGACGAGTATTGAAGAGTATCCTTAGCGAATAGTATATCATGAGTGATAGACCTAAGTACATGCTTAGTTTATATCCTTACCTACTAATATGCAAGGAAGACAAAGTTGTAAGGATCGTATATTGTTTACCTATAGCTAGAAGTAGGTTGCCAATAGTATGAGGGAGATTATATAAAATATAACTTAAATGAATATAATAATGAGTTTAAGGATTAGTTGTATTACCCCCCTCGACTGTATTCCTATCCTTCCTATCAAATTCTTACCTTGTGTTGCATATATGGCCTCATACTTTTTACAACCACGATCTTTTTAATTATAACAATGAGTAGATCTTTCCTCTTTTCTTAGTTGTGCCTTAATTATAAAATCAATCCCTTAGTTGGTACCACTCCTTGTGTTAATATCTATATCACCATAGGTATCAGTTCTTTTATACTATAATCCCCTTGATCTAGTCACCATGACTTGATTCTCCAAATACCTGCCTAATCGTGCCTCAGTCAACCATGTAGACTTATCATAAATTCTTCTTGTCGTGGCCTAAATTTTTGTCTCTTCATCATCAATGTCAACCAATGATCGAAGCCTCTCTACCACCTTGCCTTAGATCTGACTCAGTCATTTCTTCTGCTTTGTAGAAGCTTGACCAATACAAGAGCAGTAATGGATGGGTAGTAATTTCTCTTATAAAGTTGTTGATCAATAGCACATTGATAGTTTCTAGGTTCCTTTAGAAAATCCTTGATTACGGCCAGTAAATCCTAGAATTCTTGTAACCTTATTTAGAAAATAGACCATTCCAGAAATTTTGTTAGCAAGACCATGACCTTAGTTTTGGATACCAACTTAATTTTTATAAGTTGGGTAGATTATAGCCCCTGGTTTTAGTGTAGGGTTATTTCTAAAAATTTAGGATAAATTTGAATTTATTTTGGTATTAATTAGGTTAATCTCAAACAGATTAAATTACCTATTTAATTTCTGTATCCTTGATTCCCTTTGTTGTGGCTCGAATATTTGGAGCACAACACTATCCTTTCCTTTCCAACAACTTCTCCCTTATGACCTAGACTAGTCACTCTATACCTATGATATCACTCACAAACTGGCCTTCCCATGTTTTGTTTTAGTCGTACGACATTCACGACGCAATTGTACACACAAATGACATATAGATATCCTTTTTCTGTTGCGGTCAATTTTAATACTCAATACCGACTCAATTCTTCTGGCAACCTTGATATTCATGAGCCTAACTGGAACCTACTCACTGATGACACAACTGTTACTTCCACATGTACACACCCATGCTCCATATAGATCCCCTAAAATTTATGACATATCTCCTTCTAAACCCTATATCCAACTTCGTTGCAATTTAATTAAATTATACATAGGCAACCCAAATATCCCAACCATTGTTATACTCGTATCTCATTCATGCCAACCTAAGTCCGTGATACTTGTGTTACATTAAATTGAACCCTTGTACTCCTTACACAATACAAAATACCTTGATGAGTTATATCACCTTTTGACTCTTATTGTGGAACCATTCATCGGCATCCATGATATGTAATGAACAACTTCTCGGTACCATCTTACCCTAGTTGTATTTGGCTATGATATTTTCTATTGTCTTGTAGTAGACTCATGACCTAATTAGAAGCAAGAAGAACTGTTAAAACTTTCTTTATAGAGTTATTGACTCATTAACGCCATGATAGTACATATATTTCCTTTAATAGGCTGTGACAACGGTCACAAAATTCTTACCATCCCGAATCCCTCCTTGAAGTTAGACTTTCTAAAAATTCTTAGAAATATGATCATGACTATAGTTCCTACGGCCAACTTCATTTTTATAAGTTGGGTAGAGCCTTGAGTAAGCGTACCTATATTCTTACAATGCGATGTCAAACTAGGACTCCATCTGGTAATTGTGTTCCCATCTTTAGTACAACCTTATTAACTAAAATCTTTTCTATTATATTTATTTTTAATTTCGAGGAAATTTTTTGTACAACTTGGATAGATTGTAAGCACCCTGATTTTTAGAATTTAGTATTTTTGGTATACAGAAAATTTTATGATTAAGGAAAAAATTTATTTATTTTTTAGCTAATTATAATATATAATATTCATGAATTATAATTATGTGTATTTAATTAATTATTAATATTGTGCAAAAATTATATTTTTTGTTGTACAACTATTATTAGTGTATTGTATAATTTTTCTGGAATTTATTGAGGTCTAAAACTATTTTTAAACCCTAAAACTATTTATATATATATATATATATATATATATATATATATATATAAAAGAAAAGAAAAGAAAAAGAATTAAACCCTCAAACCCAAACCCATTAACCCTAACCCTACCCATTAGTTAACCCAAAACCTACCCGTGCACAGCAACCTCCTCCCCCTATATATATATATATATATATATATATATATATATATATATATACACGTGTATATATATATATACAAAACCCAAACCCAAACCCTAACCCATCACCACCCACCGGCGACCGCATGCAGCCCCGCCGTCCCCCTCCCCCCCCACGCACAGCGCACAACAGTTGCGGCCCCTCCTTTGCGTGTAGCCTCCGACCTCCTCGCTAGTCCGATTTGTATTCCGTCTTCGCTGGTATGTTCACAACCTAACCCTCTAGGATTTCCTTCAAGTGGAACAAATTTAGGCACCCCGGTTTGATCAAAAAATTAACCGGAAGTTGGCCGAAAAACTGTTCGAAAATAGTTCATAATTTCAGTCCAAGTATCCCTGTTCATGTCCAATTTGCCACCAACTCGTTAAATATTTTCAAAATATAATTGTAGGGACTTCTTCACAATATAACCAAGTTTTTACTATTCTTTTAGTTTTAATTAGTTTGCTATAATGGTTAAATTATTCTTGTTCCAAAATGATCAAAAACTTATTTTAAAATACCCGAATGTGTGCAAGTTGCACCGAAAGACGCGTAATATAAATACGGATGTGTGAGCGTTCGCGGAACTTGATTTGGATGTGCGTACATACCGGAATCAACACGTATCCACCAAAAAATATCATATCGGCCTATTCTGACACTCCCCGTAACTTCGTGTGTGCTTGTCGTTTCGCAAAAAAACTTATGCCATCGGATTTGCAGCGTTTCTCTGGTCCTGTGACCCAAGTTTGGTTCGATTTTGAAAATGTTGACGAAATATTATTTCGTGGGCCCCACGGTTCTACATGACGGCCATTTTTGTGATCGGCTTATCGAAATCCAGTTATGGACATTCCGTTGGGTTCATATCGTCGTTCTTGACTCGTAAATACTGAGTGGGACGAATTAGGAGAACTTTATCTTCGGCACATTTTATGGTGCAAAGTGGGCTACATGTGGACCCCACTTTGACCAAAAACTCTCAATTTTGTCCCTGTGTCCAAATTAGACTTATGAGTAGTCAATCCTAGCTATTTCTAGTATTCTGAGAATATTGGTGATGTTTGTTTCAGCATTCGGAGGTGTATGTGCTAATTCCACTTTTTCAGGAGTAGTTGACGGAGTTCAGAACCCAGGCAAGTGTACCTTGCCATGATGTATCACAGTTCCTTGCCTTTATTATTTTATTTAGTTATTATAGTTATTTGATATGTGTGATATGTGTGTTTATCCTAGGACCGTGAGACATTGCTTCGCGTCCGAATAAGATTCGGGTGTCGACGCCGTACGCGGAGTCGTGTAACATCACTTAGAGAGTTGATTCCACGATCCTATTTTTACGTGCTTGCTTTACCAAGTATGCATACCCTAGGACATTTGACACTATTTTATATGACAAAATCTTTCTTGAGTTATTCATGGGGATTCTGTATAGGCTTACAGGATCCGAGACATGAGACTTGCATATTATATGGATATTATTATGACTCGTTGCACTAGATAGAGGTCATGATTTTGCATGTTATAGACATGAGACGTCGTGGACATGAGACGTGAGGTTACAATAGGTGGAAAGAGTCTTTATCGTGCTCTGGGCATATTTTACTATTACTATTTATGTGTACTAGACTTTAGGTTCCCTATGAGGAATCTAAAGTATTATATTTATATATATATATATACATCTTCATCCTGGTTCCCCCACACGGAGCCTTGAGTGTACTGTTAGATTACAGAAGTGTCCATTGGGATCTTTCGTAAGTACCAGCCCAGGATACGATACCATACTCTCATTTGCATATCACATAGTTTGTTACAGTAGTTTACCCTTGAGTATGTGGCATTATACTATTTTACTTTTGGCATGTTGTTTCTTGTACCTTGTTACGTCCCTCTGAGGACCTGGTCTCCTACCAGTTTTTGCAGCATAAACGATTATGGAGCCTTTGGAGTTACTGATGGAGTTGCTTGTCTTGCAGGCATTGGTATCAGGTACTTATATCATATCTACCGGAGTTATGATTATTTATTTATATTGTTTATTCATCTGCTGATGTAGCCTAGTTTTTATAGACTCATATTTCTTTCTGGAGTCTATTCGATTTTGTGTGTTACTGGACGACCAACTTTAGCACATGTAGCTCATTCTTGTGTATTCTGTTCATTGTGGATTGAGGCATAGATATTTATATTTACTTGATTATTTAGATAGTGACCATTATAATATAACTTATACATATTCGAGTCGGACCAGAGTCTGGTCGAATGCGTAGCCGGCATGTTACGTATTCCTAGTCCTACATATTTTGGGACTGGGGCATGACAGGATGGACTCATCCTGACTGAGATAGATGACCTGGGACTTATAGTATCTTAGTTATTCTCTTGTACTGGATTTGTCTCCAGTATACTGTTTAGTATTTTTCTCAGACTCATTGATGTTATTATTTTGACTCATGAGTTGTATTGTGACTATTCTATTCTTTTATCATATTCGTGCTATTCTCTATCTTAGATCTGTGATTGAGTATATTAACATTGTTGGTGGCTTATTATACTGTTAGATAGATTACCCAAACAACGTTCTACCATCGATTATATGGCGTAGGCTGGGCGTTGTTCCCGACATGCATCTCTACATCGAGTGCGGGTCATGAAACATTTTTAGTGGTGGCCCATGCAGGTCTTCGAGGTCATATTAGTACGATTCGTAGTGGTGCTCTAAATTGAGTGCTATTACGAGCCTGTTTCAGGATATAAGATATAGGCTATAGGCTGAGAACTCGATCATATCTAGAAAAAATTCTTTTGATTCATTCAAATATTCTTCTTTGATATTGATGTTTGATCTTTAAACTATCCTTCCTTTGAGTATCTTATATCATGTGCCATATTGATTATTTCCTTTCGCTTTGTCTCAGGATGCTGCCTAAGACTATATCACAGTAGGAGAGAGCAGCTTTTGAGAGGTCTGCGATATCCCGAAGGCCTATACCAGTCACTTCTCCAGTGATTGGAGTGTCAGCTGCTTTTGGAGGTCCACCTCCTACTCAGAGGACTGTGCCGGCTGTATCTGAGGGACTTCCACCTCCACCTTCCATACCAGCAGATGTGATACTGATGTTCACATTGTTTTACGAGATGTTGGAGGCACAGAGGGCTTAGTCTGAGGCATACCAGAGATAGACCAATGTCTTATGGCAGAGCATCGAGAGTGCTCATCAGCTTGCTCGTTCCATAGTAGAGAGAGGAGTTCCGGTCCAGCAGTAGGTTGCTCCTCAGGTTGCTCAGCTTCGGCCAGGCAACATTCAGGACTTCAAGAAGATGGAGCTTAGGGTCTTCAAGGGGACGAAGGGCATCGTCGATGCTGATGATTGGCTCGAGGACATTGAGTATCTTATTAGGGTGTCCTATCTTTCTGAGGATCTGAAGGTTGAGGTGGTAGGACTTCAGCTGTTCGACGTCACCCGCACTTGGTTCGGGAATGAGCCAATTTTTGCTGATGCAGGACAGTCTTGGGAGGTGTTCAAGGACCTCTTCAAGAAGAAGTTCTTCGCTCGGGCAGACATGTTAGACTTGGGGAGGAGTTTGAGAGCCTCATTCTGGGGAGCATGTCTATGGAGGAATATGCTGCAGAGTTTGGCCGGCTGAGCCAATTTATAAAGTATTTGGTGAGAGAGTCGCAGGTTCGAGCTATTCGTTTTCGCGAGGGTCTAAACTAGGAATTGAAGATCCTTATTCCGTCTTTTTATGAGACCTACTCGGAGATACTTGCGAAAGTAAGCAAGGTTAAGCGGGAGTTGGGTTTGAAGCCTAAGAGAGATCGTGATTCTTTTTTGGGGGGCAAATAGCAGTATATCTGCCAAACATCCTCATTTCCATTCCAGGCCTTTTTAGCAGCCACAACAGCACTAGACTCCAGCTAGGGCACCGTTTCACCAGACACTGCAGCAGTAGAGACAGTTACAACAAGATTCCTGCCACTTCTAGAAGAAGTTCTGCTACATCTGGGAAGTGTGCAGGAAGAGGTTGGGAGTTTGTTTGTATTATGGTAGCGAAGGGCATCAGCTGAGGGAGTGTCCTTCCAACCCTCGTCGTGCAGTTCAGGGAGCAGCTCTAGCTCTGAGGACACAGGCGAGACCACCTACAGTACAGCCGAGGGGACCGCCGCTTCTGACCCAACAACATCGTTATGTCCAACATCAGCATCAGGGAGGTGCACGTCTGGGACGAGCATTTGCTATGACCGTCGAGGAGGACGAGCCCACCGGAGATGTCATCGCAGGTTCTGTTCTTCTTGATTCTATTCCAGCTTTAGCTTTGTTTGATAGTGGTGCTTCCCATAGTTTTGTATCTATTTTTTTGCTCTAAAGCATGGTTTGGTAGCTGAGTCTTTTCTTAGGACATGCAAGATCATGACCGGGGGAGACATCATCCTGGTTAATGATATTTGCAAGGGTCGAAGAGTTACTCTGGGAGGCCGGGAGCTGAGTGTGTGTCTACTTGTAATGCCACTTCCGAGTTACGACATTGTACTCAGGATGGATTGGTTGAGTATGCATCGTGCTAGTATAGATTATAGAGGAGGTAGAGTTTTGTTTGGTCCGCCAGGAAAGCCAGAGTTTGATTTTGCTACAGGAGCTGTTGAGCAGGGAGGAGGCATTATTTGTGGGGCTATAGTGGAAGATAAGGAGTTGCCGCATCCGTTGATAGCAGAGTTCTTGGATGTATTTCCTGAGGAATTGCCAGGATTGCCGCCAGATCGAGATTTTGAATTCTATATAGACTTGGTGCCAGGTACATAACCAATTTTACAGCATGTCTATTAAGTAAACAACAACGAGCTGGTCGAGCTGAAGATGCAGGTAGACGAATTGCAGGATAAGGGGTTTATCAAATCAAGTTCTTCACCGTGGGGAGCCCCGGTATTGTTTTTACCGAAAAAGGATGGATCAGTGCGCATGTGCATTGACTACAGGGCATTGAATAATCTCACTATCAAGAATAAATATCCTTTGCCACGGATTGATAACTTGTTCGATTAGTTGAGTGGTGCCAAGGTGTTTTCTAAGATAGACTTGAGATCAGGATACCACCAGGTAAAATTAAAGCCAGAGGATATACCGAAGACTGCTTTTAGAACTCGGTATGGTCAGTATGAGTTTATGGTGATACAGTTTGCGTTGACTAATGCACCGACGGTATTTATGAATTTGATAAACAAGGTGTTCCATCAGTAACTTGACAAGTTCGTGGTGGTGTTCATTGATGACATACTCATATACTCGAAGATACCAGAGGAGCACGAGAAGCATTTGCGGATTGTGTTGGATGTGCTGAGGAAGGAGAAGCTGTATGGAAAGTTGTCCAAGTGTGAGTTCTTCCTGGACAAGGTGGAGTTCTTGTAACATGTTGTGACTGGTGATGGTATTTCAGTGGATTCGAAGAAGATCGCAGTAGTGGAGTCTTGGAAAACCCCGAGTTCAGTAGTAGAGATCAGGAGTTTCTTTGGATTGGCAGACTAATACAGGAAGTTTGTGCAAGATTTTTCGAGGATTATCGAGCCGATGACCAGTCTCACTAGAAAGGATGTAGAGTTTGTTTGGACAGAGGAGTGCCAGGTTACTTTTGAGGTATTGAAGAAGAGGTTAACGTCTGCTCCTATTTGATATTTCTATCAGGGTCTGGAGGTTTTACTATTTATAGTGATGCATTGGGGAAAGGTCTGGGTTGTGTTCTTCAACAAAATGGGAAAGTGATTGCCTATGCAACCAGATAATTACGTCCTCATGATAAGAACTATCCTACCCATGATTTGGAGTTGGCAACAGTCAACTTTGCCCTGAAGTTGTGAAAATACTATTTATACGGAGAGCGTGTGGAGATCTTCACAAACCACAAGAGCTTGAAGTACGTTTTCACGCAGAAGGAGTTGAACATAAGACAACATCGTTGGTTGGAACTGATGAAGGATTTTGACATATCTTTGCAATATTATCTTGGGAAAGCTATTGTAGTTGCCGATGCCTTGAGCAGTTATCTGGTAGCTATGTTCTTGACGCAGGATCGATATTTGTTGGACGACTTGGATAGCTTAGGCATTGAAGTGATAGTTTCTGGTTTTGATATACAGATATGGGGTTTGCAGATACACTCAGAGTTGATGGACAGAATCAAGGCATCCCAGTATGAGGATGTAACTCTGAGGAGCATCATAGCTCAGGTGAGAGCATGATTGGAGGATGATTTTACCATTGCTGAGGATGGTTCTTTGCGGCATGGTGTTAGATTATGTATGCCTAGTGGGGAGCTGCGTGAGGAGGTATTGCAGGAAGCGCATCGCTCTCAGTATTTCATACATACAGGTGCCAACAAGATATATCGGGATATGCGAGAGAGTGTGTGGTAGTATGGCATGAAGAGGGAAGTGGCACAGTTTGTATCTAGATGCTTAGTGTGCCAGCAGGTAAAAGCTGAGAGGTAGAGGCCAGGAGATTTACTTCAGCCATTACTCATTCCAGAGTGGAAGTGGGAGCACATTACTATGGATTTTGTGTTCGGACTTCCACGATCTCCAGGAGGGAAAGATGCAATTTTGGTCATCGTTGACAGGTTGACCAAGTCGGCCCACTTTTTGCCTTTCAAGGTGGGTTTGTCTACGGAGAAACTGACAGAGATGTATGTGAGGCATATCGTCAGGATACATGGAGTTCCCGTCAGAATAGTCTAGGATCGAGATAGTCGTTTTACTTCTCATTTTTGGAGGAGTTTGCAGGTGAGTTTGGCCACCCAGCTCAAGTCCAGTACTACATATCACCCCTAGATAGATGGGCAGTCAGAGAGGACTATTCAGACTCTCGAGGATATGTTGTGCACTTGTGTACTATATTTTGGGGGTTCTTGGGAGAACCATCTCTATTTGGTAGAGTTTGCTTACAACAATAGCTACCAGGCTAATATAGAGATGTCACTATTTAAGGATCTGTACGGTCGGAGATGTCGTACTCCCTTGTTATAGGATGATATTAGAGAGAGAGCTTTGCTAAGGCCAGAGATGGTTGCAGATACAATGGAGAAGGTTAAGCTGATTAGAGATAGACTTTGAGCGGCGCAGGACAGACAACGACATTGGGCCGATAGCCACAGGAGATCTTTGGAGTTTGAGGTATAGTTTAGATTTTATTTTGTGCTTGATATTGGTTATTTGTTATAGATTAAGTTCTTAAGGTTGTGTTTTGTTCTAGGTTGGTGGTTTGGTGTTTATGAGAATTTTTTTGACACGAGGCACGATTCATTTCGGTGGAGGCGGAAAGCTTAGTCCGCGATTCATCGAACCTTTCACTATTCTAGAGAGGGTTGGTGCAATTGCTTATAGACTAGACTTATCACCTGCATTGGAGGGAGTGCACAACGTGTTTCACATGTCACAGTTGAGACGGTACATGGTGGATCCTAGTCACGTGTTGGATCACTCGGAGATAGAGGTAGGCCCTACTCTTAGCTATCCAGAACATCCAGTTGAGATTCTGGATCGGAGAGAAGGTGCTGAGGAACTAGACTATTCCCTTGGTATGCATCGCATGGGGGCATCACTCTCCGGGGGAGTCTACCTGGGATAGAGAGGATGAAATGCGAGAGCGTTATCCATATTTTTTTGTACCTTGAGGTATGTTCTGATATGTTCTTTCCTAGTTATATTCTATTCTTTTCTGTTTTATTCTGTTTATTTTCTGGGTTTAGTTTCGTCTTTGAATTTTGAGGATAAAATTATTTTAAGGGGGGTAGACTTGTCACTACCATATTTTCTAGGAAAGGGTATTTTGATAATTTTATAATTAATTAATTATTGTACATGTTGTATAATTATTTATTGTGTTATTTATTTATTGTTAGATGTTAGTTTATTGTTTTGGACTTGTATTAGTGGACCTAACTTATTTGGATTAGATCCATGGACCAACATTTATAATTAGTTAGAATTGAGCGCAATTAAAAGCTCATTCATTAGGAGGATGATTAATTTAATTAAACTATTAGACTATAACCTCCCCTCTTTAATTATTTCTTCATGACAGGCCCCAAGGGGTATAATGGATATTACATAGTGACTTAGGGAAGGGTAGAGTGGCCGACCTATATTAAAAGAGGGGAAAAGTTTCTCTCTCCTCTTTTTATTTCAAATCTAGATCTAAAATTTCTCTCAACCAAATTCCTTCATTCCCACATCAATTCCCTACCAAATTTTATCCTAATTCCTTCCCAAATCATCATTGGAGGCTAGTAGAGCAAGAATCTAGAAGGAGGAAGCAAGGATCAACAAAGAGGAGGAAGGATCTACAAGTTGAAGGCCAATTTTATCAAATTTAGAGGTTACATTGGGAATCTATCTCCTAATAGGTATAATTTAGTTTTTCCCCTTTAATTAGGTTCTAAATCTAAGATTTAACCATGAAAAACCACCCCATATGCATAGGCTACCCATAGAAATTGGAATTAGATTTATATGAGGCCTATTAAGAAATTTATGGTGCTTTTTGTGTCAATTTTGGGAGAATTCCGTGATTGACACTTGTTGTATTTGTCAATTGATCTTATAAACCAAATTGACATGTATTTGTTTGTTTGTGGTTAGTATCATGTCCATAATTGGATACGTGTAGGTCGTATCCCAATAATTTGGTGATACGTGTTGATTTGGGAGTTTTTCTCTGACACGGGACTTTGTGCATGTCATATTTTGACACAGACACGTAGATATATATTTTACTCTTCGTATTGTTTATAAAGAGTAATTTAGACTTGCTCGTGTCCTTCGTGGTACGTTTGGTTGTGTGTTAGACTCGTATCACAAGCGTATCATAGATCTAGTGTGATACGGGTGCGATGCACTCCACGTGTTTGTTGTGTTGCATTCCTAAATCCAATCTCCATTATTCATAGCTATTAGTATATTAATTATCCATATATATATATATATATATATATATATATATATATATATATATATATATATATATATATATATATATATATATATATTGGTCTTTGTATATGTATGAGTATATCTTTATAGATATGGATAGATACCTATATGTATATGTGTATGTTATGTGTGAGAGTGAGTGGGTGCATATAGGTGCATTGATATATTTATGTATCTATATATGTTGAGAGGCATATATATATATATATATATATATATATATATATATATATATATATATATATATATATATAGACGTATGTTGCTATGAAGGTGTATGTATAGTTATAGCTATATGTATCTACTATATACATTAGTGTTAAGTTTATATGTATGTTGGATATATATATGTATATATGAGAGGGGGTAATATATCTACATATGTTTGTATATATATACATATATATATAGATGAGAGGAGTGTTAAATATATATAAGTAGTGTGCTTGTGTGTGTGTGTGTGTGTGTGTGTGTGTGTGTGTGTGTGTGTGTTGTTGTGTTAAGAGAGCAGAGGAGGCTCGGATAAACAACGACAATAAACAGCGACAACAGCAAACAGCAGCAGCGAACAGCAATCGCGACAGCAAATAACGACAGCAGCAGCAAACAGCAACAGCAGACAACAACAGCGACAACAACCGCGATAGTAAACAGTGACAACATCAGCAAACAGTAACAGCGACAGCGACAGCAACAACGACAACAAATAGCGACAGCAGCAGCAGCGTATATCTGGGCAGCTAGCTAGGTGAGTTGGTTTGAGCTAGTTATCTAGTTAATTAGTAGTAGTTAGCTAGTTTATTATGGTTAGTTAACTAGTTAATGAACTATCTAGTTATTAGTATATATTTAGTTAGTTATCTATACATATATACTTATGTATCTCTAAGTTATCTATATATGTAGATATGTGTACATGTGTATACGTATTAGTAGTTAGTGATTAATTTGGTAGTTGGTATTTAATATTCATGTTAGTATATACTAGAAGTTATATTGGATTGATATATACATGTATTAGTATATATAGTTAATGGGGTAGTTAACTATATGCTAGAGTGATATTACCTTGAGATACCAAGGTAAGTGTCAAGGTATTGAGGATATTCAAGGTATTTGGGTTCGAGTATCAAGATGGGGTTTAGTAGTACGATACCGCGTTGGTTCAAAGCCAATGTATCCACTTAGCACTAGATTAGTTAAAATATTATATTGTTGATAATTATATATACATATTGTGATATTCTCATATCTCTTGTTTGCGTATCCTGAGATACGGTATTTTAGTATTCTTAGTATCTTAGATTTAACTAGTGTGACCTAGTTTCTTAGTGTATGGACCCAATATCCTAAAGATAGACTCATGTAACCTAGAAATAGGTAGTTTGACCGGTTTGACGTAAAGTTGATCTAGTTTGACTATTTTGACTTAGAAATGGCTTTATGACCTAGAAGTTGACTAGTTTAGCTTATTTTTATTTCAAAACCTTGTATTGATATTATTTTCCATATCTAGGTCTTCGAGGTACCGTACCAGACATCTGTGATACTATTCACTGGACTACAGGCGATTATATTCTCTAATAGTTTCTTATTTATGATATCCTCTATGTTCATTATATCTAGTGTAGATATCCTTGATTTCTTGACACGATGGTTACACGGATTGGTATATCCGGACCTCGTCATGAGATATTATTCCTTGGTATATATGGTGTATCTTGTGCAAGCCTTGTTTCCTTGTTTCTTGTACATGTACATACACTGATTCTCAGAAAGACTAGCTATCTTCCTAGAGAATTCCGTGCCATAGCGGACCATGGTTGGATCTCCTATACCAGTCGGGGGTGGGGAGTATTTTAGTATAGATATGTGATCATACCCTCCTTGTGCATATATTGTTCCTTGTGAGTGTTGGTCATACACCGCATATATGACTAGCCAGGCCCATATCCTTATGCAAGTTCTCAAGCCGATCACATATTAAAGCAAGTACTCACTCACTTAGTCATTAGTATTCTTGTTCATTGCCATATTGTTCATTCTTATATTTATTTTTAGTATTTTCCTTCATTGTATATCTCTTGTATCTATTGTTGCATCTTGTATATTCATATCTATTTACTGTTATATAGTTTATATCATTGATTATAACTGTTATTAGAGATGTACTCTGCTCCTTTCCTGACTGGATTTTTTTTCCAGATGACACTGAGGAGTGGTAACCTACTCATTACGGGCCTCAGGATGTTGTGGGCTTAGAGCCAGAGACCCTGGCTTAGGAGGGACTCATCCCGACTGAGATAGATGACCCAGGACTTATAATAACTTAGTTATTCTCTTGTACTGGATTTGTCTCCAGCCTACTGTTTAGTATATTTTTCAAACTCATTGATGTTATTATTTTGACTCAAGATTTGCATTATGACTATTCTATTCTTTTATTATATTAGTGCTATTCTCCATCTTAGATCTATGGTTGAGTATATTGACATTGTTGGTGGCTTATTATACTGTTAGATAGATTACCCAAACTACGTTCTACCGTCGATTCTGTGGCGTAGGCTGGGCGTTGTTCCCGACTTGCATTCCTATACCGGGTGCGGGTCGTGACACAATGCAATCTAATGATACCCAATTTCGCGTATGGAAGTCGGCACCCGAGTATAACTTCGACGCTAAGTATCACAATGGTCCTAGGGTCACAATAAAGTACATGCAATGAAGCATAAAATATTATCAAAATCTAGTAAAGTAATAAGCATAGAATACTGGAACAAGCCAAGGTACACTTGTCTGGGTCAGCAATATGTAGTTGCAAAGATGAGTCCGCGTTCACTCCTCCGGAATCCAATTGACCTAACAATCAATTTACTAAGTTTCTAATCAAGAATCTTGTAAACACAACTTAAATGTCTAAATTATTATTAACCATATATAACCAAATCCAATATCATCATAACATATGAATTCTTGACACAATAACTCACATGTTTTTACGAGGTATCGCGACCTAGTTTTATGGTTTTCGACTTCCAAAATTTACGGTTAAGTCTCCAATTGAAGGACATGAATATAAATTATTTAAAAATTATATAATCATAATTTAAACATGATTGATCCTAATTTTAATCTCAAAATTCCAAATTTGAAATTTTAACCATATTTTATGGTTATGGCTATATTAGGCCTACTAGTCTTGTCCGAAACTTGTCTGGAATATTACCAATCCATAGTTATGACCTAAATTGATAAAAATCCATATAAATTCACATTAAAAACTGATTAAAACTCAAAAAAATAATATCCTTTTTAAATACCAAAATCAGCCACTAAGTAGGAGCCAAACTATGCCATAAGTTATCCAAGAACCTAGTCTATTGGCCCATACTTTTAGGGTTCAATTTTGATATAAAAATACCATAAATATAAGGTTTAAATAATTTATTTCCAGAATTAAAATACATATAAATTTAGTTTTAAAAATTAATATGAAATCCTCCAAGAATCGTATCACAAAGTCTCAAACTAGCCCTACCGTAGTCCAATTTATCACCAATCTAACATGCAATTTCCATAGATTTTTTAGATGACAAAAAAATGGCAAAATTTTGTTCTAGAACAATAAATTCACATAAATTCGAAGAGAATCATGCCATGGAGATTTGAGAAAAAAAAGTTTGAATCTTTACCATAAGTTTTGAAGGTTTGGATTGTGGTGCCTCTTCTTGTCCAAGAACCACACTCCTTAGTTATGCTTGCCTTGCTACTCCTTTCTTGATGGGTTGAAGATGATAGCAGTATAGTTTTGATGGGTTTGATGGCAAAGGTGAAATATTTATAGTTGTTTGGTGAAAATTGGTTGAAAGGATGATGAGAAGTTAAACTTTTGATGAAAGGAGAAGGCTTTTGGGGATGGAGATGGTGTTGCATGAGTTTAATGACAATGGGGGCTGCCAAAAATAGGAGAGGGAGAGGGTGTGGGGGTCAGCCAAGAGAGAGAAAGATTAGTTAGAGTTAGGGTTTGGTGATATATATATATATATATATATAGAGAGAGAGAGAGAGAGAGAGAGAGAAATATTAGTTAGGGTTAGGGTTTGGTGATATATATATAGGATTTTTTAATGTATTCATATATATAGGAGGGGGTTTCAATGCATGTAAGGGTCGACCAACATAGGGGGATGCTCATGGGGGTTTCGGCCATGGCTGGGCTCCCTTCTTGGGTCGGGTTTGGGTAGGTTAGGGTGTTGGATGGTTAGGGCTTTGGGTAGTTAGGTATTTGCCAACTAGGATGACACCTATGATACTATCTATAAATATAAACTTCTATAAATAAAAACTTCTATAAATGGAAACATATTAATTTAAATATTATATATATATATATATATATATATATATATATATATATGAGCGTATTTGTGTGCACTACATGCCTACATGGGTTTGGGTTTGGTCTGGGTCAAATTATAGTCAAATGAAAGTAGTTTTACGGTAACGGTGGTTCGAGATATTTGTCAATATTTTTGGAGCATGGGGGAGATCAAACAAATGCAACATACTTGTCCCAAGTATATTCGATACAGTCATGGTCATTAATATGAATTTAGTTGGAAGAAAAATATTGTGCATTGCTCAAAATATTCAAGATATCGCAAAGTGTTATATATATATATATATATATAAGTATTTTAGAAATTATTTTTTTAAATCTATTTAATTAAATAAAATAATTATTATTATTATAAATTAGCAAATTACCCTGATTCTAAAATGAGGTGGCTTCCAAAAATGTTATCCAATAGGATGAAACGAGTACAAATTTAACAACAGTTCTAATAAATAATAAAGACTATAAAGCACTAATTAGTTATGAAATACATGATGAACAAGTAAGCATATGATCATGGTACGAGAAATAGAGTGAAATAGATAAGTATAAAAGCAAAATTAAGTAAATGGAGTGAACAGATAAGTATGGCAGTAAAGACAAGTCAAATATGTGAAGTCCAGTAAATATAACAATGTATGAATGTAACCAGCTAGTATAGAGTAAAAACAAGTAAAGACTGTACCTATTCTAGTGTTTTAAAATACCAAGTCGATATGTGAACGGCTAGAGGGTAAAATCCGATAAACCACACATATCGTGTGTGGCTGCTATTATTCTAGTAAGACAATGGGATAAAAAGGGTAGTTCACACATCTTTTAGGTATTCCCCATCTGACTAGTGCTCGTGGATCCAGGTTTGACATGGAGAATATCAATAGTCCAGAAAAGTCAATAGGCTAGTAAATATATTAGTCCAGTAATACATTAGTCCAGAAGAGTCAATAGGCCTAAAACTACGTATCTCATAACAATAAATTCATATAATACCAATATGTGTCCATCGTGTCAGCAATCAAGTAGAACAATACTATAAACATATATCATAGAAAATATCAAGTAAGAAAACTATCAGAGAATGTAATTGCATGTGCTCCTAAGCCGGTGGTACAGTGTCAGAACCTGTATCGGAGTCTAAGTAACTTATATTATGAATTGTCAATGTCATTGTGTGCATGAACCAATGAATATCCTATCACTTAGGTTTCATACTAATATATATCTACGTTATATCTTAAGTCTATTGGTGATATAACTATGGCCATATCCATATTTTTATGAATAGCTGTAAAAACCAATGTCGTATAGTCTGTTCTCTACTTGTAACCAATACTGCCCTATTAGACTTATTTAATAAATTCTGAGGTTAAAGTATTTCGTAGCGCTTCGTATCAGCTTTTCAAACTTCAAACAGATTACATTTTCGTGTCCGAAAGTTCCCAAAATTATGAAAAAATTGAAATACATTTTCGGATACTTGATGCTCAAATAGTTTTACAAAAAGTTTTAGATCTAATTTGTACTATTAATTTATATATTTGAAAATCTAACTTTGATATGGTTCTGTTAAAAAATGGGAGATTAATCTAAGTCTTGAGTTAGGAGTTATGACATTTTTAAGTTGCTATGGCTGCTAAAACGAGGCTAAATACTATGACAAATTTGGGCTATTTCGGACAAAATAACACATGTATACACCTAATTGACACATATGAACATAATTACATAAGAATCGCCAATTTTAACCAAGCATATAAAGTATCATGACACGAACCTAGGTATCCAATTTTGTACACAATGACACATGCACAACTCAATTTGGAAACAAAATTCCCTTTGGGAACATGTATCAAACACTTGGTGGACCCAAATTTATAATTCCATTAAATTGACCATAGAAAACACAATTACACCACACAAAAGCCTAGATCTAATAAATTTAAGGACTCACCTAGATCTACATTAGAAAGTCATTTCCACCTATGAGAGGGTTCCTATTGGTTCAATTTCATGGTTTGTAATTGGCCGAGCGACCCGAAAATAGGTTCGGGCCTGGCCCAGTCAACTCCGGTCTGGGCAGGACCGGACCCGGTCAACGGACCGGCCCGAATTGGCCTACCCTCCTCCCGGGTCTGGACTGGGTCGGAGGATCCGACCCGCAAGCCCGGTCTGGGTCCAATTCGGGTAGGCCTGGTCAGCCCGGCCCGACCCGATTCAAGCTCGGTTCAGCCAAAAATTTAATTTAATTTTTTTTGGATATAACCGTTAGGTGTATTTTTACCAAAATATTCCCATTTAAGTGGTAGATTTATGACCGTTTTCGAGGTATTTGGGTCATTTTGCTAAAAATGACCAAAATATCCATTATACCAACTCTTTTTTTTAGGTTATTTGGGGTCATTTGGCCCCAAATAATTCCTATAAATATGCCATAATTTATGAAAAATAAACACAACATAATTTTTTCCCTCTTACAAATTTTTTTTCTCTCTTACAAAGTTTAGAAGCAAGGCAATTACAAAGTTTTGAAGCAAAACAATTACTGGAGTCCAACTTTTTCCCTCTCAACACAGTTTTTTGTGATTTTTTTTGGAGTTTTCTAGCAGATGTTACAAATAATTTTAATATTACATAATATTTTTTTTTCTGATTTGGGATTTTTCTTTCCTCTCTCTCTCTCTCTCCCTCTCTCTCTCTCTCTTAGTAGAGAAATAATTAATTTTGTTCTAAATTTGTTTGAAAAGTTATTTTTTAAAATATGGATGGACAAGATTCAAACCAACCTTTTAAAACTTATGATTATTATAATAATATGTTTGAAAATAATTCTATTTTTGATTCTGCGCCACCGACACAAATGTCATCTCATGAAGTTAGAAGTATAACTACGGCTACAAATATTTCCAATAGGAAAAAATCTATTTTATGGAATTATTTTACAAAAATATTTGTTACTGATAGTGAGGGTGCACTAGTTTTAGATTCAAAAGATCAAAAACCAATTCCTAAGGCTGTGAAATATAAGAAATGTAAGCGGGTTTACAAATAAAAAAATGATGGCACATGCACTTTAAAAAGATACTACGAAAGTTGCTATAGCAAAGACACATTGCAGGCTAAACAAATACATCTAAGTATCGGTGGTCAAGGATCTTATATAGGTAACTTTATTTATTCTGATGCTCGTAACAAGACTAAGTAAGAAAAATATATTATTTGTGATGAACAACCCTTTACATTTGGTGAGAGTGATTTCTATGATGATTATGCAAGTAATACCCTTAATCCTTGTTTTACTAAAGTTTCTAGATCTACTGCTAGAGCAGAGGCTTTAATTTTTTTTCAAAAAGATAAGGCTGCTTTGAAAGAAAGTTGTATGCATGTTAGTAAATTAGCTCTAACTTTTGATATATGGACTACTAAGAAAAATTATATTTATATTTGTATCATGACACATTATATAGATTCAATATGGATATTGTAAAAATACATTATTTGTCTAAGGCCTTTAGAATTTCCATATACCGGTGATATAATCGGTAGCACTGTAATACAATTTATGCATGAATATGATATTCATAATAAAATATTTTTAATTTCTTTTGATAATGCTAGTAATAACACTTCTTCTATTCAAGTTTTGAAAACACAATTTTTGCCTATGTTAGAAGTTATACTTTTTTATGTTAGATGTGCTTGTCATATTATTAATTTGATTGTACAAGAATATCTTAAATTCATTCAACTAAATTTCAAAAATATTATATTATGTTTACAGAGTTTGAACACTTCTGCAATTAGAAAACAAGATTTTAAAATTTTATTTATACAATATGGTGTTACTTTTAGGTGATTTGTTAAGGGTGCACCACATAAATAAAATTCTACTTATTTAATTTTGAGATCTTCTATGAAGTTTAAAGATGTTATTATACATTATTGTAATGTTAATCCTAGTTTTGAATTTTAACTAACTGAGAATGATTGGTTAATTGCTATTTCTATTTTAGAATTTTAAAATTATTTTACAATGCTACAATCGTTCTATCTGGAGTTTATTATCCAACTTCTCCTTTAGCTTAAACATAAATTCTTAACAAGTCTCATTTATTTTGTAAATTTAGAAATGTCCCTGGTTTTGATTATGTTGTTTCCAAAATGTAAGCCAAATTTAAAAAATATTGGGATAATAGACCTCTTCTATATTGTTTGCCTTCGATTTTTGATCCCAAGATTAAATTAGATGGTGTATATATTTTATAGACAAATTTAGAGAAAATATGAGAGTTGATGTAGGTAATTGTGAGACTCATCTCACTGATCTAGTATACGTACATGATATACGCATATTATACATGTATAGCTCATTTATTGTTTAATTGCTTACATCATGCTTTATGCCATTCATGTATTGTTTAGGTTATTTTTGTAAGTTTTCCTTAGTTGCATGCTTTGGACCGTTGGTTTCTTAGTTTTCTTGGTGTGTGGCTGTGATAAACCCGGTTTAGGGACATAGATTATGATCCAATGGCCTATAATCCTAGCTCTTCCTATATAAGCAATCTCATTCTTTTCCTACTATTTTCTTTTTCTTTCATTTCTCTTTCCTTCTTCATTTCTTCCCCAGCAGCGAGCAGCAGTCGAGCTTTGCCTTGGTCGTGGGTGACCTTGGTAGTGTTGGTATTATGCTAGAACTTGACCGTAGGCAAGTATATCTTGCCAACCGAAGGAACAACCATGGATCTTGCTTTGATTCTTAGTATAACTTATTTTAATCATTTGATCGATTTTATTTTTGGGTAACACTTAGAACTTGTCTTATTGATGATTTTGTTTTCCTTCAATTGGATTGCTCATAGAGCCCAAGCATATCAAGTCGGAGATTGCAAAGTTGGCCTGAGAATACATACAAAAAGTACGCAGGAAATCCTTGTCGCATAAAGCGAAGTTTCAGTGAGCGCACTTGTGTGTATTTCACAAATTTCTTAGAAAGTGTGCCAAGATATGTTGAGTACTCTGGGCGCACTTCTCTACTCCTACGTACTTTTTGTACTGTGGCAATTCCTTCAAAAGTACGCCAATCCTACTTGGTGCACTTTTGAATGGGTCTACAAGTCATCAAGAATGTACGCCACTTCTTAAATAGCGAAGTTGGCGAACTTTACAGATATTGCAGAGTTGGTACACTTTGGTGAAGTTTCCTTACAGACACACTTTGTCGCTTCTAGATAATGGCATACTTTGCTATGTTGGCGCACTATATGGCATTCTCCAGAGATGGCGCACTTTGTATTCCTTTGTATTTACTTAAGGACTAAGCAATGACTTTTGACTATTCTCGAGAATTGTGTTATCGATTGCAGGGTTATCTCGACTGTTGTGTCATGCCTGGAAACTTGTGTTTTATCTTTTAGTAGACCTTCTTACCCTTGTTTGTGTGCCAAACCTCACTACGGGCATACTTGATGAAAGTCCGCCAAGTTTATAGCTTGGGTACTTTCATTTGTGCTCCAATAATAGATTTATGCGCCAAGCTCCTGGTTCGCACACTTCTATCATTGTGCGTCAAGGTCCTTGAAGTGCGCTTTAGTATGATTTATGTGCCACCTTTTTCTCGGAGCACTTTTATATCAAAGTGCGCCAGAACTGCCTGGATTAGTGATTTATGCACAGAAAATTATTTTTGGCCATTTGTGCGTCAATACTCATTTTGGCCATTTGTGCGCCAATAGTAATTTTGGCCTATTGTACGCTGATGTTATTTTCTTGCCTGATTTTATGCGCTAACCTCGAATTGATGATTTATGCACCTGTATGCCAGCATTCTCTTTAATATGCTTAACTTTTGATGATTCTCTAGTTCTCTTTTATCCCTTTATTTTAGTTAAATCATGGTTATTTCTTGAATATGACATTCTTGGTATTGATCTTGATTTTCGGACATGATCTAGTGATTATATACTATAAATGAACTCCTGAATCTTGACATAAAACTGGTAATCCTGATACTATACTGATAATCCTGATATTATACTAATAATTCTGATACTGTACTAAAAATCCTGATAGTGGCTCGACGTAGCGCACCCATGACACAAGAATTCCTGTAACTGTCCTGATCAAGGCTATCAGTAGCACCTTTATTGCATGACATGTATCCCCGTGGTTGATTTTAATTGTACTTGTCAAGCTATTGTTCTTTCTTGCATCATGTTTAAGGCAGATTCTTGAGCACCACGGTAGAGAATCCTTGATAATTGTCCAGGCTAATAACTAGAATAATAATCAAGATAGCATATAGAGAGATTTCCTGGCTACATAAAATCCTGGTGTCCTAGCGATACCTGATGAATTTGGAGCTTTCTGTCGTGAGGAGAACACTTCCAGTACACTGACGAGTGTTACATTACCAGAAAAGACAAAAATGATTATACCTGATAAACTTATACTATGTACCCATTCGTCTGGATAACCCGGATAATCTGTAGGATATGTGGTTGTAAGAAATCTCAAACTTCATGTGTTAGTAACTAATAATGTGATAATCCTAATTAGCTAATGATAGCAAACCATAGGGCATGATTGGCCGTGATTGCTTGATTACTAGTCTAGTCTAGTCCTACCCTGATTTAAATTAGTAGCTGATCCAGAAATGGTAACTGGAGTACTGATTCCAGATGTCCTTGTTTAAATACTCCAGAAATATTTAACTGTCACTTTACCTGCTATTCTTACTGATTTGTATGCATACTGGTTTTAGTTCATAAGTTTGGTTCCCTTGTGATACTTGCTATTTTGGGGTCTGACCCCACTGGTTTTGTATGGCTAGATATCAGAGCAGGACCACAGGATCTTCCGTACTTCCTGCCTCAAGATGGTGAACACCAGAAGCACCCGGGGCCATGAGTGGGTTCCTCTTGCATCACCTACTTGATCTTGTATAATTATTCTTTTGAGACGTTTAGCCACCGAGCACGTGTTTAGCTCATATTTTGAGACGGTATTCGAGCCTGCGGGCCTACATGTAAAGCATATTCTAGACTATAGCTAGAGCTGATCATGTAACATTGTACTCTTCTATTTCTTTATTTTGGTAACTAGCTTCATGATCATCTGGGTATGTATAGTTTGGGATGCCTTACTATTATATCTCGGTGATCATACATCTTATAAACTTGTTGCTTGCTTGAGATTGAGATACCTTGGATTCTTGACCCAGGATTGTCGGATTAATTATAGAGTAAACCCTCACATATCTAGATAGTCATGACTGTATCTCGGGGTATAGATTACTCTGTTATACGTAGATGGCTTTGTCTACCCCCGCTCTCCAATATTCTTGTTCTGGGGCATGACACAGCTTAAGTGGTGGCCTATGCAGTTTTGTAAATTCAGAAGTATGAGGGGTTTACTAATGTGTTTTAGATATCTAAATCATGCTACTCCTTGATCTCCTCCAGTATCAAATTTATATCCCTGAAATCTTGATTCAACATCTACTTTGATACCTGATCAATCTTGTTTGTCCCTTTGATGATCCTTGTGTCCTTTATCTTTCAGGAACATTGTTCCTGGTCCTTCTGATCATCCAGCCTGAGTTCCTCCAGTAACATGACAATATTCTGATGCCCCGCAAACCCTTGAGGTTCAGTCTCAGCATTCCGGGGCCAGGTCCATAATAGCTCAAAATGAGGAACCTCAGATCCAGCCAGTACCTCCCGTACAATCAGTACCTGATGTAGGAGGGGACAACAATGTGCTAATTTATATCCTTGGGAATTATTATCATCTCAAGGACGTCGAGAGGACGTACTCATACAGTCAGTACAAAGGGCTTTGGAAAGAGGGGGACCTCATGCCAACAACTCAGCAAGCAACTTCAAGCACTTTCATCTCTTGTATTTCTATCGCACCGAGGGTACGATTGCATCAGACGCTTGGCTTCAAGGCTCTTAGGCTATTCTAGAGGCAGTCGGAGTTTCGGCTAGAGAGCAAGTCTCGGTGGTTCAGTTGCAGTTGCTAGATCTGGCCCAAGACTGGTGGATATCACAGATGGTTTCACTACCAATACCTGTCCCCTTGGCCGTATTCAGCGAAAGGTTTTAGGGCATATACTTTGATGCGGTATCGTGGTATAATCTGTAACAGAGATTTAATAACTTGAAAAAGATGAACAAGAATGTTGACGGCTATGCGTCATAGTTTATAGGTTAAGTTAGTTTGATCCCACCTTGGTGGTGACCAAAGTAGACCGAGCAAGGAGGCTCCAGTAGGGACTTCATCTGAAGATCATATTGGCAGTAGAACAACACAAGTTCCAAACTTTTGATGCTGTATTAAGATCTGAAATAAGGTATGAGTATACCTCCCAGAGAATAGTGGATAGGACTGGAGGTCGTAAGAGGACCCATACTTCAGGCGGTTCTTATAACCAGTCTTCAACACCAGCCCCGACAGTTATAGCTTTAGCTATCGGATCTCCGAGTAGTCTAGTTTCAACAGCCTCAGTTTAACAAACAGTACCAACTCAAACTCAGCAACAAAGGACACCTTCCTCAGCAGGGTATTCTCATTATAAAAAGCTAGGACACGTGATCTCAGAGTGTCATAGAGCACAAAGGCTGTGCTTAGCCTGTGGAGCACCAGGCCACAGAGTGGAAACTTGCCCACACAGAGCTAGTTTATTATCATCTTTCCCGACAGGACCCCAGTATAGGGCTCCAGCACCGGTTCAGCAGAACAAAGGCCCGAGGCCTTTGTCGACCTAATCTAAAGTATTCTAGCAGGAGAGGCCACAACAGTATAAGTAGGACCAATCTCAAGTACAAGCCCGACAAGGAGGTCTGCAGAAGCGAGAACTAGTACCGAGAGGACGAGGTCAGGCTATGGCACTCACCGTGGAGGAACAACTAGCTTCAGGTGAAGTGGTAGAAGGTACCATTCTCGTCAACTCTCATTCATCTTCAGTATTGTTTGATTCCAGTGCCTCTCATTCCTTTATGTCTGTATAATTTTTGACACGAGTTGGATTAGAACCCGAATCAATATCTGTAAGACTCAATATACTTACTAGTAACGGTATTGTGGGAGTAGATAGAGTTTATACCTCGTGTCGGGTCATAGTATGCCGGAGAAATTTTTCCGCTTGACTGATAGAGTTTCCTATGGGAGATTATGATATCGTCCTATGAATGGATTGGTTGAGTGCCCGATACGTGACGATAGATTGTCATGATGGCAAGGTTATTTTCGTATCCCGAAATGGAAGAATTCTTATTTTTTCAGAGAAAAGATGGAGTCTCCGAGTCTCCGTCAGTAATCATGAGAATGACAGTAGCAGAAGGAGTATAATTCTCCAGAGTGGTCAGTGAGTTTCCAGATGTGTTACCATAAGAACTTCCAGCCATGCCACCAAAAAAAGAGATAGAGTTTACCATTGATCTACTTCTATGAACAACACCAGTATCAGAGAGCGTCTACAGGATGGCACCATCAGAGTTGGAAGTCTTGTACCAAATGATTGAAGAATTGAGCACCAAGAAATTAATTCGTGCTAATGGATCACCTTGGGGAGCCCCAATGCTACTTGTGAAGAAGAATGATGGAACGTCACAATTATGTGTTGATTATTGTATCCTCAATGCAGTAACCATCAATAACAAGTATCATTTGCCAATGATTGATGACTTATTCGATCAGCTTAGTGGAGCAGCAGTATTTTTCAAGATTGATCTACGGTCGAAATATAATCAGATAAGAGTCAGAGAACAAGATATATCCATGATGACGTTCAGATCAAGATATGGACATAGGAAGTTTCTAGTAATGCCCATTGGATCAACCAGTGCGCCAGTAGTATTTATGGATCTCATAAATCATATTTTCATACCATACTTAGACAGGTTCGTGATTGTGTTCATCGATGATTGTCACCCTCACATTTTCAATTAAGGGTAGTTTGGTAATTGACACAGGTATTTTTATTTTAGGATTTATTATATTAAAAATTGTGCATGTGTAATTATTTATTTGTTGTATTATTTATTTATTGTTAGATGCTAGTTTATTTTGGACTTGTGTAGTGGACCTAATTAGTTAGTTTAGATGTATTAACCCAGCATTTATTTTAATTTATATTGAGTTCAATAATTAGGCCCATTCATTAGGAGGATGAATTAATTAGTGAAACCTATTAGACTAGAACCTTCCCTCCTTAATTAATTTTTTTATGAGAGTCCCCAAGGGATAATTTGGATAATTCACATTTCTTGGGAGAGGGGGCTAGGGTCGGCCACATTAAGGGAGGAGAGAGAGTCTCTCTCTCTCTTCTCATTTTTATTTGTATTTAGATCTAGATTTTTCTCCCTTTCCAATTTTTTTATTTTCTCACCATTTCCTACTCAATTTCTTTCCAAATTCCTTTCCTATTCTTCATTGGAGGCTACTACAACAAGGATCTACAAGAAGGAAGCAAGGATCTACAAGGAGAAAGCCAAGATCTACAAGGAGGAGGCTACATTCTTTATTTGAAGATTTTTATTGGGAATCCATCTCCCAAGAGGTACATTTATATTTTTTCTCTCTTAGTAGACTCTAAATCTGAGATTTAACCATGAGAAACTATCCCACATGCATAGACTACCCATAGGAATTGTAATTATGTTCATAGGAGGCCTATGGAGGAAGTTATGTATATTTTTGTGTCAATTTTAGGGAAATTTCGAGATTGGCACATGTGGTATTTGTCAATTAGATCAATTTGATATGTGTATAATTGTTGTGACTAGTGTCTTATCCACAATTGGGTACGTGTAGGTCATATCTCGTTAATTTGGCGATACGGGTTAATTTTGGTAGTTTTTCTCCGACACGGGATTTGTGCATGTCACTTCTTGACACGGATACGTAGTTAATGAAATTATTATTCATATTGTTCATAATTAGTATTCTAGACTTGCTCGTGTCCTTCGAGATACGTTTGGTTGTGTGGTGGAGCCGTATCGTAAGCGTATCATAGAATGAGTGGGATACGGGTGCGGTGCACTCCACGTGTTTGCTCCATTGCCCCTTAATTCTATGTGACTTGTGTAATATATATATATCCATATCTATATTTATAGTTATCTATATATATATATATATATCTATATGTATGGTTATATATGGTTATATATATGTATATATATAAGTGTATATGTATATCTATGTATATATGTGATATCTATATAGAATATATATCTATATGTGTATATGTGTGTATCTATAGTATATGGTATACTAGTATATATATATATATATATATATATATATATATATATATATATATATATATATATATATATATATATATATATATCAGTACATATGTATATATGTGTGCTATGTGTTTGTGTGGGTGTGAGTGTGTGTCAGTGAGTGAGATGCTTGGGCCAGGGAGCTAGCCAATGCACTGGCACTGCAGTCACAGCAGGAAGCCTTCAGTTATATGTACTAGTATGTAATATATGTTAGTAGTTAATAGTTTTAATGGTTTAGTTATGATTAGTGTAGTTTAGTATTTGGGGGTATTAGCTATATATTAGCTATATGTATGATATGTGATAGTTAGTAAATTTGGGTAATAGTTAGCTAAGTAACTATATGTAGTTAGTAAGTATTGTATTGTTAAGTTAGTATCTATGTATTAGTATATAATATATTTTAGTAGTTAGTTGATTAGCATATAGTTAATATTGGGTATTAGCTATATGAATGAGGTTTTGAATTACCTTAGAATACCAAGGTAATATCAAGGTAATGGGTCAATACTCAAGGTATTGGGTTTGAGTATCGAGATAGGTGTGTGGTAGTGTGATACACATTGGTGCAAGGCCAAGGTATCCTATTTGCATTAGTTAGCTAAGGTATTATATGTATTAACTTGTATATGTATATAAATTACTATTTTCATAAATTAAAACTTGTGTATCCTATGATACTGCCTTTTGTGTGTCTCATAGTATCATAGCGTAGCTAGTGTGGCTTAGTTTCATAGCATATTGACCTGATATCCTTGAGTTGGACTCATACAACTTAGAAATAGTTGGTTTTACTTAGTAATGGCTTTATGACCTAGAATTTTATTAGTTTAACTTATTTCCATTCCAGAACCTTGTATTGATGCAACATACCATATATAGATCTGTGTGACACCAGCTTGGACATCGAGAAACATTCCTTGCTCAGGACTTCAGGCAAGTACATTTCTCTGTTAGTTTTCAATTCATAATAGTATATATATTCATGTTCTAGAACTATATACTTGATTTCGATACTGTGGTTTCACGGACTGGTACTACATGGATCTCGTCAGGAGATGTTATCCCCTACCATATTCAGTGGGTACTCCTGCACATGTATTTCATCATGTGTATTAGGTATTGATTTATATTTCGTGTTCATACACTGCTCGTATTTAGTGTGCTTATTCGTGGATACACACTGCTCGTGTTCAGTATGATTATAATCGTGTACACCCACTGCTTGTGTTCAGTGGTCATATTCGTGTTCATAATGTGTCGTAATTAGATCCATTGGTATTAGTTGGGGATAGGAGAGTAGGAGTTGATTATGTGATCAAAGCCCCATTGTTATTCGTGATACATACCGATTATATACCACACTTGTAATCGACTTACGTTATTGATCATGTTCAACCCAAACCGATCATATAATGAACTTGTATTCTGAAGCACATTAGTTATATTTCAGTTATTTCTATTATTGCAGTTATTCATATTGTTGTTCTTTATTCCAATATATTACCTGTTTTCTCTTGTTCATTTCATTCATATGTTTAGTGATCCTGTATTCATTTTTATTATCTGTTTTGTATGCTCGATTATGTTATTGAAACTGCTTTCAGAGGTATGTACTTTGCTCCAATCATGACTGGATATATTTTTCCAGATGATTGGCTCATAGATCAGTGTCCTACATTCTATGGTTCGTAGGACGGTGTACCTTTAGAGGATACTCCTGTAGACCAGGAGAACTTAGTTGCAGAGCCCGATGAGGTTTATTTTATTTTAGTAGAGTTGTATTAGACTATATTTTTTATATTCACTGCTTGTATATTATTTTAGACTTGTGGATTATATCTTGTTCTTTCCTTCTCTATTCTATTTGTGCTTTATCTTCCTTAGTTTGCATTATGATTAAGTTTAGTTACATTTGTGAGATATCATATTGTTCCTCCATTTGGAGTTGAGATGTTTGACATGTATCATATTTATATTATTGAGATGTTAGTTAGAATTGACCTAGACAGCGTTCTACCACCGATGCCGCGGCGTAGGTTGGACGTACACACGTACTCGTAGCCGAATATTAGGGTGCAGGTCATGACACGCTTTTAGTGGTGGCCCATGCAGGTCTAGATTTGCAATTAGAGCGATATCATAGTGGTGCTCGCCTACAGTACTGCTACGAGACTGCTTTAAGAATTATGATTTAGGCCGAAAGTTTACTCAATCACAACTAGAAAATAATTCCAATATCTGTTTTGCAATCCTTATCTATTGAATGTTTGCTTTACTTTGAATAAATTTTATACTTCATTAGTGATATCATATCATACTCAATATTGATTCCTTATTTCAATATATCTTCAGGATGTCACTGAAGACGGTTCCCAGTGCTCAGGTATCGCGACGGCACGATCAGTCACTTCATCACCTATGAGGGCAGCACTCTCAAACGATGTTCCAGCACCTACATTCAGGAGGTCAGCTTCACCAACCCAGGTGGGCGTATCTGTAACAGCTTTCGGAGGTGCTCCACCTCCGGTATAGAGGACACATAGACAGTTTCTGGGAATCTTCTACCCCCGCCACCCGCAGTCGATCAGACGCAGATATTCGTGCTCTTTCAGCAGATGATGGAGATGCAACAGCGTCAGTCAGAGGTCCTGCGATAGAGCATGGAGAATTCTCACCAGATCGCGCTTGCAGCAATTGAGAGAGCTACCACAGTCCAGCCACAGACGGCACCACCTCAGTTTATCCCGCAGCAGCCGAGGCCCGGGACCATCATAGGCTTCAAGAGGATAGGCCCGAAGGACTTTAGAAGCTTAGAAGGGATCATTTATGCTGATTATTGGATCGAAGACATCAAGCGGAACCTGCGGCTGGCGCAGATTCCAAAGAGGTTGCAGATAGAGGCATCGGGGTGCATGATGTTCGATATTGCTTTGACCTGGTTCAGGACAGACCCCAAGATCTCAGTACCAGGACTTACTTGGGAAGCTTTCAAAGAGCTCTTCAAGGAAAAGTGTTTTCCAGACGTGGCTCTGACATCTTTAGAGAGCCAGTTTTAATACCTTGTTCAGGAAGGTATGTTAGTGGATGAGTATGCGGCAGAGTATTGCAGACTAGGTCGCTTTGTGGAGGGACAGAAACCCAGAGGGAAAGCCAGGAAGTTCAGGAAGGGCATGAACCGGGAGGTTAAATCCCATACAAACGGAGATCCTACCGCTACCTTCGAGGAGATTCTGAGACAGGCATAGCGGGCAAAGGATAATTTAGAGCTTGGCTCTAAGAGGCCAAGGGACACAGGAGGATCCAGTACCAACACGGTTCCAATTAAGAGGCCTCATTTCCAACAACAGCACCAGAGGCATTTCTAGCATCCGAGACAGCAGTATTGGGGGCCAGCGAGAGCGCCGGCACAGCAGATGCACTAGATCCAGAGGGCAGCTGTTCCTTGCATTTTTTGTAAGAAGCAAGGACATGGATGGGATGCATATAGGATGAGATTGGGCCAGTGCTTATTCTGCGGATCAAGAGACCATCAGTTGAGGGCTTGTCTTAAAGTCCTAACTCATCCAGCTCAGGGCAGAGCTCAGGCACAGAGAGCACCCGCGAGACCACCAGCGGGACAGTAGAGAGAACCTCTACCATTGCAACAGTAGTAGGTCACTCAGCACCAGCAGCAGCAGAGAGGTGCCCAGCGATAGGACGAGCTTTTTCCTTGACTATCGAGGAGGAGGAGCCAGTCGGCGATGTTATCTCAAGTTCAGTTTATCTTGATTCTTTTCCAGCTCATATTTTATTTGATTTCGGTGCTTCTTATAGTTTTGTATCTATATCTTTTGCTCTGAGATATCGTCTTGAGTCTGAACCGTTGGCGAGGACTTGTAAGATCATGACCGTGGGTGGCATTATCCTGGTCAGTGATGTTTGCAAGGACCGAAGAGTTTCTTTGGGAGGCTGAGAGTTAGGCGTATGTCTACTCGTAATGTCACTTTCGAGCTACGATATAGTACTCGGGATAGATTGGTTAAGTAGGCATCATGCTAGTATCGATTATCGTGGAGGTAGAGTTTTGTTTTAGATGCCAGGAGAGACAGAGTTTGAGTTCGTCAGCGTAGCAGTAGGGCAGAGCGAAGGTGACTTCTGTGGAGCTTTGGTAGAATAGCAGGAGCCGCCACATCCATTGATTGCAGAGTATATGGATATCTTTCCAGAGGAGTTGCCGAGATTGCCACCGGACAGAGATGTAGAGTTCTATATAGATTTGGTGCCAGGCGCAGAGCCAATATCACAGCATGTCTATAAAGTGAACAATAATGAACTGACGGAGTTGAAGAAGCAGGTGGATGCGTTGTAAGACAAGAGTTTCATCCGCTCTAGTTTATCACCATAGGGTGCTCCGGTACTTTTTGTACCAAAGAAGGATGGGTCGTTACGCATGTGTATCGACTACAGGGCACTCAACAACCTCACTATCAAGAACAAATATCCGTTGCCGCAGATTGACAATTTATTTGACCAGTTGAGCGGAGCGAAGGTATTCTCAAAAATAAACTTGAGGTTGGGGTACCACCAGGTAAAATTGAAGAAGGAAGACATTCCGAAGATAGCTTTTAGGACTCAGTATGGGCAGTTTGAGTTCTTGGTGATACCATTTGGGTTGACCAATGCCCGGGGGGTATTCATGAACCTGATGAATAAGGAATTTCATCAAGACCTAGATCAGTTTGTTGTAGTTTTTATTGATGATATACTGATTTATTCAAAGATCCTGGAGGAGCATGAGAAGCACTTGAGGATAGTTCTGGAGACCCTCAGGAAGGAGAAGCTATAAGGCAAGGTTTCGAAGTATGAGTTCTTCCTTGATAACGTTGAATTCCTCGGGCATGTGATTACAGAAGACGGGATCTCAGTGGACCCGAAGAAGATTTCAGCAGTTGAGTCGTGGTCTACCCCGAGTTCAATAGCGAAGATTAGAAGTTTTCTTGGATTGGCACGCTATTATCGAAGGTTTGTTCAAGATTTTTTCAGGCTTGTGGAGCCGTTGACTAGACTAACCAGGAAGGACGTAGAGTTCGTTTGGACTGAGGATTGTCAGGCTACTTTTGAGGAGCTAAAGAAGAGGTTGACTACAGCTTCAATATTGACATTGCCATCAGGAGCAAGAGGATTTTCTATATACAATGATGCATCGGGTAAGGGTTTGGGTTGTGTGTTTCAGCAGAACGGGAAGGTAATTGCCTATTCTTCCAGGAAATTATGCCTGCATGAGAAGAATTACCCTACCCATGACTTGGAGTTGGCAACAATTATATTTGCTCTTAAATTGTGGAAACACTACTTGTATGGAGAGAGGTTAGAGATCTTTACAGACCACAAGAGCTTGAAGTATGTGTTTACACAAAAAGAGCTCAACATGAGGCAGCGATGATGGTTGGAGTTGATGAAGGACTTCTACATTTCCTTGCAGTACCATCTAGGGAAGGCCAACGTAGTCGCGGATGCTTTGAGCAGGTATCCAGTGGCAATGTACTTGACGAGAGACAGACACTTATTGGCCGATCTTGACAGTTTGGGCATTGAGGTATTGTAACACCTCGTTCTGCTCAAGCGGACTGCCGTCTCAAACGGCAATCGTGCAGCTGTCCCGACCTGCTCTGCCTCAAATGAGAAGTAAAGTATATCCAGACTTGTCCTTACAGGAAATCAACTTAGGCTTTCAGAGGCTCGCTCAGACGTATCGCTCTAACGAGGCAAATCATCGCTAAGGTGGGTGGCTACGGTGAACTTGTCTTTGCTTAGCCAGCACACATAAAATCTGGAATGTTCATGCTAGACGCTAGGTGATTCACCCCCTGCATGCTAATAAATCCAACGCACCTAGCTAAGGGAATAATCCTAACTCATATTGTTTGCTAGAACATGGAAATAAAATACTGCTTATATATATTCAGACCCTCGCATGCTAAGTCCTTAACGGTTTCATCTCTCGGCTTACCTTCGGGCCCGAGCAAACGTGTTGCTTATGTTCCTTAGAAATGCATGCTTGTCTGCTTGAATGTTACCGTATTTTCATCCAAACCCAGGAAGACTACTAAGTAGTCGTTCCATGCCTGAACGAACCTGCAAGTATTCGGGAACGCTAGGTCACCAAGGCAATCTCTGCCCCAGGAGAATTGCATCAAGGCAAAAGACAGTCACTGAACAACGAAACAGGCAATGCATCTTGTCTTGTACTATTGTTGCCTCAACAGCTTGCCTCTTGTCTTGTATTCTTGTCTTGTACTCTTGTTGCCCCAACCAAGGTCCCGTTTGATCATGGACAACCAGTGCACTGGGTAACGGTCTCGCGGGCGATGCTGGGGCACTGGCATCGACCCGGTCCGGGCGAGACATATTGTTCTTAGTCTCTTGTTCGGCGGAATGGCATGCAACGCCTCTTGTACTTTGCTGCATACCATTCTCGTCAAAGACTAAATAGTCTCTTATTCGGCGGAATGGCTTGCAGCGCCTCTTGTTCTTTGTTGCAAACCATCTCATCAAGACTATACCGTCCATTTTGGCATACGCCAGTGATCGCCTTGTAATGAACTTGTTGCATGCTTGCTTGTGAATGAAAGATAAACAAATCATCCTCGCTTAGCGGCTATCCGCGTGCGAGGCATTGTATAGCATTAAGAACAACTAAACACCTGAACGATCTTGAAATAAATACTCTTGTTTGCATATGCTATGCCTCCTGAATGTTTATACATGCCCCTGTTTAAATTAACAATGTTTGCCTTGGACAGGGAAGGAGATGGTAAGTTGGTAAGTCTCGTCGTGTTTCCTCTCATGTTGCACGGCGCACTGCCCGACACGTTAGGCTATTCAAATCTGCATGAAACTGATCCTAAGGCAACTAGAAAGACAACTTAATAGTTGTGCACGGAACCTGTATTACGTGTTTGGATTTGTCGAGCGGGCGAGTAGCTTCCCCACCAGTGCATTCAATGTACTGATAATCCACCAGTTTGTATGCAGGGTGCGGGAGAACCTCCTTCGGTGCGGATGCCTCCTTCGTGCGTGCTAAGGCCAGGAGTTCCCTCTGAAGCCTTGCAACGGTGCGTCCGGGACTGAAGCACATATACTAGACATAATGTTGGAGCGTCGCCTGACCATCGCCTGTATAATCATTCCACTGTTATAGCCATACTATTTCAGAGAGAGAGGCTTGAGCGACTTGTAATCTCGGCTATACGCCGCCTGTAACACATGTTCATATTAATAAAAGAGCTTGCTTTACTTCAACTTGTGTTTCAATGCTTCCGCTATATTTGTTGACTCAGTGAACCTGTTACTAAATCGCTATGCGTTCATGACTCTGCTGCACTCGGACAATCTGTGCAACTCTGTGGCTTAGAATTCTTGCCGCCAGCCAATGAACCATGGCCTTGCACGGGCGTGGATCACGCTCGTGCGGCATCACGCCCGGATGGGTCAAAGCGATCGTTCCGCGGGAGCGCTGGCGAGGGTGATTCCCGCCTAGCGGGAATGGCCGAAATAGCCTGCGGGAGATCGGGGCGTGACATGTTGGTATCAGAGCCTGGCTTCTACGCCTTTGGACTTCAATTCGATATCTCTGTTTCGAAAGCTCGTTCGTGGGTTATGTGCACGCTCTCTCTCAATGCCTCGATGGGATGTTCCAACAATAAGTCTAAATACTTTCAAAATATGTTTTGATTGATATGATTGCTTGTCTGGTTGTATGCTGTGAGTGGCCTTTGTGCCAACCTGTGCGAACCCTTGAGAGTATCGCTAGTAACTTGTCCAATTTTTACTAACTCTAAGTTTGGTTGAATGCATCTATTCGAGGGACGCCTTGAACTAGTGCACCATCCAAGACTTAAGAAAAGGTAAAACTCGAGTGCTGAGACTTCGCTATCACTAAGCTGGTTGACGTGTTCACGCTAGAGGGGCCCTTCGAAAGTGCGCACGATCCAGTCTAAGCGAAATACTGATTTCGACGCTTGTGCAAGTGAATATCCAAATGAACAAGTACAATGACTTGTCTAGGATTGCCTCAACCCTAGAATACTGCTTGTCCTTAGTAAGTCTCGAGGACGAGACTTTTTCTAAGTTGGGTAGGATATAACACCCCGTTCCGCTCAAGCGGACTGCCGTCTCAAACGGCAATCGTGCAGCTGTCCCGACCCGCTCTACCTCAAACGAGAAGCAAAGTATATCCAGACTTGTCCCTACAGGAAATCAACTTAGGCTTTCAGAGGCTCGCTCAGACGTATCGCTCTACCGAGGTGAATCATCGCTAAGGTGGGTGGCTACGGTGAACTTGTCTTTGCTTAGCCAGCACACATAAAATCTGGAATGTTCATGCTAGTCGCTAGGTGATTCACCCCCTGCATGCTAATAAATCTAACGCACCTAGCTAAGGGAATAATCCCAACTCATATTGCTTGCTAGAACATGGAAATAAAATACTTCTTATATATGTTCAGACCCGCGCATGCTAAGTCCTTAACAGTTTCATCTCTCGGCTTACCTTCGGGCCCGAGCAAACGTATTGCTTATGTTCCTTAGAAACGCATGCTTGTCTGCTTGAATGTTACCGTATTTTCATCCAAACCCCGAAAGACTACTAAGTAGTCATTCCGTGCCTGAACGAACCTGCAAGTATTCGGGACCGCTAGGTCACCAAGGCAATCTCTGCCCCAGGAGAATTGCATCAAGGCAAAAGACAGTCACTGAACAACGAAACAGGAAATGCATCTTGTCTTGTACTATTGTTGCCTCAACAGCTTGCCTCTTATCTTGTATTCTTGTTTTGTACTCTTGTTGCCCCAACCAAGGCCCCGTTTGATCATGGACAACCAGTGCACTGGGTAACGGTCTCGCAGGCGATGCTGGGGCACTGGCATCGACCCGGTCCGGGCGAGACATATTGTTCTTAGTCTCTTGTTCGGCGGAACGGTATGCAACGCCTCTTGTACTTTGTTGCATACCATTCTCGTCAAAGACTAAATAGTCTCTTGTTCGGCGGAATGGCTTGCAGCGCCTCTTATTCTTTGTTGCAAACCATCTCGTTAAGACTATACCGTCCATTTTGGCATACGCCAGTGATCGCCTTGTAATGAACTTGTTGCATGCTTGCTTGTGAATGAAAGATAAACAAATTATCCTCGCTTAGCGGCTATCCGCGTGCGAGGCATTGTATAGCATCAAGAACAACGAAACACCTGAACGATCTTGAAATAAATACTCTTGTTTGCATATGCTATGCCTCCTGAATGTTTATATATGCCCCTGCTTAAATTAACAATGTTTGCCTTGGACAGGGAAGGAGATGGTAAGTTGATAAGTCTCGCCGTGTTTCCTCTCATGTTGCACGGCGCATTGCCCGACACATTAGGCTATTCAAATCTGCATGAAACTGATCCTAAGGCAACTAGAAAGATAACTTAATAGTTGTGCACGGAACCTGTATTACGTGTTTGGATTTGTCGAGCGGGCGAGTAGGTTCCCCACCAGTGCATTCAATGTACTGATAATCCACCAGTTTGTATGCAGGGTGCGGGAGAACCTCCTTCGATGCGGATGCCTCCTTCGTGCGTGCTAAGGCTAGGAGTTCCCTCTGAAGCCTTGCAACGGTGCGTCCGGGACTGAAGCACATATACTAGACATAATGTTGGAGCGTCGCCTGACCATCGCCTGTACAATCATTCCACTGTTGTAGCCACTTGGCACACTTTTACTGTTTCAGAGAGAGAGGCTTGAGCGACTTGTTATCTCAGATATACGCCGCCTGTAACACATGTTCATATTAATAAAAGAGCTTGCTTTACTTCAACTTGTGTTTTAATGCTTCCGCTATATTTGTCGACTCAGTGAACCTGTTACCAAATCGCTATGCGTTCATGACTCCGCTGCACTAGGACAATCTGTGCGACTCTGTGGCTTAGAACTCTTGCCGCCAGCCAATGAACCATGGCCTTGCACGAGCATGGATCACGCTCGTGCGGTATCACGCCCGGATGGGTCAAAGCGATCGTTCCGCGGGAGCGCTGGCGAGGATAATTCTCGCCTAGCGGGAACGGCCAAAATAGCCTGCGGGAGATCGGGGCGTGACAGGTATTAGTTCCTAGAGTTGCAGCACAGATGTGGGGACTTCAGGTACAGTCAGAGTTGATGGACCAGATCAGAACCGCACAATTCGAGGATGAGTCTCTGAGGAGCATCAAAGAACAGGTCCAGATAGGGTTAGCAGAGGACTTTAGCATTGCATATGATGGATCATTGCGGTATGGTATCAGATTGTGTGTGTCGAGTAGAGCATTACGCGAGAAGATTCTTCAGAAGGCGCATCGATCTTAGTACTCTATGTATCCAGGTGCCAACAAGATGTATAGGGACATGAGAGATCATGTATGGTGGTATGGTATGAAGCGGGAGATAGCTAGATTCGTATCCAGATGTTTGGTTTGCCAGCAGGTAAAGACGGAGAGACAGAGGCTAGGTGGATTGCTTCAGCCTTTACCCATTCCAGAGTAGAAATAGGAGCATGTGACGATGGATTTTGTTTCAGGACTTCCGTGATCTCCAGGAGTTAAAGATGCGATTTGGGTCATCGTAGACAGGTTGACCAAATCAGCCCACTTTCTTCCATTCAAAGTGGGTACATCTACGGAGAAGCTCGCAGAGATGTATGTACGTTAGATAATCATATTGCATGGTGTTTCTATGAGCATAGTTTCGGATCGGGATAGTCGCTTTATATTCCACTTTTGGAGGAGTTTGCAGGCTAGCTTGGGCACTCAGCTCAAGTTCAGTACCTCATATCACCTTCAGTTAGACGGGCAGTCGGAGAGGACTATTCAGACTCTTAAGGATATGCTATGCACCTGTATTTTTGATCTTGGAGGTTCTTGGGAGGATCATCTTTACTTGTTAGAGTTTTCTTACAACAACAGCTACCAAGCCAGTATCGAGATGTCACCATTTGAGGCATTATATGGACAGAGATGCCGTACTCCGTTATCATGGGATGATATTGGTGAGAGAGCTTTATTGGGACCAGAGATGATAGTGGATGCAGCTGAGAAGGTGAAGCTCATCAGGGATAGACTTCGGGTGGCGCAGGACAGACAGCGGCATTGGGCCAATAGCCACCAGAGACCATTAGAGTTTGAGGTAGAGATTTTATTTTGTATTGCTTGTGAGTGTTTGTTATTTTGTTAGAGTGCTAAGGTTGTGTTTTATGCTAGGTTAGCGGTCTGGTTTTCTTGAGGATTTTTCCAACACGTGGTACGATTCATTTTGGTGGAGACAAAAAGCTTAGTCCAGAATTTATCGGACCTTTCAGTATTCTTTAGAGGGTCGGTACAGTTGCATACAGACTAGAATTACCATCAGCTTTGGAGGGAGTACACAACATGTTTCATGTGTCACAGCTGAGATGGTACGTGGCAGATCCTAGTCATGTGTTGGATCACTCGGAGATAGAGGTGGGCCCTACTCTTAGCTATCCAGAGTAGCCAGTTGAGATTCTGGATCAGAGAGAGAAGGTGCTGAGGAACAAGACGATTCCTTTGGTGCGCGTCGTATGGAGGCATCACTCACCAGGAGAGAGTACATGAAAGCGAAAGGCCAAGATGCGCGAGCAATATCTATATTTGTTCGAGCCGTGAGGTATAATTATTTTTTGTATTGTATTAATTACTTTTGGTAGTTAGTTTGTTCCTTAATTTTGAGGACAAAATTTTTCTAAGGTGGGTAGGATTGTCACCCTTACATTTTTAATTAAGGGTAGTTTGGTAATTGACACGAGTATTTTTATTTTAGGATTTATTACATTAAAAATTGTGCATGTATAATTATTTATTTATTTTTAGATGCTAGTTTATTTTGGACTTGTGTAGTCGACCCAATTAGTTTGTTTATATGCATGAACCCAATATTTATTTTAATTTAGATTGAGCCCAATAATTAGGCTCATTCATTATGAGGATGAATTAATTAGTAAAACCCATTAGACTAGAACCTTCCCTCCTTAATTAATTTTTTTATGAGAGGCCCCAAAGGATAATTTGGATATTTCACATTTCTTGGGAGAGGGGGCTAGGGCCGGCCACATCAAGGGAGGAAAGAGAGTCTCTCTCTTCTCATTTTTATTTGCATTTAGATCTAGATTTTTTTCTCTTTCCAATTTCTTCATTCCCTCACCATTCTCTACTCAATTTCTTCCCAAATTTCTTTCCTATTTTTTACTGGAGGCTACTACAATAAGGATCTACAAAAAAGAAGCAAGAATCTACAAGGAGAAACCAAGATCTACAAGAAGGAGGCTATATTCTTCATTTGGAGATTTTCATTGGGAATCCATCTCCCAATTGGTACATTTTAATTTTTCTTCTCTTAGTTGACTCTAAATCTGAGATTTAACTATGATAAACCACCCCACATGCATAGGCTATCTATAAAAATTGGAATTAGGTTCATAGGAGACCTATGGAGTAAGTTATGTGTGTTTTTGTGTCATTTTTGGGAGAATTTCGAGATTGGCACATGTGGTATTTGTCAATTGGTCAATTAGATTAATTTGACATGTGTATGATTGTTTGTGACTAGTGTCATGCCCACAATTGGGTACGTGTAGGCCGTATCTCGTCAATTTGGCGATACGGGTTGATTTTGGGAGTTTTCCTCCGGCACGGGGTTTGTGCATGTCATTTCTTGACACGGATACGTAGTTGATAAAATTATTATTTGTATTGTTCTTAATTAGTATTCTAGACTTGCACGTGTCCTTCGGGATGCGTTTGGTTGTGTGGTGGAGCCGTATCGCAAGTGTATCATAGAATGAGTGTGATACGGGTGCGGTGCACTCCACGTGTTTGCTTCATTGTCCCTTAATTCTATGTGACTTGTGTAATATATATATATATATATATATATATATATATATATATATATATATATATATATATATATATATATAAGTATATGTATATGTGTGATATCTATATAGAGTATATATCTATATGTGTATATGTGTGTATCTATAGTATATGGTATACTAGTATCTATATATATTTATATATGTATGAGGGATATATCTATAGATATATGTGTGTTTGTGTATATATATATATATGTATAAGAGAGAGTGTATATATATATATACATATATATATATATATATATATATATATATATATATATATATGTGTGTGTGTGTGTGCTATCTATTTGTGTGTGTGTGAGTGTGTGTCAGTGAGTGAGATGCTCGGGCCAGGGAGCTAGCCAATGCCCTGGCACTGCAGTCACAGCAGGAAGATTTAAGTTCAGCAGCAATTCACCTTGAGCCACTGCACAGCAGCAAGTGCATCAACTGCAGCACTATATAGCAATTGCAGTTGCAGCAGAACCAGGGGAAAGTAGCAGTCTGCTGATTCAACAGCAAGCAGAGAAGAGCATTGAGGAGTCTCAGCTGCAGTCAGAAGCTCGAGACAAGGCAACAGAGGCAGTGTGCAGCAAGGATCGAGCCTATGCATGCTGTGCAGCCTTAAGCCAAGCACTCAGTGCAGCAGCAGTTGCAACAAGGAGAGGAGCCAACTGCAAGGAGCAGTGACAGTATGCAACACTGTGCACTAGCCTCAATGCACAGCAGCAAGGAGAGCACTACACAGCTGTGCAGTTTCAGCTAGAAGGAGCAGTACATCAACTATGCACAGTATAGTAGCAGCAATAGCACAGTATCAGCAAGCAGGGAGTTTTCAGTGCATCAGTGGTTCATTAGTGAGGTTATAGGTTAGCTAGTGGGCTAAGATGCAGTAGTTAGTTAAGAGGTTTAGTAATTATTACTAGTATAGTTAGTATAGCTAGTATATATATATATATATATATATATATATATATATATATATATATATATATATATATATATATGTATATAATTGATAGTGTACTAGTTAAGGTTTGTTTAGAAATAGTTAGTGATATACTTATTAGTTTAATAGTTGGCCTAGTAGCTATATGTAGGTATATGTATCTATGTACTAGTATGTAATATATGTTAGTAGTTAATAGTTTAGTTATGATTAGTGTAGTTTAGTATTTTGGGGTATTAGCTATATATTAGCTATATGTATGATATGTGATAGTTAGTAGATTTGGGTAATAGCTAAGTAACTATATGTAGTTAATAAGTATTGTATTGTTAAGTTAGTATCTATGTATTAGTATATAATATATTTTAGTAGTTAGTTAATTAGCATATAGTTAATATTAGATATTAGCTATATGAATGAGGTTTTGAATTACCTTGGGATACCAAGGTAATGTCAAGGTAATGGGTTGATACTCAAGGTATTGGGTTTGAGTATCGAGATAGGTGTGTGGTAGTGTGATACGCATTGGTGCAAGGCCAATGTATCATATTTGCTTTAGTTAGCTAAGGTATTATATGTATTGACTTGTATATGTATATAAATTACTATTTTCATATATTAAAACTTGCGTATCCTATGATATGGACTTGTGTGTCTCATAGTATCTTAGCATAGCTAGTGTGGCTTAGTTTTATAGCATATTAACCTGATATCCTTGAGTTGGACTCATACAACTTAGAAATAGTTGGTTTGACTTAGTAATGTCTTTATGACCTAGAATTTTATTAGTTTAACTTATTTTCATTCCAAAATCTTGTATTGATGCAACATACCATATATAGATCTGTGTGACACCAACTTGGACATCGAGAGACACACCTTGCTCAGGACTTCAGGCGAGTATATTTTTCTGTTAGTTTTCAATTCATAATATTGTATATATTCATGTTCTAGAACTGTATACTTGATTCTGACACAGTAGTTTCACGGACTGGTACTATATGGACCCCGTCAGGAGATGTTATTCCCTACCATGTTCAGTGGGTACTCCTGCATATGTATTTTATCGTGTGTATTGGGTATTGATTTATATTTTGTGTTCACACACTGCTCGTGTTCAGTGTGCTTATTTGTATTTACACACTGCTCGTGTTCAGTGTGATTATATTCATGTAGACCCACTGCTTATGTTTAGTGGTCATATTCGTGTTCGTAGCATGTCGTGATTGGATCCATTGGCATTAGTTGGGGATGGGAGAGTAGTAGTTGATTATGTGATCAAAGTCCCATTGTTATTCATATATATACCGATTACATACCACACTTGTAATCGACTTACCTTATTGATCATGTTCAACCCAAACCGATCATATAATAAACTTATATTCTGAGGCACATTAGTTATATTTCAGTTATTTCCATTATTACAGTTATTCATATTGTTGTTCTCTATTCCAGTATATTACCTGTTTCCTCTTGTTCATTTTATTCATATGTTTAGTTATCATGTATTCATTTCTATTATCTATTTTATATGCTCGATTATATTATTGAAACTACTTTCAGAGGTATGTACTTTGTTTCAATCCTGACTGGATATATTTTTTCAGATGATTGGCTCATAGATCAGTGTCCTACATTCTACGGGCCGCATGACGGTATACCTTTAGAGGATACTCCTATAGACTAGGAGGACTTAGTTGCAGAGCCCGAGGAGGTTTAGTTTATGTTGGTAGACTTGTATTAGACTATATTTTTGAGATTCATGGCTTGTATATTATTTCAGACTTGTGGATTATATCTTGTTCTTTCCTTCGCTATTCTATTCGTGCTTAATCTTTCTTAGTTTGCATTGTGATTGAGTTTAGTTACATTTGTGAGATACCATATTTTTTCTCAGTTTGGAGTTGAGATGTTTGACAGGTATCATATTTATATTGTTGAGATGTTAGTTAGTTAGAATTGACTCAGACAACGTTCTACCATCGATGCCGCGGCGTAGGCTGGACGTACCCACGTACTAGTGCCCGAATATCCGGGTGCGGGTCGTGACAATGATATCTTGGTTTACAGTCGAAGTAAAGCAGAGTAGGAGCAGCATCTTCGTGCAGTTCTTCAAGTGATTAGAGAACATAAGTTATATGCCAAGTACAACAAGTGCAAATTCTAGCTTGATCGTATTTCATACTTGGGGCATATTATTGCTAAAGGAGGAGTTGAAGTGGATCCCAGAAGATAGAAGCCGTTGAGACGTGGCCAGTTTTCTGAACAGTTGCAGAACTTTATTATTTCTTGGGACTAGCAGGATATTATCGAATATTTGTGTCAGACTTTGCTAGAATTTTTGCACCCTTGACACAATTGACTCATAAGGATGTGCGCTTTGAATGGACAAATGAATGTCAAACCTCTTTTAAGAAGCTCAAGCAGAAGTTGATTAGGCACCAATTTTGATGCTTCCAGATGGGATAGGTGGTTTTACAGTATATTACGATGCGTTAGAAAAAGGACTAAGATGTGTTCTTATGCAGCATGGCAAGGTTATAGATTATGCGTCTCGACAGCTTCGAGACCATGAGAAGAATTATTCAACATACGACTTGAAGTTAGTAGCATTTGTCTTTGCACTCAAACTTTGGAGACATTACCTATATGGAAATCGAGTAGAGATTTATACTGATCATAAGAATTTGAAGTACGTCTTTAATCAGAAGAATCTTAATATGAGGTAGAGAAGATGGGTAGAGCTGATGACAAACTATGATCTTGAGCTTCAGTATTATCCAGGGAAGGCTAATGTCGTGGCAGATGCTTTGAGCTGGAGAGAATGAGCTTATTTTCTCAGGACGCAGCAAGAGATTTTAGAAGATCTTTATGATATGGACATAAAAGTAGTGTTGCCTGACAACACAATATTGATGGTCGGTCTGCAAGTTCAGTCCAGTATAGTGGAAAGGATTAGAGCAGCTCAGTCAACGGATGTCGAGCTTCAGTGACTTAGAGGAAAATGTGAGGCAGGATGTAGAACAGAAATAAGCATTCACAGTGACGAAACTCTCCGATTTGGTAATTGTCTTTGTGTACAAAGTGGATATCCGTCAAGAAATCATGTCAGAAGGCCACAATTCTCAGTATTTCGTTCACCCAGGAGGAATAAAGATGTACAGAGATATTCGTCAGCATTTCTGGTAAAATGGTATGAAGAGGAAGATAGCACGGTTTGTCTTCCATTGTTTGGTTTGTCAACAAGTCAAGGCTGAGCATCAGAGACCAGCATGACTTCTTCAACCTTTACCAATTTTGGAATGGAAGTGGGACCATATCACCATGGATTTTTTGATCGGTCTTCCTAGATCCCTAGCTGGCAGAGATGCAATTTGGGTAATAGTGGATCGACTCACAAAGGTTGCTCACTTTTTTTTCCAGTGTTGGACAGTCTACAGAGAAGTTGGCTCAGATGTACATGAATCAGATTGTCAGACTTCATGGAGTGCCAGTCAATATCGTATCAGATAGAGATTTCAGATTTATATCTCACTTTTGGCAAAGTCTACAGCAGAGTCTGGGTATACGTCTGAAGTTCAGTACAGCTTATCATCCCCAGACAGATGGTCAGTCAGAATGTACGATCCAGACTCTAGAGGATATGCTTCGATCTTGCACCATTGACTTTGGTGGTTCAAGGGAAGACCATTTACACTTGGTGGAATTCTCCTACAACAATAGTTTTCAGGCAAGTATCTAGATGACACCCGTCGAGGCATTAAATGGCAGAAAGTGCAAATCATCGTTAGCTTGAGATAATATTGGTGAAAGGCAATTGCTTGATCCCGAGATGATAGTCCAGATAGTTGAGGTGTCAAACAAGCCCGGAAGTATCTTAAGGTGGCTCAAGATCGTCAGCGTCATTGGGCTAATTCGCATCGACGACCTCTTGAGTTCTCTGTCGGCGACCATGTATTCCTTCGAATTTATCCTACACTATGGGTCATCAAATTTGGTGTGCAGGGAAAGCTTAGTCCACGGTATATTGGTCCGTTCGATATCCTCGAGCGAGTGGGAGATGTTTCTTATCGCCTTTCTCTTCTGTCGTCACTTCACGAGATACATAACGTTTTCCATGTATCTCAGTTACGACAATATATACCGGATTCTAGCCATGTCCTAGATCATTCAGAATTGGTCGATGGTACCGACCTTTCGTTTGAGGAGAGGCCTGTATCTATTTTGGACCGGAGAGAGAAGATTCTCAAGAACCGGACTATTCGGTTAGTCCGAGTTGCTTGGGGCATCACTCACCGGACGAGTCAACTTGGGAGCAAGAGGATGATATCCGTGCTCGATACCCGTATTTGTTTGACTCATAAGATATACTTGTTCGTATATCTCGTACCCAGAAACTTAAAAGAACTAAGGGGATTTTTAGGACTCACAGGGTATTACAGAAGGTTTATCCAAGGATATGGAGCTATAGCTGGTCCTCTCATTCTCCTACTACAAAACAATGCCTTTCAGTGGCACTCAGAAGCACAACAGGCATTTGAGAGGTTGAAGAATGCCGTGATCCAACCCCCAGTATTGGCTATGCCAGATTTTTTTGCAACTTTTATATTAGAGTGTGATGCTTCTGGAGGAGGAATTGGAGCGGTGTTCATGCAAGGGGGCAGACCCATAGCTTATTTGAGCCAACACTTGAAAGGGAGGGCAACTATGCTTTCTACTTATGAAAAAGAGATGTTAGCTATTCTCTTAGCAGTCAAGAAGTAGAGCCAGTAATTGTGGGGCAGGCATTTCATTATCAGAACAGACCACAAACCATTGAAATATATTCTTGAACAAAGATTTTATACGTATGCCCAATATAAATGGGTCATGAAACTTCATGGGTATACTTATTCTGTGGAATACAAAAAAGGCAGAGAAAACAAGGCTGCTGATAGCTTATCAAGATTAGAGGAACCCTCCTCAGCATCAAGAGTGCAGGAACCCTCATTAGCAGACACAACCAAATATAATATGCTTGATGGCTTGTTATATTACAAGAACAGGTTGCTTATTGATCCACACTCCAATTTTGTTCCTGTAATGCTCAGAGTACATCATGATGAGTTGAATGCTGGGCATTCTGGATACACCAAGACTTTGACTAAAAAAAGTCTGTTATTGGAAGGGCATGAAGAGAACTGTGCAAACTTATATCAAATCATGTGAGATTTGTCAAAAACATAAAGCAGAAAATATCTCTCCTGCAGGCTTATTACAACCACTTCCAATTCCTGAGAGAATCTGGGAGGACATTTCTATGGATTTCATAGAAGGTTTACCTACTAGCTGCAATAAATCTACCATTTTTGTGGCTGTTGATAGGCTTACAAAATATATTCACTTGTTTGCTCTCAACCACCCTTCTTCTATGGTAGGTCAAGTGTTCTTATAGGGGGATTCAAACTACATGGCATGCCAAAGTCAATTGTTTCAGACAGAGATGCTGTGTTCACAAGCCAGTTTTGGAAGGAACTGTTTAAATTGTAGGGAACCCAACTCAAGTACAGTACAACCTATCATCCTCAAACGGATGAGATGGACAGACAAAGGTTACTAACAGATGTATTGAGGGTTACTTGAGATGTTTTTGCAGTCATAAGCCTAAAGAATGGGTTAAACATTTACTATGGGTCGAGTACTTGTTTAACAATAATTGGCACTCATCTACTCGAACAACTCCATTTGAAGCAGTGTATGGAAGGTCACCACCTAACCTTCTTTCCTATATTCCAGAAGTTATTCATGACAGAGAGGTAGCAGCAGCATTAGCATCAAGGGATACTGCTTTACAACTACTGAAGGATAATTTGCAACTTGCTCAGGACAGGATGAAGAAAATGTCTGATCTTCACAGATCAGACAGGGAGTTTTCAGTTGGGGACTGGGTATACTTGAAGCTCCAACCATATAGACAGATCTCAGTGGGACAAAGGAGACAACAAAAGTTATCTCCCAAGTATTTTGGACCATATCAGGTGGTGGCTAGAATTGGGCAAGTGGCTTACAAAATTTTATTTCCTGGGGATTCTTTGATACACCCAGTGTTCCATTTGTTCCAGCTTAAGGCTAAAATAAACAGGAGGATCCATATACAGCCAGGTATTCCAACTTTGCAAGAGGAAACTGTTTTAGAGCCTGACTTGATTCTTGAAAGGAGACTTGCTCAGAGAAATAACACAGCAGCTAGCTGATACTCGTTTAGCAGTAGCTCTGTTACTTAAATAAACTCCAAGTCAGCATATGACTTATCCAGCTCAGCTCACCTCCTAAGTGGACCTGCCAGCTTATCACCCTTGCCAACACAGCTGCCAGCTCATCTTGTTGAGAAACTGTCTTAACTGTCAAGAAGCGGATGGGAGTATCATAGTATAAATTGGAGTATCAGTAAAGGAGATTGTGTGGTAAATGTACTCATCTTGTTTGTAGTCTTTTTATTTTTCTTCGTCTTTATCCTGTCTACTTCCTCCAAATTCCCATGTCTGTAACAGTTCTTGATCAATAAACAAATCCTAGTTTCCAATTCCCACATTTCAGTATCAATTTTACCTAATTTCTTGTCAAGAATGTCAAAATACTATTAGATCTCCTCAAAACCCTAACCAATTAGGAAAGGGGACTAACAGTGGGGCAGGAGACGGAGGTCATGTTAAGGATAGGGTTTGGAAATTTTTTGCAAAGAGAGGAGAGGGATGAGAGCAGCTCATAGTAAATTAGGGACACTTGAGTAAATTTGTAAAAGTCTGGACTATTCTAATGGACTGTTCTAAACAATTTTTGAAATGTCTATAGAATTTGCCATTTCTTATTCGATTCGGCACGATTTGATATTCGGGCAAAAATCGAATAATGCCCACCCCTAATCATTGATCATGATGTACTTACTACCTTGGTTCTAGTGAAATGTTTAGGAGAGGCAAGCTAGCAGCAATCTGCTCTGGCACACTTGAATCTTTCTTCACCTGCGAGATATGGCTGAAACTTTTTTCCTTCCTTCGCAATACCTATTGGGTTTTGAGACAAGGAAAGAGTGTTCCCAACGAGAGAGGCCTCATCGTTTCTTCCGTGGTAATTTTTCTTCTCCCTCTCTCTCTCTCTCTCTCTCTCTCTCTCTCTCGTAGCCATTTTTTCTTTCTTTCTGTGATTACACATATGTTGTTTCCTTAACAGGAAAATGGCACTCTTCCAGAATACGGATTGGCTTCGGAAGGCGTAGAACAAGCGCAATCCGCCGGGGAATTGTTTAGCAAGGTGAGGCTTATAAGTTTCATCAATTCTTTGGTCTGGTATTAATATACACTTGGTTGCACATTATGGGGGCAGACTGTTGATTCAATTAACTAGCTAGCTTTTGCACATTATATTCCCGAAATTAAACTTTGCAATGCAAATGAAATCTAGTCCCCATTTCGTGTTAGGGACGGCGGTTGGGAATCGGACAAGTCTCACAAGCATTCCGACATCGTGTCTGAGAGTGTCCGTAGCGGAAATTTTAGGCCAACCCACATGAGATAACCAACCCCTATCTAACGAACACCAAGCACAGCTAAAAACAAGTATATGGCTGTGACGACGTCACCTGGACAAATTTTAACTTTTATAACTTATGTGAAATTACAAGATTGACAAAATCAAGATTGAACCCTTTGCCCTAATAGATTCAACCCCCTTACGACACTTAAGAAAAAAAGAAAGAGATTACAATTGAAATCACTCACCAACCCGTCGCAATGTCCCTGAGCGAAGACGACGACTCCTCAATCAGATCTCTTTTTTCCTTCTGTCTTGGATGGCGAAGTCCTAAGAGCAAAACAGAGACTTTCTCTTAGAATTTCTGTGGACGAGCATCCCGAATCTCCAACTTGTGCTATTCTTTGTGCCTCCACTCTTGTCCTATATTTATATGATGAGAAATTCTATTTTAGGTCATAATATGATTTCCTAAAATAGAAAACCTTAAAATAAAAATTATATTCCACCTAAAATAGCACAACGTCAATTATGGACGTCCAGATATGGTCAAATTAAATATTTGATACAAATTTGAAATCTAATCAAATTTATATTTAATGTAGATTTTTAAATTATATCAAATCAAATCTTTTACCATATTTGGGCTCCAAAATTCACCAAATCCAGACTGGACCCCAACAATCTCCCCCACCAGTTTGATGAGAGGGTGTTGACCGCATAGCTTCTCAACTGGACTCCATATTTGCCGTCTCGCGAAAGAGTTCCTGCTCCCCCATGCCACCGATCTCCAATCCCCCGAGTTGCTTTGCATCTTCCTTCATCTCCAGCTTCTCGACCATCACGTCGACGCTAGCTGCCATACGTAGCACCTTTTGTACCACTGGGATTCTGCCAACATCAATGACACGGATGAGACTAAAGTTCCTGACTATCAGCCTCACCGTGAGTCTTAGTTGCATATCCTCGACTTCCAACTTCCATTGAAACGAGTTAACATTCCGACGAATTTTTTCACCCTTGGCTGGCCCAACCAAGCGGACGATGCGATTCTCCCAAGATTCGAACTCCTGAATTTGCCCACCTTCGTGTCCGAACTTGAAGCTCCCCCATACACATGCGTCCTCCAGCAGAATATCACGCATTGTGCATGTCGTCGATGACCCACAGCTCCCCCGAAACTGTGTAAATGGTGACGCTCCCGTCTCAGATTCAGTTTGCTGTAAACCTTAATCTCCTCCCTGGTCTCGAACTTCTGAAACCAATGTCGCTTAGTGAAGCTTTAGCAAACCACCTAGCTCCAAAACTGGATCTGTGAAGCAACCCCCACCTGGAGACCGACCAGCTGTCATGGGACCAACATATAAACCCTCAATCTTTGGCTCGTCACTATTCGTCGCTTTTGTCACGCCCTGATCTCCCGCAGGCAAATCAGCCGCTCCCGCTAGGCGAGAATCACAGCGCCAGCGCTCCCGCGGAACGATCGCTCTGACCCATCTGGGTGTGATGCCACACGAGCGTTAGCCGCGCCCGTGCAAGGCCGTGGTTCGTTGGTTGGCGGTAATAGTTCTAAGCCACAGAGTCGCACAGATTGTCCGAGTGCAGCAGAATATTTAAACGCATAAGCGAATGGTAACAAGTTCACTGAGTTGACAGTAGCGAAAGCATTGAAACACAAGTTGAAGTAAAGCAAGCTATTTTATTCATATTGAAATAAGTGTTACAGGCGGCGTATACCCGAGATTACAAGTCGCTCGAGCACTCTCTCTGAAACATAAAAGCGTGCCAAGTGGCTACATTTATGGATGATATATAGGAAATGTTCAGGCGATGTTCAGGCGATGTTCCAACATTATGTCTTGTATATGTGCTTCAGTTCCGGACGTAGCGTTCCAAGGCTTCAGAGTTGAACTTCACGCCTTAGCACGCACGAAGGAGGCATCCGCACCGAACGAGGTTCTCCCGCACCCTGCAAGCAATTTGGTGGGTTATCAGTACATGAATGCACTGGTAGGGAGGCTACTCGCCCGCTCGACAAATCCAAACATGTAATATAAGTTTCGTGCACCAACTATTAAGTTGTCTTTCTAGTTGCCTTAGGATCAGTTTTATGCAAACATTGAATAGCCTAATCCGTGTGGCAGTGTGCCGTGCGACAAGAGAGAAAACATGGTGAGACTTACCAACTTACCATTTGGCCTTCCCTGTCCAAGGCAAACCAAGTTAATTCAAGCAGAAGCATGTATAAGCATTCAGGAGGCATAGCATTTGCAAGCACTACATTATGAGGGAGATTACGCTACGGGTGCACAAGTTACAGAAAATATAAGGTGCATTGCATACGATGATCAAGTGCTCTTTATGCACAAGTGTTGTTATATCATGATCGTTCAGGTGTTCAGTTATTCTCGATGCGATGCAATGACTCGCACGCGGGTAGCCGCTAAGCGAGGATGACTTATCTATATAAACATGAGGTCACTGGCACGGTGCCATAATGGACGGTCTAGTCTCAGTACGGAATGTCGTACGACGCATAGAGCATGACGTCCCAGGGCATTCCGTCCTATAGCAGGCGACTATCAGGAGTTCCGTCCGAATCGGATCGGTGTCGGTGCCCCAGCGACCGTCCGCGGAACTAAACCTTGTTTCCAAGTTGTCCTGTGACCATGCAAGTCTCTACTCATCAGGTTCAGGTCAGGTGCAGGAACAAGTTCAAGGCAGGATATATATATATAGAACAAGCTACATGGAACAAGTTCAAGTCAGGATATATATATATATTTGTAACTTGTTGAGGCAGGATCAGGATTTCTCTAAATGTTGAGTATCGACTCAACGAGCCATTTTATTCAGTGCATGACATTATTGCTCCACGAGCTGGGATTCGTGGATCAAAGAATTGGTGCAAGTTCCCTGGTTCGGGAATTGCCTTAGCGACCTAACGGTCCCGGATACATTCAGGTTTATTCATGCACGAAACAACTATCAGGTAGTCTTCCGAGGAGAACCTAAATAAATGCATGACAAGCATAGTATTTCATGGTCTGGGCATAGTTATACAGCAAGCATTGAAACTAGGCAATATACATAAGCAGGCAAGCATGCACTTGTATAACTTAAGCATTCAAGTTCACTCGGGCCCGAAGGTAAGCCGAGCGAAACCGTACGGGACCTTTTCGAGCGAAGTTATCTCGGGTTGTGCAGTGTTAGGGAGTGAACAGTGCACTACTGAATATACATATGTGTCGTTCTACTCAAGGCATAGCGGGTCCAGTTGCCCGAGGCAAAGGTAACATGCGAGGGCCTGAATATATAACAATATTTTATTTCCATGTTCTAGCATAAGCAATACAAGTTGGAATTATTTCCTTAGTTAGGTGCATTGTATTCTTATTAGCATGCAGGGGGTGATTCACCTAGCGACTAGCATGTACCATTCCGTATTTTATGTGTGCTGGCTAAGCAAAGACAAGTTCACCGTAGCCACCCACCTTAGCGATGATCCGCCTCGGTTGAGTGATACTGCGAGCGAGCCTCTGAAAGCCTAAGCCGAACTCCTGTAGGGACCAAGTCTGGATATCCTTGCCTCAAACGAGTATTCTCGTCTGAGCAGAGCGGGTTGGGACATTTGCACTTTGTCGTTTGAATCGGCAGTCCGCTTGAGCGGAACGGGATATTACAGCTTTGTATCGACGAACCGAATCCTCCATAATCCTCAAAATATCTCGAAGCCCCTCCTCAGCAAGTTTTCGACGATCCAACTCATGTCGAATACCTCTCGAGCCTCCATCTGATGTCTATAGCCTGCCTATAAAACTCAGCGGCTTGAGCCTATATATGCCACAACATAAATCTTCTCGAGCCATCTATTGGGAACCCTTCATAAGTATCCAATCTTTGTCCCCAAATAAACTGCGACAACCATCATCCGCTAGCCTTCTACCGAAACCAAGTTGTAGCGTAAACTCGATACATGTCACACATCATTGAGAACGAACTTCTCACCAAGCTTCGTTGTCAAGTGCACATCACCGATGCCTACAACTACAGCCGTCTCCTTGTTTCTCATCTTCACACGTCCAAACCTGCCATCGTGGTATGACATGAAGATCCTCCTATATGGAGTGACGTGATACGACGCCCCCGTGTCCATGAGCCAATCGCCATTATGACACATGCCACAAGGTTCCTCTGCGTCGGTTGCTGCGATGATGAGATCTCCTATAGCCGTGAGATCCTCATGATCATCCTTGTCTTTGGACTTCTCAGCTTTGAGCTTCATACTGTTTCTCTTGATATAACCCATTTTGCCACAGTGACAGCTGTAATGACCCATTCCTTCAAGCAAACAACCAATTCAAACGGCGCAAGTGCAAAGATCCGACCCGCTTTGCTCAGCGAGAAGACTTATTTGAGGCAAATAATTTTCAGATTTGGCCCTTTATGAGTTCAGACTTAGACTTTTAAAGGCTCGCTCGGAGTATCGCTCGACAGAGGCGAATCATGGCTAAGGTGGGTGGCTACGATGAACTTGTCTTTGCTTAGCCAGCATAATTAAAATATGGACGACACATGCTAGTCGCTAGGTGAATCACCCATTGCATGCTAATAAAGAATATAACGCACCTAGCTAAGGGAATAATTCTATCTTGTATTGCTTGTGTTAGAACATGGAAAGGAAACTTGGCTTATAACGTGGACCCTCGCATGCTACCTTTGCTTCGTGTAAGTAGACCCCGCTATGTCTCGAGTAGATCATCATATACTCTTCGTAGTTCACTACTTTACTAGTTTATACTACACCGCATAGATTATGTCGCTCGATATGTCCCTGTACGCCTGCACTCCTCGCACTGCCCTTAGACCATGCCAACGTAAATGCTTATGTTTCATATAAATGCATGCTTGCCTGCTTACTTTGTAGTTTGTACTCGTTGTCTCGTTTCAATACTTACCACATGAATTTATACCACAATCAAGTAACACTATCTGTATCGTGCATGCATCTTGTTAGCCAGAAGACTATCAAATAGTCCTTTTGTGCAATATGAACCTGCAAGTGTTCGGGACCGTTAGGTCGCCAAGGCTATTCTCGAACCAGGGGATTGCATCATGTCAAGTAAAGCAAGAATCAGAGCCTGTGAAGCATACTCGTTTTGAACAAGAATCAAGAATTAATATGTCATGAATCCTATGAATCTGAGACATAAGACTTGCATGTCATGGACAACTTGTACACAAGGTATTAAATTGGTTCCTGCGGATGGTCTCTGGGGCACTGGGGCCGATCCGATCCGGATGGAACATCTGTTAGTCTGTCTGTTTCAAGGCAGGATGGCATGTAGCGCCTTGTGAACCTTCCTTCATTCCATTCTCACTCTTAGACTAAGTAGTCGTCTGTTCGGGAAGGATGGATGTGATACCTCGTTCCTTGAGTCCCATACAATTCTTGCTCTTGACTACATCCATCCTTTATGGCTATGCTAGCAACTCCTGTTCATAAAGATAAGTCATCCTCGCTTAGCCGCAATCCGCGTGCTAGTCATTATATCATGCATGGTAAATCTGGATCACCTGAACGGATATGAGTATAACACACTTATACATAATTAAACACTTGCACATCTTTTGTAACACTTCTGGATAATCCGTGTAACTCGTGCACCTGAAACAGAACCTCGTTCCTTACACTTGTGTTTACTTATACAATTGCCCCTGGATTGGATTATATATATATATATATATATATATATATATATATATATATATATATATATATATTCGTGCTTGATTTAAGTTAGTTTGCCTTGGACAGGGAAGGACAAATGGTAAGTTGGTAAGTATCGTCGTATTCCTCTTATATCGTACGGTGCACTGCCACACGCATTAGGTTTTTCATTATGCCATAAAACTGATCCTAAGATAAGATTATAAAGATAACTTAATAGATGGTGCACGGAACCTATATAACGTGTTGGGATTTTTTTAGCTGGTGAGAAGGCTCCCCACCAGTGCATTCATGTACTGATAATCTACCAGATTGCATGTAGGGTACGGGAGAACCTCGTTTGGTACGAAAACCCCCTTCGTGTGAGTTAAGGCATGGAGTTCGCTCTGGAGCCTTGGAACACTTCGTTCGGAACTGAAGCATATATACAAGACATAATTTTGGAACATCGCCTATGTATCATTCCACAAATATAGTCACTTGGCATGCTTTTACTATTTCGAAAGAGAGGGGCTTTAGCGAATCATAATCTCGGCCTAGCGCCGCTTGTAACACTTGTTCAATATCAATAAAGAGCTTGTTTTACTTATATACTTGTGTTATTCAATACTTTTACTATTGACGACTCTGTAAACTTGTTACCAATTGCATGTTCGTTCTTATTTTTGCTGCATTTGGACTATCTGTGCGACTCTGTGGCTTAGACATTTTATCGCCTATTCGGATCATGGCCTTGCACGGGTGCAGCTTGAGCTCGTGCGGCATCACGTCAAGATGGAAAAGGTCGTCCCTCGGGAGCGCTGGCGTGGTGATTTGCGCCTAGCGGGGACGGCCGATTACCAGCGGGAGATCGGAACGTGACATATTGGTATCAGAGCATGGCTTACGCCTTTGGACTTTGTATCAATTTTTTTAGTTTCGAAAGCTCGTTCAAGGGTTATGTACATGCGCTCTCTCTCAATGTCCCAACGGAATATTCCATACAATGAGTTTAAATACTTTCAAAAGTTGTATGTGATTGAGTATGATTGCTTGAACTGGATAGTTATTTGATGACCCTTGTTCTGACCTGTGTTAGACTTGTGGGAATGGACTCTTGCTAGAATCGACAACTTATGTGCGAACCCAAATACCTATACGTGATTACCCAGCTAGTTAGTGTGCGAGATATAATATCGTTCGGACGCTTAGCTATGCACACAGCCTTTCAGCTAAGTTGTGTTGAGTATCGTATGCCAAAGACCCTTGGTGCGATCTAGTTGTAAGCGAGATTGGGATATCATTCAGATAAGGATATGTCAGACTTAGAATGACAACCGATAGAAACATTATCAGTTTATCGCTAAGGCGAATATAGAGATCGTGCTTGAATTTTGAGAAATGGCTCGGACGGTATTTCGTATCGGCAGATACAAATCAGATATGGTTTACTTGGATGACTATCAACAGGATATATACGAGACTAAGATTTATCAGGCGATGCTTAGGTATCGTGCAGGAATTCTAAGGAACGACTTGGTGAATATACTAGCGATAGATGCGAACACTTTTGAGGATTTAATTGGGTGACTCAATTTCTGAGTGGTGTATGGATCATTTTGGAAATGTTCAAGCGAATTCATAGGTCTCGTACGATAGTTGGTTAGAACGATTTAAGAATGTCTTGAACAAATGATAAGGCTTATATCGAATAGGGACTCAGGGTAATAAAATTGATATCATGGTCAAGAAAACTTAGTAAAAACTTGATGGATCATGCGAGCAATTTTTAATTGAATCAAACGGATTAAACTTGTGTAGGATATTGCTCTATAGAAGTTAGCCCGATAATGAATATTGTAGTTCGATGAAAGAGATAAATAATAACGAATTTGATCTGGAGTTTGGAAGAACGATCTTAAATCTAGTTCGAAAGATAACTCTCGACAATCAGTCCTAGCAAGAACGATTATCCTGTGGGAGCGCTGGTATGGTGATTTCACGTTCGGTGGGGATAATATAACTCACGAGAACATTCTCGATGATTATTCAAACGAACTCGATGAATGGAACATATCAAAAGTGGATAGACTTTGGTTTGAGTATTGAACTTAGTTGCTTGAGGAATGCTAGAAGTAAGATTATGGATTTATCAAATGATAACATTTAAGTTGGATAATTTTGCTAGACGAATTATAATCACGACATGAATGAATATGACTTGGTGGATAAATATATATAACTTTGATAGAGCAAAGTATAATGATAAGGTGTCTCGATCGTTTTAATGATAACCATAATGTTCGACGTTCTTGTCTTGTGCGAGCGTAACTCTATGCTTGTACATGCGTCACTTTCGGATTAGAACGATTATCCAGCGAAAGTGTTGGCATAGTGATCTTACGTCCAGCGAGGATGATCGAACTTGCAGGAGACCAGAGCGTGACAACTAATGGATCGTCTTAACTTGTGGTTCGATATAATAAGACGAGTTTGAAAATACAAGTGAATCGAAAGTGTTTCAAGGATAAGTTAGTCTAGAACATGGAGTAAGTCACGCTTGATGGTTTAAATGAACGGATACATAAATCTTGTTGGACGACTTAGAGTTATGATTAAAGATTTAGAAATGAATCATGGCTTGGTTGTCTAGACTTAAAATGGATGTATAAATTCTATCAAAACATGTTTAAGGAGATAGACTATGTAAATTGATAGGCCTATCATGCAGCATAGATATATCATAGATTTGACTGAACAGACTCGAACCCTGTGCAACGAACATTTAGGATGCTATGTGCTCGATATTTAGAAATCTGAGTGAAACGAGCTTGGGTAGAATATTCCGTGCAAATGAACAATAGTTTGACCTTAGAAATTGGGGCAAACATCGTGTAACGAATTTGCACGATAAATCGTGTGCTTGAACAAGTACCTATGGCCTTGTGAGCTGACCTAGTAATTAAGCAGACGACCATGTGCCTAGTGAAAAAACTTGTGTAACCGACTTTAGATTATTGCTTATGCAAGCCATAGAACTGGGATGGCATGACTTAGAACAAAAAATGTGTGTTGTGTTTGACACGAACAGATGGACCCTTGTCGGTTAAATCGAATAGATCGTGCTTGACGGTAGTGCAATGCTTAATTTTTGGTTGGAAATGGAAATGACTTAGAATTTTATTGACCTTATTAGAGGTATCATTATGATTTGTAAGACGAGAACACAAAGACAAGAACCCTTGAGATTTTCGCAAGTAGCTTATCCGATTTTACTATATCTAACTTTTGTTGAATGTATATGTTTGAGGGACGCCTTGAACGTGTGCACGGTCCAAGACCCAGTGATATGTTGAACTGTAGTGCAAAGACTTCACTATCACTAAGTTGATTGACATGCATATATTTGAGGGACGCTTTGAATATGTACACGATCCAGACTAGCAATATGCTAATCTCAAATGCTAGTACAAGTGAATATGTTAGATTCGCATGAACGAGTAGAAATATTTGGATAAGTTTGCCTCATCCTTAAATCGTCATTCAAGATGGATTGTAACGTACCCCGCATTAATCGATATATTTTGCCCTAAGGCACATTAGAGATCGAGTCAGAGCTTGGATTGAATAATAGAGTCATTCAATAATATAGACTCAGCATATACGTGACATTGTATAAGGAACGAGTAGAAAATTATGTTTGAAAAATCTAGTAGTACCGATTGCTATGCTTGAGATAGATTCTATAGTTGCGATAAAATTATTTTCACTCAGGAAGTCTCGAGGGCGAAACTTTTTCTTAGTGGTGTATAATGTAACGACTCATTCCGTTCAAATGGACAGCTGATTCAAACGGCACAAGTGCAACGATCCGACCCACTTTGCTCAGTGAGAAGACTCGTTTGAGGCAAATGATTTCTAGACTTGGCCCTTCAGGAGTTCAGACTTAGACTTTTAATGGTTGGCTCGGAGTATCGCTCGACTGAGGTAAATCATCGGTAAGGTGGGTGGATATGATGAACTTGTCTTTGCTTAGCTAGCACACTTAAAATATGGATGACACATGCTAGTCGCTAGGTGAATCACCCTTTGCATGCTAATAAAGAATACAACGCACCTAGCTAAGGGAATAATCTCATCTTGTATTGCTTGTGGTAAAACATGAAAATAAAACTTAGCTTATAACGTGGACCCTCGCATGCTACCCTTGCTTCGTGCAAGTAGAACCTGCTATGCCTTGAGTAGATCATCATATACTCTTCGTAGCACGCACATAGATTATGTCACTCGATATGTCCCTGTATGGCTGCACTCCTCGCACTACCCTTAGACCGTACCAAAATAAATGCCTATGTTTCATATAAATGCATACTTGACTTCTTACTTTGTAGTTTGTACTCGTTGCCTCGTTTCAATGCTTGCCACATAAATTTATGACATAATCAAGTAATACTATCCGTATCGTGCATGCATCTAGTTAGCCAGAAAACTATCAAATTGTCACGCCCCAGTCCCAAAAATACGTAGGACTAGGACACGTAAGCATGCCAGCTGCATGGATATGGCAACTCCAATATATGGAAACCAAATCCATACGTACGCTGTAATATGAATATCAAATCCACAAGTGGTATAAAATGTAATACAAGTCACTGGGTAAAATCTAAATCTCATCCACTAAAATCAATATAAATAAATAACCAGCATCTATGAAACTAGATCTCAATAAGAAATATCTAAGGATGATAGTTGGATGGAAATAAATCCACTACCAACTCGAATATAAGAGCAAATACAATATGAGTATAACACAATAAACGCTATATAAGAATACCAGCTATCAATCACGGGCTCGAAGAGAAGACATCCTCGAAACATCTGTAACCATCTGAATCTGCGCTCCTACGAATACTCAAGAACAGATACACCTGGCAGGGGACCAGGTCCTCAGAGGGACATAACCAGATACTTAAACACATGCCAATAAAGTACTAAAATAAATATCCAAAGGGGTCACCTAACCGTCAAAGTGAATGCAGTTAAGAACAACTTTTCCCACAAGTGAGCTATCTGGCTAAAAACATGGGATTTGGCATGGTCCCTATTGGAGATCCAGGGGCCTAAAAGGCACGTCGTCTTTTGAATGGCGGAGGTCCGCCTGATAATTCATAATATATAGTGGTCATCACCGCCCGTATCTCCAGCGGAGAATCCGGCCGCACAATAGAAAAAGTGTAAAGGAGCTCAAATGCGGTACTTGTTGTTCTCCCCACCCCATGCTCTAAGCATGTCACATCCATGACACAATTTGGTTCATAGCCTATTCTTAGTATCCTGGCTCAATCCTGCAACCAAACAAGGACAAGGATGGGACCACCGTACTACAATAGGCTATGCCCCTAGACCTCTAATAACTGCTAAGTCTACTAGCATGCAAAGTTTCTAACAGTAGTTATTCCTAACGCACGTCCCACACGTACCGATGATCAGTCAATACGTGCGTTCGTGATCTATATGAGACTCACAACTCGTATAAAAATATGTGTCACAGTCAAATGAAACCTAATGGTGCTACATGATAATGGGGTAGTCTCATAAGCAAGGTCAATATAATTACATAAATAAAAACATACCGCGACGACACCGTCGCGTACATTTTATTTAACAGTTAAAATATATAAACTAAAGACAGAAAATAAAGATGCATGCAACATATGGAATATAAATAATAGTACAATGGCAAGGTATACTTGCCTGGCAAGAAGCTGCAAAATGTCACGTCCAGATGTCCAATACACAGGACCAGAAGCTATGGCCTCAGAACAAATATCTCCGGATGATGAAATAGATATCACCAACATTCCCAAAATAAGCAAAATAGCTAGAAAGCACTTCCCTTTCGTCCAATTTGGACACAGGGGCAAAACCGTAATTTCGGGTCAAAGTGGGGTCCACGTGTGGCCCACTTTGCACCGAAAAGCGTATCAGGTCAAAGGTCTCCAAATTCGTCCAACTTAGTGTCAACAAGTCCAAAACGATGATACGAACCCAATGGAACTTCTAGAATTGGATTCTGATGAGCCGATCACAAAATTGCCCGTCAAGTGGAGCCGTAGGGCCCACGATACGCGATTTTGTCAACGTTCTCAGAATCGAACCAAACTTGGGTCACAGGACCAGCGTATTGCTACGAGTCCGATGGCGCAAGTTTCGTCTCAATCCGACGTGTGTACACAAAGTTACGACGTATTCCAGAATAGGCGGATACGGGACGTTGTCGGCGGATACGCGTTAATTCCGGTGTGCACGCACATCCAAATCAACTTCTGCGAAATCCCGCATGTCCGTATCAACGGCGCGCATATTTCGATAAAGACCACAGACGACCAAGTCGTCCCGTTTGGCAGGACGCACTCAGTTCCGGGGTAAAATATGGCATTGTTTTTCCTATTTTTGGATCGCGATTCGCGATCACCACAGGACGCGATGCACCGAGCGGGTTGCACAGGCATCGAGGGAGTCACACAGTCTACGCGTCACAACTGACAAAACCGAAAATGGGTTAACGAGGAGAAAGAAAATGCTACCTGAACAGGGCTCCGTGAAACTGGGTTCTTTGTGTCCGTGAGTCATTTTGACACACCAACACGGGGCTGTGCCGTGTCCGGGCTGTGTCCAGTCTGAGGGCTGTTGTGTCCCGTGTCAACCGTGTCCTGGCTTGGGCATCCGTGTCCGGGCTGTACGGGGCTGGGCGGAGGTCGGCGAGGCGGATCTGGTGGCTAGGGCACGGGGCTAGGCGGAGGTTGACGACGATGAGTCATGCGGGTGCTGCGGGTGTGCAGTACAGCTGGTCGAGGTTGGGGGATTCGCTCAGGCGAGGTGGTGAGGAGGAGAGGTCGGTCGAGGGGAGGGGGGTGATGGTGGTGGTGCTGGGGTTGAACGGAGGAGATTCGTCGACGGGCGATGCGGGTCGGGGCTGGGAGCGTCGGTGGCTGCGGTGGGCGGCTAGGGCGGAGGAGGTTCAGGGCCGAGGTAGTCGGAGAGGGAAGCTCGAAGCGGTGGCTGAGGGTTTGGTTTCGGCGTCGACGCAGAGGAGAGAGGGTTATATAGCAACACCGAAAAAGTGATGTCGGCTAGGTTTAGGATTCGGGTTTCGGTTAGGTAACGGGTCCGGGTCCGCGGGTCGGGTTCAACATGAATCCGGCCCGACCCGCTAGTGTTTAAGTATGGGTTCGGGTAGGCGGGTTTCGGGTCGGGTTTAGATCCGACCCAAACCGCTAAGGCTGTGTTCGGTTCAGATGAACCGGGTCTGGGTTGGTTTGGCTCAATTGAACCGGGTTTATTTCAGGGTTTATTTTGGTTTAAATAATACATTAGTTTTTATGCTTTAAAAATGGTTCCGGGGTCCAATAAATTTTCGAAAAATTACCCTATGTCCAGTTTTCCATTTTACACTAGAAAATATTATTTTCATAATATTTTAATATTAATTAACATCATTTAAAAATCCTTTAATCACAAAATACCTTAGTTTTAATTCCCGAAAATTACAAAAAAATTGTGTAAAATCTAAATTAAAAATTCCTGAAAATCAGGGGGTTTACAATCTACCCAACTTAAAACAATTTCGTCCTCGAAATTAAAATTAATTCATGGTAGAAAGTCAAGGATGGTATAAGATTTGCATTATTTAAAATGCAAGGCCAGGTTTAAGGGAGTGGGCGATGTTGCGCGTTGCACATCACAAAAAATCATGGAAAAATCCGCATGAGCGAAAAAAAAATAGGTTTTTTCATGTGTCATGTCCAATAGTGTGGACACCTAAATGCTTCCTTGCATAAAAGCGCCCAACAATTAGAAAATTGCACAAAGATGGGAATTGGATGATGTGCACGTCTACGATAAGGATGTGGAATTATAGGAAGGCAGTGCTCCAATTATTGAAGCAAAGGTAAGGTGCGCTAAGTGATACCATATTGTAAAACTAAATAAAAATACCGTGTTCTATTTCTAAGTGGATTCTAGCTAGCCTCAGTCTCACTATCTAAGCCAAGTAGGTTTAATTCTTGGGTGAGAGGGTTTCACAATCCAGCCAACTTCGAACAATCTCGTCCTCAAAATTAAAATAAGGCATAATCTGTTAACCCTTCATGTACGTAAGGCAAGTCAATCGCAATCTTCTTGCGATAATTAAAATCCTAATCATATCCATCGCAATCACTTCAAGGTTAAGATGATCATTGTTCCAATCAAAATTCAACCTATGGTTATCTCTTCTTACTTTCTCAAATTACCCACAGGCAGATTTAAATTAAATCCATATAACATTTTCAAGGTTTAAATACGCATATAAATTTGCCTCACGATCTCCAACTATTATAATTTCCTCTAGAAGTAATTCGAGTCCAATATTATTCCTAATTTCACTTATAATTTTTTTTTGTATTCTTTAACTTTTTAAATTTCATTCACATCCTCAATATTTTAAATAGGTAGTCCAACCATCAATTTTTTTTTTAACTCAAATCATCAAATTGGAAAATTAATTTAAATGCAGTCCACCAATGTTCAAGTCTGAAATTCTATATTTATCCTCCAAATTCAAATTGATGATTCTACCTTCATTGTTCAAAATTTAAATCATGTACTCAAGGTATAAATATTGGGTCCTCAATAACAAGATTTTGAAATTCATTAATCCACATCATCTTAGTCATTCTTCTAAATTTCTCAAAATTAAAATGGCTTGAACCTCTCCCAATCTAATCTTACTCGATCACAATCTAAAAGAAATTCCTCTTGAGTTGACAATGCACTGCTACCCAACTTAGAATTTATTCATCTATCACATAAGGCTATATACCTTAAGAAAGCTATGCCCCAAATTATTTAATCATGCTATTGAATCCTCAAACATATCATCTATGATATTCCCTTAGTCATTTATAAAAGATAGTCACCAAACAATACGATTGGCCTGTGGGGTATATCTAGTACTATATGTATATCAAATTTATACTAAGCACGAGATTTCGTCTTTCCGAAATAAGGGAAGACGAAGATCAATAATAAAAAGTTCAAGGGTGAGGTAATAGAATAGAAGTATCGAATCAAGGCGTTTAAAGAAGTCAAATGGGAATTGTCAAAGCAGTTATGGATTGAAATCCTATTTTGGTAATTCTTTGTTCACATGCTCGTATTAGTACAGTCATGTAACCGATACGATATGTCAGACATATCTAGAGGGCAAGTTCATTCATCTACTAATCACTAGATATTTCAATCCACGTAAAGTAGTATTACGAGGGGCGAATCAAGCGTACTAAGGTTAGCTAGACCCTAATACACTGATTCTGAAATGTATTATTGTAGCGCTCCAATAATACATGTGTCATTATCAAGCTCGATAAAGAATAAGCTTGCAAAAACTAGGCTATAATAGCAGCATAATTCGAGGTGGCACAGAAAATATAACGCTGGATTATGATGAGAGAAGTTACAAAATAATTCAAGTTTGCAAAAACAAAAACAATATAAGCAATAATAACAAAAGACTCTACAATCTCTACAGTTATCATACAACCTCCTTATCTAAGTCGCTAGTCGACCAAATAGGGCATGGACCTCTAATTTTTACCGTCTGAATAAACACTATCGTCTAATGCTAGCATACAATTAATGTTATTCAGTTACACTACCTCGATGGGTCAAGTGGACTATGTGATACTAGGTTGTGAGACATACTACCCAACTTAAAAGAATTAAACTAGTACTGTGACAGTCTTAAGAGGATCCTACAAAAATAACCTTACACATGTACATAGAACAGAAACTCTTATTAGGTTATATGAGGAAAGATCTTAGTACTTATTAGGGTCTCCTATTGCATTATATAGGTGAGGGTCACCTTAAGTCTTAATCATAATGCCCATAGAACAGGTGTCAATCGTAGGGATAGAAGAGTTACTAGCCGTTAAGGGGAAAAGGATCTAACTTGTATTGAGGTAGGGGTACAAATTATGTGATTTAAAAACTAAGGGTTAATCATCGTTCATAATCTACAAAACAACTTAAACTTATCAAGTTCTAACTACCAAGCACAAAAAATTTTACATTCAAGGCTACAACTATAATCCTAGCAAACTATGAGCCCTTAACAAAGAATAAAATTACTTGGCCTACTATTCGAAGTATCAGATGGCACGAGTTGAAAGATGAAGAGAAGAAACGTAATCAGTCGTCGCACACTAGCGAGTGCTATGGTCACAGGGGAACAATATATGAAATAGAGGGGCTCTAGATAGCATCATGGTTTTCCAAGGGGAGTGGTATACTAGTTGCCATGTTCGGGGTATGATCAAGGGAAAGTGTTGACTACATTCCTCTAGGCTTCCTAGGGTGCTGTCTACTAATACTAAGATAATGATCTAAATTTACAGTCCTCTAATACTATCTAACTATGAAGGTTAGGTTCAATCCTACTGTTCAATATTGGTTCTCCATTGGTTCCTCAATACTAGGGTCAAATATTATGGTAAAACTTCTAACTATCTCTAGTAGTGTCTATACTACTCTCAAGTCTTCTTAATACATCAAGGGGTAATGGTATACCAATCTAAAGATAAGGAATTCTAGGGTTTACTAGATATTCTAAACTTAGTGGTGTGTCTATATTCTCGTTGTATTCTTAATAGGTGTGCTATCCTAATTATCATCCTAATAACAGGGGTTAGGGGTTCCTATATTCTAGCAGAAGGCTATACTCAAAGAACTATTAGGAAAGTACAGGAATCAAGCAGGATATAATTGTTCAAATAGAACAGATAGGAGAAAGATGAATCATAGTCAATTGTGGATGAGATCCTATACTCTAATCATATTTGCAGGCTTGCTCGGTACAGTAACATAACCGAGACAATATGCTCTCGACCTGCATGGACCACCATAAAAACATGTCACGCCCTAGTCCCAAAAATACATAGGACTAGGACATGTAAGCATGCCAGCCGCATGGATATGGCAACTCCAATATATGGAAACCAAATCCATACGTACGCTGTAATATGAATATCAAATCCACAAGTGGTATAAAATGTAATACAAGTCACAGGGTAAAATCTAAATCTCATCCACAAAAATTAATATAAATAAATAACCAGCATCTATGAAACTAGATCTCAATAAGAAGTATCTAAGGATGATAGTTGGATGGAAACAAATCTACTACCAACTCGAATATAAGAGCAAATACAATATGAGTACAACACAATAAACGCTATATAAGAATACCAGCTATCAATCATGGGCTCGAAGAGAAGACATCCTCGAAATATCTGTAACCATCCGAATCTGCGCTCCTGCGAATACTCAAGAACAGATACACTTGGTAGGGGACCAGGTCCTCAGAGGGACATAACAAGATACTTAAACACATGCCAATAAAGTACTGAAATAAATATCCAAAGGGGTCGCCTAACCGTCTAAGTGAATGCAGTTAAGAACAAATTTCCCCACAAGTGAGCTATCTGGCTGAAAACCTGGGATTTGGCATGGTTCTCTATTGGAGATCCAGGGGCCTAAAAGGCACGTCGTCTTTTGAACGGCGGAGGCCCGCCTGATAATACATAATATATAGTGGTCATCATCGCCCGTATCTCCAGCGGAGAATCCGGCCGCACAATAGAAAAAGTGTAAAGGAGCTCAAATGCGGTACTTGTTGTTCTCCCCACCCCATGCTCTAAGCATGTCACATCCATGACACAATTTAGTTCATAGCCTATTCTTAGTACCCTGGCTCAATCCTGCAACCAAACAAGGATAAGGATGGGACCACCGTACTACAATAGGCTATGCCCTTAGACCTCTAATAACTGCTAAGTCTATTAGCATGCAAAGTTTCTAACAGCAGTTATTCCTAACGCTCGTCCCACACGTACCGATGATCAGTCAATATGTGCGTCCGTGATCTATATGAGACTCATAACTCGTGTAAAAATATGTGTCACAGTCAAATGAAACCTAATGGTGCTACATGATAATGGGGTAGTCTCATAAGCAAGGTCAATGCATTTACATAAATAAAAATATACCGCGACGACACCGTCGCACACATTTTATTTAACAGTTAAAATATATGAACTAAAGACAGAAAATAAAGATGCATGCAACATATGGAATATAAATAATAGTACAATGGCAAGGTATACTTGCCTGGCAAGAAGCTGCAAAATGTCACGTCCAGATGTCCAATACACAGGACCAGAAGCTATGGTCTCAGAACAAATATCTCCGGATGCTGAAATAGATATCACCAATAATCCCAGAATAAGCAAAATAGCTAGAAAGCACTTCCCTTTCGTCCAATTTGGACACAGGAGCAAAACCGTAATTTTGGGTCAAAGTGGGGTCCACGTGTGGCCCACTTTGCACCGAAAAGCGTGTCAGGGTCAAAGATCTCCAAATTCGTTCAACTTAGTGTCAACAAGTCCAGAACGATAATATGAACCCAACGGAACTTCTAGAATTGGATTCCGATGAGCCGATCACAAAATCGCCCGTCAAGTGGAGTCATAGGGCCCACGATACGCAATTTTATCAACGTTCTCAAAATCGAACCAAACTTGGGTCATAGGACCAGCGTATTGCTACGATTCCGATGGCATAAGTTTCATCTCGATCCGACGTGTGTACACAAACTTACGATATATTCTAGAATAGGCGGATAGGGGGCGTTGTCGGCGGATACGTGTTGATTTCGGTGTGCACGCACATCCAAATCAACTTCTACAAAATCCCGCATGTCTGTATCAACGGCGCGTACGTTTCGGTGAAGACCGCGCGCGACCAAGTCGTCCCGTTTGGCTGGGCGCACTCAGTTCCGGGGTAAAATAGGGCATTGTTTTTCCTGGTTTTGGATCGCGGTTCAAAATCATCACAGGATGCGATACACCGAGCGGGTTGCACAGGCATCGAGGGGGTCACACAGTCTATGCGTCACAACTGACGAAACCGAAAACGGGTTAACAAGGAGAGAGAAAATACTACCTGAACAGATCTTCGTCAAACTGGGTTCTATGTAACGCCCCGCAACCGCACGGTGCGTTACGCTGAGTCGGATTGAATGAATCAAATACTGGTTACATTTGATTATTGGATTTTTGGGAAGAAGGATTAATCAAGTTGGTTTCAATGTGCAGATGGCTAGCGGGTTCAATGGAAATCAGGTGTTCGTTCAGAACATTTCTGAATAGCTGGATGGAAGCGATAATGCCGTCTTCCTTAATCCGATCGGTCGGATGATTTGGAGAGCATGACCTGCTCGTACGGTCATACCAGTTGAGTAAATCGCGCTTGCATCGGACCACGAGTTCAAAGGATTGGCCGTATCGGCAGGACAGGATGCTTAACGGGATTAAACATTGTGAGTGGGCTCTTTCCTTTGTCCTCTACTCCTTTATGCCTAATAATATGGAAAATACGTAAAAAGGCTTGAACACTTGGACTGAAATATTGGAAATTACTACACTGAGGCGTGCATAGAGTGTACGCCATTGGCTTGGTAGGATTATGGCTTGATTTGGTTTGTGCGTTGGATAGTTGGAGCTAGAGTCAGAATATTACACTTGAGGCAGTTGGTTGGATAATTGGGATTATGCTTGGACCGTTGGATTGATGCTTTGGGAATATCGGGAATTCGGGCGAGCGAGCGTGCATCCGTACACGAGTATCACTTGGTCGCTTTGTCTTACAAAGCGAGCAGTTGTGGTTCGAAACCGAACAACTGCATCGGCGAGGGCATTGTGTCGCTTGATGGGGCATTATGCCATGAATGGGGCATTGTGCCACTGATATGGCATTGTGCCATGGGTTTGCTTTGAGCATGGGTGTTGCACCATTGGAAATACTGTGTTGAGAAGAGGCATTGTGCCTATGGAAATACTTGGGATTTGGTGCCTTGGGCTATATGTTGGAAGAATGGTTATGGATTCTTTGGTTGGATGTTTTGGTTAGATTTTCGGTTGAACGAGTCTAGGATCGCTTGGTGGGGCAAGAATGTTCGATCCTCTCATCATACCTACTTGGTGTCTGCATGTCACGGACAACCTATATTGCACAGGGTTTGGTCTCCTCGAACGGGTGCTCCGGGGCACCGGGACCGTTCGGCCATGGAGGAGACATTTGGGTAACGCGTCTTGGGCGTGGTGCCAGCGGTTGGATGCGATCCAGGTGGGTTAGCTACTTAGCGTTGTTTCGAATAGAACCGCATTTGATCAGTCCGATCAAACGTCCTTTATGGCTTGGCCAGTGACTTCATATAGATTAGTGTTGGCTTGCTTTTCTTTTGTTGGTTTGGCTTTCGCGTAGGCGCCGCCACCTTGCCTCGGCAAGAGTGTGCACTATGAGATTTGGATTGTAAATGTTGGTTGAGGATGGATATTGAGGCTTGGTTGATGGTTCGATATATTATCGTGTTGCTTGGACTTGAGCAGGACGGTTTGCATGCTAGTTACCCTCGAGTTGCTTATATATTTGCTTGTCGTTTGGTTTGAGTTGAGTGCTTGCATGCTTAAACTGCTTTACAGCTTTCCTTAACATGTCATCCCTATGCCATGAAATGAATCTAGGATTCAACTAGAAAGATCACCATATAACTGTTTGCATTCACTATTTTACTTAGTGTCGGCTTAGGCGAGTGGGTTACCCCGCTCACCAGTACAGTTGTGTACTGACCCACGTTTGTGGGCATTATTTCAGGTACGCAGGCATAGTGGCGCTTCTTGGATATACGAGGCATGATGTATGAATTGTAAGTACCTTTGTGGGCTAGAGAAAAGAGCAAGAGTTATTTCATCGCCTTCGTGGCATCGCCTTCGTGGCCTTGTCTTCGATGAGGCATTTTATTTGACCCTATCGTGAGCTTTGCTACGTATTACTCTGATTGTGTGCTTGGTACACAATACTTGACTTTTGCTGCAACTTGGTTGTTTCAATGATAACATTTGGTGTTTGACAACATCGCCTTGTACGAGCGCAACTCCAGGCTCGTACGGCATCACGTCCCGATGAGAACGATGGTCCTGCGGGAGAGCTATAAATGTGGTGATTCACATAGGCGGGGACTATCGATCTTGCGGGAGATTGGCGTGTGACAAATTGGTATCAGAGTGCCTGGTTTATTTTCTCGGACTTGGTCCTTCGCATCATCACAAACTCTAAATAGCTTCCGCGTGTCGTCTAGCTCTTGACTCTACTCAGTGCCGCATTGGATATTTCATGCAATAAGTCTATATATTGTTGGTTGTGGCTGCATGTTATTCTTGGTTGTGTTGCTTTGGTTGGTTTTTGTTAGATCGCTTAGCATCGTTAGGCGTTGTTGCATTTGTGCAGCAAGTTGGTTGGCGTTGTTGCATTTGTACAACAAGTGAGAGCTGTCGTTGGGTTGGCTTGGCTTGGCTTGTCGTTCGAGAAGGTTCTGATTGCCTCAGTGGATCAGTTGGTTGGCATGCGAGTTTTGGTTATGCGGCATGTTGTGAGTAGAAATATTCGATGAGAATGGATTGTTGCACGAGTTGCTCGTCTAGCGACTGTGTTGGATAGAAGTTAGAATTTTTGGCTGTGGCGCATCGGTTGAGCAGGTTTGAGTTTGGCTTGGGAATATCAGAATAGTTTGAACGAGTTGCTCGTATAGCAAATATGTGAAACCGTTGAGTATTGGGCTGGACTACTTGGAAGACGATCATTGCACGATTGCTCGTGTTGAGAAAGCATCAGATTGATGGAAACAGTTGGATAATTCAAGCATTGCCTGAGTTTTGTGTCAAACTCGAATTGGGAAAGGCATGATCACACATTTTGGATGGCTCGAACGGATCTTGGATCAATGCAAGGAAATCATAATACGAGTAGCGACTTAATTCGGAGTGGTATATGGGATACCATATTGTGAGTAAGGCATTGGAATACTTAAGTTGGACATCAATGGAAATTGCCTGAACGAACTCGGATATTGAGAATACATGTTGGTTGGAGCAAGTCGATTGTGTTGGAAAGAATGATAATGGAGCAAGCGATTGGTAAACTGAAGGATAGCGAGCACGGACTACGATTTTGGGCAACACATTTGAGATATTGGTTGAGCAATGAAATACGATCTTGGTTTGGAGGGACAATGCGATGGACTTGAAGGGACTGGAAGGATTTTAGATATTGCTGCTCGAGAAGTCGACTCAGGTTTAGCGAAGTAGAATTTTGGGCAAGATGGTACAACAATGGAAAACGAATTCTTCGAAAGACATGGACGGATTGTGGCAACAACGGAAAGAAAATATTGTGGCGGACAGACTTTTGAAGATAGCTAAACGTGGGAGCAACGTCGGAACAAATCACTGTGCTGCTCGAGTAAGTTGGACGTGCATTATGGAACATGGCAATTCGGAAATTTGATGGATTCAGGGCAGAAACACCGGATTGATGGAAGACGGTTTCAACGAGCACAGTTCTTGAATTGTGGCTTGGATAGATAGCAAGACTCTAGGTGGTTAAGCAGCATTGGTTGACAGATCAGCAGAGGTAGTGCATGAGTTCTCGGATTCGAAAGTTCGCTCGGATGAAATTGTTGGATTTTGGCTCAAATTTGCAGATGAGATATAGCATGGTTTATAGTAACTGTCCATCGTGATAATTACAATTATCGAGCATAGCTTCGGGACAGCTGACCCTAGCGACTTGCCCGCTGAATCGGATATGAATATGGTAGACCCATAGAAAGACCCTTGAGGCGGCATATTTGGGAATGCGTCGAGGGCAGATATGTGTTGGAGATTTGGCTTATTGACTGAGTGTTGGATTTGAGAGATCCTTGGGATAGCCTTCAGCTGAAGAAGCAGCCGGAAGATCGGAGCGATGGTAAAGTAGCCTAGTCAACTGATGAGATTCAGAGTCACAGATTTTTGTAGATGGCATCGCCTCTGACTCATCGTGCTCTGGAAGGGAATAGCATTTATATGAATGGATGACTGTGGCGGCTCGTTCAAATCAAATCTTTGCAAATACTGGAAGGGACAAATGTGTCTCAGATTTACAAGATGCATTGGAACTTAGTCTGGGAAACGTGCTCGTTCAGAAGGCAAAGGTGATGTCCTATGCTTCGAGGCAGTGGAAGCAGCGCGAAGAACTATTCTATGCACAACCTAAGAATTGTGGCGAGTGTGTCCACGTTGAAATCGTGGCGACACTATCCCTTTGGCGTGGCGACGAGATCTTCGTGGATCACACGAACCTCAATATAGATGTTCACCCAGCGAGGTATTGAGATTGAGGAAGAGGTGTTTAGCTGAGCTGATGAAAGCAAAGTTGATATTTGGGTAAGTCGCCTAGCTGGGGTAGTATCATTTGAGTTGATCGTTCGGTGCATGAGATATATTTGGAGATGTTGCTAGTGCGGATTCAGAAATAGTTGGATGGATTGAGTTAGAACAAGAACTGATTGAGTCGGTGAAAAATCATCATATTGAGAATAGTGCTCAAGTGAACATGTTGGAATGGAAATCAGGATTGGTTCGATTGGGAGTAAAGCAAATGGATGCCTCGAACATAAAGATACCCTTGTAACTTGTTCAAATTTGCTATCGCAAAGCTCGGCTGAAATGCATGTATTTTAGGGACGCCTTAAATATGTGTACGATCCAAAACTAAGCGATATGAGAAATTCGTATTAAGCTGTAAGGAGGATGTAGGAATATAAAATTTGTACGAGCGTTCAGCAGAGCGAGATGCTGAGTCTGGATCATGAATGTGAGAGTTGCTTAGAGCAGATCTATGGAATTGGATAGTGGCATGTGATAGGAATGAGTACCAGCACGGTTCGTGGATGAACCTGATTCTAAGTGGTATATTATGTAACGCCCCGCAACCGCACGGTGCGTTACGCTGAGTCAGATTGAATGAATCAAATGCTGGTTAGATTTGATTGTTGGATTTTTGGGAAGAAGGATTAATCGAGTTGGTTTTAATGTGCAGATGGCTAGCGGGTTCGATAGAAATCAGGTGTTCGTTCAGAATATTTCTGAATAGCTGGATGAAAGCAATAATGCCGTCTTTCTTAATCCGATCGGTCGGATGATTTGGAGAGCACGGCCTGCTCGCACGGTCATACCAGTTGAGTAGATCGTGCTTGCATCGGACCACGGGTTCAAGGGATTGGCCGTATCGGCAGGACAGGATGCTTAACGGGATCAAACATTATGAGTGGGCTCTTTCCCTTCTCCTCTACCCCTTCATGCCTAATAATATAGAAAACATGTAAAAAGGCTTGAACACTTGGACTGGAATATTGGAAATCACTATACTGAGGCGTGCATAGAGTGTACGCCATTGGCTTGGTAGGATTGTGGCTTGATTTGGTTTGTGCGTTGGATAGTTGGAGCTAGAGTCAGAATATTACACTTGAGGCAGTTGGTTGGATAATTGGGATTATGCTTGGACCGTTGGATTGATGCTTTGGGAATATTGGGAATTCGGGCGAGCGAGCGTGCATCCGTACACGAGTATCACTTGGTCGCTTTGTCTTGCAAAGCGAGCAGTTGTGGTTCGAAACCGAACAACTGCATCGACGAGGGCGTTGTGTCGCTTGATGGGGCATTGTGCCACGAATGGGGCATTGTGCCACTGATACGGTATTGTGCCATGGGTTTGCTTTGAGCATGGGTGTTGCACCATTGGAAATACCGTATTGAGAAGAGGCATTGTGCCTATGGAAATACTTAGGATTTGGTGCCTTGGGCTATATGTTGGAAGAATGGTTATGGATTCTTTGGTTGGATATTTTGGTTGGATTTTTGGTTGAACGAGTCTAGGATCGCTTGGTGGGGCGAGAATGTTCGATCCTCTCGTCATACCTACTTGGTGTCTGCATGTCACGGACAACCTGTATTGCACAAGATTTGGTCTCCTCGAACGGGTGCTCCGGGGCACCGGGACCGTTCGTCCATGGAGGAGACATTTGGGTAACGCGTCTTGGGCGCGGTGCCAGCGGTTGGATGCGATCCAGGTGGGTTAGCTACTTAGCGCTGTTTCGAATAGAACTGTATTTGATCAGTCCGATCAAACATCCTTTATGGCTTGGCCAGTGACTTCATATAGATTAGTGTTGGCTTACTTTTCTTTTGTTAGTTTGGCTTTCGCGTAGGCCCGGCCACCTTGCCTCGGCAAGAGTGTGCACTGTGAGATTTGGATTGTAAATGTTGGTTGAGGATGGATATTGAGGTTTGGTTGATGGTTCGATATGTTATCGTGTTGCTTGGACTTGAGCAGGATGGTTTGCATGCTAGTTTCCCTCGAGTTGCTTATATATTTGCTTGTCGTTTGGTTTGAGTTGAGTGCTTACATGCTTAAACTGCTTTACAGCTTTCCTTAACATGTCATCCCTATGCCATGAAATGAATCTAGGATTCAACTAGAAAGATCACCATATAACTGTTTGCATTCACTATTTTACTTAGTGTCGGCTTAGGCGAGTGGGTTACCCCGCTCACCAGTACGGTTGTGTACTGACCCACGTTTGTGGGCATTATTTCAGGTACGCAGGCGTAGTGGCGCTGCTTGGATATACAAGGCATGATGTATGAACTGTAAGTACCTTTGTGGGCTAGAGAAAAGAGCAAGAGTTATTTCATCGCCTTCGTGGCATCGCCTTCGTGTCCTTGTCTTCGATGAGGCATTTCATTTGACCCTATCGTGAGCTTCGCTGCGTATTACTCTGATTATGTGCTTGGTACACAATACTTGACTTCCGCTGCAACTTGGTTGTTTTAATGATAATATTTGGTGTTTGACAACATCGCCTTGTACGAGCGCAACTCCAGGCTCGTACGGCATCACGTCCCGATGAGAACGATGGTCCTGCGGGAGAGCTGTAAATATGGTGATTCACATTCAGCGGGGACTATCGATCTTGCGGGAGATTGGGGCATGACATTCTTTGTGTCCGCGAGTCATTTTGACACACCGACACGGGGCTGTGCCATGTTCGGGCTGTGTCCAGTTTGAGGGCTATTGTGTCCCGTGTCAACCGTATCCTGGCTATGGCATCCGTGTCCGGGCTGTACAGGGCTGTGCAGGGCTGGGCGGAGGTCGGCGAGGCAGATCTGGTGGCAAGGGCACGGGGCTAGGCGGAGGTTGACGACGATGAGTCATGCGGGTGCTGCGGGTGCTGCGGGTGTACAGTGCAGCCGGTCGAGGTTGGAGGATCCGCTCAGGCGAGGTGGCGAGGAGGAGAGGAGGAGGAGAGGTCGGTCGAGGGGAGAGGGGGTGATGGTGGTGGTGCTGGGGTTGAACGGAGGAGATTCGTCGACGGGCACTGTGGGTCGGGGCTGGGAGCGTCGGTGGTTGCGATGGGCGGCTTGGGCGGAGGAGGTTCAGGGCGGAGGTAGTCGGAGAGGGAAGCTCGAAGCGGTGGCTGAGGGTTTTATTCCGGCGTTGAGGCGGAGGAGAGAGGGTTATATAGCGACGCCGGAACAGTGATGTCGGCTAGGTTTAGGATTAGGGTTTCGGTTAGGTAACGGGTCCGGGTCCGCAGGTCGGGTTCAACATGAATCTGGCCCGACCTGATAGTGTTTAAGTATGGTTTCGGGTAGGCGGGTTTCGGGTCGAGTTTAGATCCGACCCGAACCGCTAAGGATGGGTTCGGTTCAGATGAACTGGGTCTGGGTTGGTTTGGTTCAATTGCATCGGGTTTATTTCTGGGTTTATTTTGGTTTAAATAATATATTGGTTTTTAGGGCTTTAAAAATGCTTCCGGGGTCCAATAAATTCCCATAAAATTACTCTATGTCCAGTTTTCTATTTTATACTAGAAAATATTATTTTCATAATATTTTAATATTAATTAACATCATTTAAAAATTCCTTAATCATAAAATACCTTAGTTTTAATTCCCAAAAATTACAAAAAAATTATGTAAAATCCAAATTAAAAATTCCTGAAAATTAAGGGATTTACACAAATAGTCCTTTTGTGCAATATGAACCTGCAATTGTTCGGGACCGTTTGGTCACCAAGGCAATTTTCGAACCAGTGGATTGCATCATGTAAAGTAAAGAAATAATCACATCACATAGAGGATACTTGTTCTGAACAAGAATCAAGAATTAACATATCATGCATCCCGTGAATCTGAGACCCATGACTTACAAGTTGCGGACAACTTGTGCACAAGGTATTAAATCGGTTCTACGGATGATCTCTGGGGCACTAGGACCGATCCGATCCGATCAGGATGGAACATCTGTTAGTCTATCTATTTTAAGGCATGTTGGTGTATAGCCCCTTGTGAACCTTCTTCACGCCATTTTTGCTCTTAGACTAAGTAGTCATCTGTTCGTGCAGGATGGATATGATGCCCCGTTCCTTGAGTTACATACCATTCTCGCTCTTACCTACACCCATCCTTTATGGCTGTGCCGGTGACTCCAATTCATATAGATCATCCTCGCTTAGCCGTAATCCGCATGCGAGTCATTGCATTATGCCAAGTAAATCTGGATCACCTAAACGGATATGAGTATAACACACTTATACATAATTAAACACTTGAACATCTTCTGCAACACTTCTGGATAATTCGTGTAACTCCTGCACCTGAAACAGAACCTCGCTCATTATACTTGTGTTTGCTTATGCAATTGCCCCTAGATTAGATTTTATATATATAACATTCGTGCTTGGTTTAACTTGGTTTGCCTTGGACAGGAAAGGACAAATGGTAAGTTGGTAAGTATCGTCGTGTTTCTCTTATATCGTACGGTGTACTGCCACATACATTAGGCTTTTTATTATGCCATAAAACTGATCATAAGGCAAGAATAGAATAATAACTTAATAGATGGTGAATGAAACCTATATAATGTGTTTGGATTTGTCGAGCGGGCGAGAAGCTTTCCCACCAGTGCATTCATGTACTGATAACCCACCAGATTGCTTGTAGGGTGTGGGAGAACCTCGTTCGGTGTGGAAACCCCCTTCGTGCGAGCTAAGGCAGGGAGTTCGCTTTGGAGCCTTGGAACGTTGCATCCGAAACTGAAGCATATATACAAGACATAATGTTGAAACATCGCCTTTGTATCATTCCAAAAATATAGCAAATTGGCACGCTTTTACTATTTCGAGAGAGAGGGGCTTGAGCGACTTGTAATCTCGACCTAGTGCCACTAGTAACACTTGTTCAATATCAATAAAGAGCTGGTTTTACTTCTATGCTTGTCTTATTCAATGCTTCCGCTATTGACAACTCTATGAACTTGTTACCAATCACCTGTTCATTCTTATTTTTGCTGCATTCAGACTATCTGTGCGACTCTGTGGTTTAGACATTTTACCGCCTGTTAGGATTATGGCCTTGTACGAGTGCAGCTTGAGCTCATACGGAATCACGTCCATATGGGAAAGATCATCCCGCGGGAGCACTGATGTGGTGATTCACGCTTAGCGCAGACAGCCGATTACCAACGGGAGATCGGGGCATGACAATAGCAGCCCTCCTTTCGGTCCACAGTCGCAAGATCTCGAGAACTCCCCCCTGTCCTCTCCAGTGACTTGGGTCTTCCTTTCCTATAGGAAGCTACAAAAGCGGACTTCTGTGACGATTCCACTTGCTTACGTCGGATCTCCTCGTTCAACAAGCTAATTTTGACTGCCTCCATCATGACAACTCCCCCAGGCGCGAAGTTGCTCACCGACACCACCAATGTCTCCCATCTTTCCGGCAGAGAACTCAAAAGCAAAAGGGCCTAAAGCTTATCATCAATCACCATCTTCATTGCAGATAGCTGATTGATAATACCCTAAACCTCGTTCAGATGTTGTGCCACTGGGGAAACCTCCGTGTACTTCAGGTTGACGATTTGGCGAATCAAAAATGCCTTGTTGCCAGTCGTCTTCCTTTTGTACAACGAATGCAGCTTCTCCCACAATACTTTTGCCGAACTCTCCATGGACACGTGGTGAAACATCGAGTCGTCTAGCCATTCATGGATGAATCCAACGGCCTTCCGATCCAGTCATTTTCAATCTTCAGCAGCTTTGTCCGATGGGTTAGAATTGTCGCCCTCCAACGGACCAGGCAAGTCCTTGCACCAGAGTAGATCCTCCATCCTTGGCTTCCAAATTGCCCAATTCCCCCCTGTGAAGGTAATCATACGGGTGTTCATCTGCTCCGTAGACATAGTTATTGTAACCAAAACTAGTAGCTCCGATACCAGATGTTGGGAAACGGACGTACCTTGTAGGCATTCTAACACCGTGTTTGAGAGTGTTTGCAAGGAAAACTTTAGACCAACCCACCTGAGATAACCAACCCATGTCTAACGAACACCAAGCACAGATAAAGACAAGTATATGGCGGTGACTACGTCACTTGGATAAATTCTAACCTTTTTAACTCAAGTAAAATTACAATATTGACAAAATCAATATTGAACCCTTTGCCCTAATAGATTCAACCCCCTCACCACACTTAAGAAGAAAATAAAGAGATTATAATTGAAATCACTCACCAACCCGTAACAATCTCCCTGAATGAAGGTGATGACTCCTCGATCAGATCTCTTTCTTTCTTCAGTCTTGGATGGTGATGTCCTAAGAGCCAAGCACATAATTTCTTTTAGATTTTTTGTGGACGAGCACCCCGAATCTTCAACTTGTGCTATTCTTTGTGCCTCCACCCTCCTATATTTATAGGATGATAAATCTTATTTTATGTCATAATAGGATTTTCTAAAATAGAAAACCTTAAAATAAGGATTATATTTCACCTAAAATAGTCCAACACCAATTATGGACGTTTAAATATGGTCAAATTAAATATTTGATACAAATTTAAAATCTAATCAAATCTTACATTTAATGTAGATTTTCAAATTATATCAAATCAAATCTTTGACCATATTTGGGCTCCAAAATTTACCAAATCCATATTGTACCCCAACAATGATGGCCATTTTGGTTGCTAGGAGTTGGAATTCCAAATAAAATAAAATAAGTAACCATCGTGGTAATGAGATTCCTGAAATTGCATGTCCTCGCCTTTTTGTAGTAGAAAGATTTAAAATTATTTGAACTATAATTCCGTTGTTTGGTTAGGCCATCTACAATAGGGATTTCTATCTCCCATATTTTTATACTATAATTCTTTTTTAGAAAAAAAAACTTCTCTCAACATTCGTTTCTGTTCCATTTTTCATTCTCCGTGGTGCTAATGTAGGATGAAGAATTTCTCCGAGAGTCTCTCATAAAAATTATCCATCTCTCATAGAATTTAATATTAGACCTATTTTTGAATTAAATCATTAAATTGATCATTTTATTTTCTACTATATAGGATAAAAATTAATTTTATTTTCTGCCAAGTAAGACAGAAATTGAGAACATTGGAGAGTATTTTTTTGGATACAATTTCTATGTAGAAACTCTGCCAACTAAGATAAAAAAATTCTTAGTAGGAAAGAAACTCAAATTTAGAATTTTTTTTTAGTAGGATAGCCTTAGTTGGAATGAAGTTGTGGGCCCCATAAAGAAAATTTTGATATCGTGGCAAACTATTTCAGGAAATGTTTTTAAAGAACTTCCACTCCTTGTAATACGGAAGTAAGAATTGAGATTTTAAGTGAGAATTGCAATTATGACTTTCTTGGCAACCGATGTCAAATTTCTGATATTGAGATTCTGGGAATTGTATTTCCCTGCAAGAAATTAGCCCTTGATGATAAAAAGAAACAATCTATCATATGGATCTCAACCAAATAAAAGCATGCAACTCCTTTTAGTTTTACTTTAATACAAATGATCCTGGACAAATAACTTATCTTAAAAAAAAGGCAAAAGAATTAGATAATAGAAAGACATACTTTATTGACCTTAAAGTTCTCATTTTTTTCATTTAGTTTAGTTTTCAAAAATCAAAAGTTGGAGAAATTAAGAAAAGCTAGATATTGTTAGGAATTAGCTTATATTACTAGGCAAATTCTATAGGAACTATAATAGTTACTTAGGACAACCTATTACTTCAAGACAGTCCAGATTTTTGTGACTTTTATTTAGGATATTCCAAAATTTACTCGGGACAACTCACCCCCCCAAACCTTTTCAAAATCCTTCATTCTAAATTTCTACTATCTCTCTTCAAATTCCCAAACCCACAAACCCTAATCCTAACCCTAACCCTAACCCTAACCCTAACCCGAACCCCAAACACAACTCCAACTCCAACCGCCGGAGGAGGCGACGGGAGGCGAAGGCAGAGGCAGAGGCACGTGTGCGGGGGGCTGCGCACGACGGAGGCACGCACTCGCGGGGGGCTGCACGCGGCAGAGGTCGACATCTCGGCGGCAGAAAAGCTGATTCTCAAGTGGAACCCCATCGCGAGCGCACTGTCACGCCCCGATCCCGAAAGGGTCATTCGTCCTCGCCGAATCCTTTAAGGAACCGATTCGTCCTCGCTGGGGCGTGATGCAGTTTTCTAAGTTACGACTCAGATGGACTAGCCACAAGCCCAATTATATAGTGCCTGGGAAGTGGAATCGGAGATAAAGGAGAAGTATCCTTCGTTGTTCATTTTGGAGGCATGGACTTCAATCTATACAAGGGCATAATGTACAAACGGCGTGGACTATCTGATGGAGCGCGCCCTGCATTTTGAGTTATCTTTTGTAATGCAATTCAAATAGCCGAGAAGGCGCATCAATGTAAACTCTATGTAAATTACTCTGAATTATCAAAGAAAAAGCATGTTTCTTCCGCACTTGTGTTCAAATCTCTGTGAATGTGTTTTATAAATTGTGTTTCAAAATGGGTTCCTAAAACTGCAAGTTTTTGCCTTGTGCGAGCGCAACCCCAGGCTCGCACGGCATCACGCCCCAGCGAGGACGAATCGGTTCGATAAAGGATTCGGCGAGGACGAATGACCCTTTCGGGATCGGGGCGTAACACAAACGTCCTCCCCTCTTCATCGCCCCCGCCCGCGTCCGCCCCACTCCCCGTAGCCCCGCGCCGCCACCGCCAGCCCACATCTATAATGACCCATTCCGCTCAAACGGACTGCCGATTCAAACTATGAAAGTGCTATGACCCGACTCGCTTTGCTCAGTGAGAATACCCGTTTGAGGCAAAAGGATTTCCCAACTTGGCCCTTCAGGAGTTTCGGCTTAGGCTTTCAGAAGCTCGCTCGGAGTATCGCTCGATTGAGATAAATCATCGCTAAGGTGGGTGGCTACGATAAACTTGTCTTTGCTTAGCCAGCACACTTAAAATATGGATGATACATGCTAGTCGCTAGGTGAATCACCCCCTACATGCTAATAAGAATACAACACACCTAACTAAGGGAATAATCCCAACTTGTATTGCTTGTGTTAGAACATGGAAATAAAAATTTGCTTATAATTGGATCCTCGCATGCTACCTTTGCCTTGTGCAACTAGACCCCGCTATGCCTCGAGTAGAACGATATGTATGTACACTTCAAAGTGCTCTGCTTCACTTACTTACACTGCACGACCCGAGATTATGTCGCTCGGTAAGTCCCTTTACGGTTTCACCGTCGTTCTACCCTTAGACCCGTGCCAAAGTGAATACTTATGTTCTATGTGAATGCAATGCTTGCCTACTTATATGCTAACTTGTGTTAGTTGCCTCGTTTCGATGCTTGTCGCATAAACTATGTCACGACCGTATAACACTATCTATGTCATGCATTCATTTAGTTCTCCTCAGAAGACTATCGAATAGTCGTTCCATGGATGTGTAAACCTGAAAGTATCCGGGACCGTTAGGTCACTAAGGCAGTCCCCGAACCAGGGGAATGCATCAAGTCAAGTTAAACAATGAACGAAAATTATGTCAAGTAAACCAAAGAAATACAGCTCGTGGAGCAATACTCGTTCAGAGCAAGAATCAAGATTCAAACATCTTGTGTATCTCGTGCATCTTGTGAATTTGGAAGACCAATAATTGTATGTCGTGGACTACTTGGAAATAAGGTCAATGGTTCCTGCGGACGGTCGTTGGGGCACTGGTACCGATCCGATCCGGATGGAACTTCACGATAGTCTCATTATCTGGACGGGATGGTCTGTAGCCACTCATGAATCTTTGTTGCATTCCATTCTCGTCCAAGACTATAACTCGTCCTTTATGGCTATGCCAGCGACTCATGTTCATATAGATAAGTCATCCTCGCTTAGAGGCAATCCGTATGCAAGTTATTGCATCGCATCGAGAATATCTGAAATACCTGAACGATCATAAGTATAATACACTTGTACATATGGAACACTTCAATATCTTATGCAACACACTTGATAAATTGAGTAACTCGTGCACCCAAAACCTAATCTCGCTCATAACACTTGTGTTTGCATATGATATTGCCCCTGGATTCAATATACATATACTCGTGCTTGAATTAACTTGGTTTGCCTTAGACAGGGAAGGACAAATGGAAAGTTGGTAAGTCTCGCTGTGTTTCCTCTTATATCGCACGATGTACTACCTCACGAGTTAGGCTATTCATCATTGCCATGGAATTGATCCTAAGGAAAGATTAGAAAGATAACTTAATAGATGGTGCACGGAACCTATTGAACGTGTTTGGATTTGTTGAGTGAGCGAGTAGCCTCCCCACTAGTGCATTCATATACTAATAACCCACTAGATTGCTTGCAGGGTGCAGAAGAACCTTGTTTGGTGCGGATGCCTCCTTCGTGCGTGCTAAGGCATGGAGTTCACTCTGGAGACTTGAAGCGTTGCGTCCGGAACTGAAGCACATATACAAAACATAATGTTGGAACATCTCCTATGTATTATTCCACAATTGTAGCCACTTGGCACGCTTTTACAGTTTTAGAGAGAGGCTTGAGCGACTTGTAATCTCGGCCTAGCGCCGCCTATAACACTTGTTCAATGTTAATAAAGAGTTTGCTTACTTCTATATTTATGTTATTTAATGCTTCCGCTATCGACAACTTTGTGAACCTGTTACCAATCTCCTATGCATTTATAATTTTGCTGCACTCGGATATTCTGTGAGACTCTGTAGCTTAGACCACTTATCGCCTGTATGAACTACGGCTTTGCATGGGCGCGGCTTACGCTCGTGCGGCGTCACGCCCAGATGGGTCAACCGATCATTCTGCGGGAGCGCTGGAACGGTGATTCGTTCCCAGCCGGGACCACCGATTAGCCTGCGGGAGATCGGGGTGTGACATATTGGTATCAGATCATGGCTATACGCCTTTGGACTTCGTTTTAATTTTCTCAGTTTCGAAAGCTCGTTTATGGGTTATGTACATATGCTCTCTCTCAATGTCCCATCAGAATTTTCCAAACAATAAGTCTAAATACTTTTAAAAAGGGCATGTTAATGATATGATTGTTATACGAAATTGTGATACGAAGGCCTTTATGCCAACCTGTACTAGACTTGTGGGATTAGACTCGTTCTAGAATTTGCAAGATATGTGCAAACCTGAATACCTATATGTAATTACCTAGCTGGTTAGTGTGCGGAATCAAATATTGCCTGAATGGTTAGCTATACACAAAACCTTTCGGCTAAGTTGTTGTGTATCGCACGCGAAGACCCTTTGGTGCTAGAAAGTTGCAAATAAGATTGGGATATTGTTCAGGAAAATGATAAGTCAGACTTAGAATGACAATCGATATAAATATTTTCAGATTATCGCTTATGCGAATATAGAGAATCGTGCTTGGATTGGAAAATAGCTCGAACGATATTTTATGTTGGAAGATACAAATCGAATATGGTTTACTTGGATGACTATCAGGGATATATATACGAGACTAAGATTTATCAAGCGATGCCTAAGTATCGTACAAGAATTTTAGGGAAAACTTGGAGAATATACTAGCGATTGATGCAAACATCGATTGAGAATTTAATTGGATGATTCAATTCTGAGTGTTGTATGGATCATTTAGAAACGTCTAAATGGATTCATAGGTCTCGTACGATAGTCATATTGAACGATTTAAGAAATATCTTGAATAAGTAATAAGGCTTATATCGAATAGGGATTCACGAAAATGGAAATCGATATCTTGGTTAAGGAAACTTGTTAAAAACTTGGAGTATCGTGCGAGCAATTTTGGATTAAAATAAACGGATTGAACTTGAATACAATATCGCTCGAATAGAAGTTAGCCCAAAAAAGAAATATTATGATTTGATGAAAGAGATAAGAGATAATGGATTTGACTTGGAGTTTGGAAGAACGATCTTGAAATCAAGTTCGAAAAGATAACCTTCGAAATCAGTCCCAGCGAGAACGATTATCCTGCGGGAGCGCCGATGATAGAACTTATGGGATCATGTTCGGTGATTATTCCAAACGAACTCGATGAATAGATCGTATAAAAAAGATGGAATAGAACTTTGGCCTTGATATTTGAAACTAGTTGCTTGAGGAATGCCAAAAGTAGACTATGGATTTACCGAACGGTAACATTAAAGTTGGATGATTTTGCTAAACGAATTATAATCACTGCATGAATGGACTTGACTCGATGAATATGTAACTTGGATAAAGCAAGGTAGAATATTAAGGTGTCTCGATCATTTTGAAGATAACCATAACGTTCAAACGTTCTTGTCTTGTGCGATCGTAAATCTATGCTCGTACATGCGCCACGCCCGGATTATGACGATTATCCAGCGAGAGCATTAGCATGGTGATCTCACATCCATCGAGGGTGATCGAACTTGCAGGAGACCCGAGCGTGACAACTAATGGATCGTCTTGACTTTTGGTTCGACACTATAATATCCCAGTCCTAAAATACGTAGGACTAGAAATACATAACATGCCAGCTACGCATTCGACCAGACTCTGGTCCGACTCGAATACGTATAAGCTATATAATAAGGATAAATAAATACTGAGATCTCTATGTCTCAATCCACATAAAGGACAAAATATCAATAATGAACTACATGTGCTAAAGTCGGCCGCTGTAGAAGCATGAAAAATATGCTGCCTAGTTATACGCAGTGTTTCAGTGCTGTATGGCATAAAATATAACTTCAGAGCCATCGGCGTACAACAGAGCTTTTTCTCTAAGTACAGCATAAAATATAAGCTCAAGGACAATCCGCATAATGTAGTATTTCCAGGCTGCTTCAGCGTAAAAAGGGTATTATATCGCCTTTATGGCGTAAAACTCATTCACTTTTAATGCAGCATGGAAGTGTACGAGGAACGCTTCGTATTCCTCGAATGAATCTGTCAGATCATGCAGTGAACCTGACTCCTGACAAAGAGTACTGTACGACTATCCAGACGACGGTTGTAATGGTGGTACGATACAGCGACCCAAACCGCCATTTAGTGACATTTTCTTGGCATAAACTGCTTTTATGCATACAAGGGAATACGCTGCCTAGTTTTACACAGGCAGATATAAGCTTTTTACGCTCTGCAGAAGACAAACAGACTGCCACGTCAAAAGCTGCTCTTCGTACAGAGCTCGAGGCACGTCTCTGTATTTAATGCTCAGAATGGTGGCAGATCTTCGAGACACGTCTCTGCATTTAATGCTCAGAATGGTGGCAGATCTCTACATTTAATGCAAGAGATTTGATTATATCTCCAAAGACAGGGCAAGCCATAATTACGGCTAATATGTCTACATCATCACCCCTGCATATTTTTCCATCAGGCTATTTTCAGCTATAGGAGCACGTTGTACGCTATCTCCTTAGAATACGCCACCGGGCTATTTTCAGCTATAGGAGCACGCTGTACGCTATCTCCTTGAAATACGCCAACTCAGACTATATCTGCATTTGTGTGTGAGAAGGCTATTTGGTCCAGAATACGCTCAAGGTCTCAGTCAAGGAAGGAGGATCAGCTATCTTTTATGCTAGCCACCTATCCATGTAGCATCAGGCTTCTACGCCTACAAGGCTTCTACGCCTATTTGGCTTCTGCGCCAACCTGACAACTATTTGGCCCCTACGCGATGGTGACAGTTATTGGCTTCTACGCCAACCTTTTCTTCGCAAGGGACAGTTACCTATGTGACTTGCACGCCGTGATCTTCGCAGCAGTTATACGCATTATCTCCTAATGGGACACACGTCACATGCTTATTCAGAAGATCATCTATACGTTGGTAGCAGTTATTATAACTGTCGCGTAAAAAGTTCCATACTCTCCACTATCCGGCTTCTACGCCGACCGGACGGTTACTGTCACTAAAACTCTATAAATAGAAACCTCTATTGACAGAGGTCCAGGGTCAAAGAGTAAGGTCAAAAAGGTTGGAGAATAAAAGTCAAAAATTATAGAAAGAGAAGAGCTCAGATAGAGAGTAGTGGTCGACGATTTTGGCATCGAGCATCCACTCCCCTTTGCAATCTTCGAAGCTTTTCTACCTTCTATAGCACTTCTTCATCATCGTGTGGTCCAAGGGACAAAGTGATCGACTGCAGATCAGACTCCTATAGCAATATTTACCCAGATTAAAATTTGTACTTAACATCCTCGTATAGGATTAATAGTACTTCTTGTTTGTAAACCTAAGAAAGGGTTTTTGTATAAACCTAGTTTTATTTCTTCCGTTTATTATCAAACACAAGATAGCGACTCTGCTGGGACCTCTTTCTCATCTGACGAGAAAGCAATTACTCAACACGATGCAGTATCAGTAGGATCATAAAAAAGACCCTGGTCGTCCAGTTCGACCAGTCTGCCTACGAAGATATGCTTCGAGCAGGGGGTAGCTCTTACTCTCTCTATGTCCAAGATAACAGGAAGCTACGTAAGGTCTAAATGCCCAAGACATCCCCTACCATTCCTGCCGACTCTCCGGTTTCTCCGACCAGCCAGGTTGTAGCTGTGCAACCTTCACGCTCCGGGCGTAAAACTCTGTCTCCCGTCTGTGACGTGGCAGACAAAACTTCTGACAATGCCTCAGTGCTAGTCCAGAAGTCTACTTCGCGCTCTGCGCATAAAGCTCTGTCTTCCGTCTGTGACTTGGCAGACAAAACTTCTGACAATGCCTCAGTGCTAGTCCAGAAGTCTACTTCGCGCTCTGCGCATAAATCTCGGTCTCCCGTCTGTGACGTGGCAGACAAAACTTCTGACAATGCCTCAGTGCTAGTCCAGAAGTCTACTCCGTGCTCTGCGCGTAAAATTCAGTCTCCCGTCTGTGACGTGGCAGACAAGATTTCTGATAATGCCTCAGCGCCAAATCAGAAATTCCAAACGTGATCTACGCATAAAAATGCATCTGCCCTCCGCAGAAAAGCAGATGATCCCTACAATCTACGCAAGGGTAAACAAGTGGCGGACTACTCAACTTCTCAGCCTTTACGCCAACAAGGGAAGAATCTGCCCACCCTCCGGATTATGCGAGAAGCTGATGGCCGATTGAGGGCTTCCTTAGTTTTATGCCAGCCTGAGCAGAACTCCAAAATACGCCAAGTGAAGCCCCTCAGCGTAAAGAAGGCTCAGTTTACGGAAAGACACACTCCCCGGGGATCATCCGCTACCCAGATGGCCAACCTGTTGTATACGGGTGGCACAGGGAGAATTATGGTTCCCAACATCCGCATGCCAATTGATGTGAACAGGAGGAACAAGCCTTCTTCTTCTTCTGTTAATCCTCCTGACTTGCGTGAATATCTGATCCAGAAGCGCAAGGATAGGGGATCTTCCACCATGTCTACTATGCCTCCTAGGGAGCACTATTGTAATAGTCATAGGATTGTAGTTAATTATTGCTGTTCTGAAGCAAAACGGTCAGTTTTCGACCGGTTGAACTATTCTCTATCTTTCCAGGAATAAGAGCCCACACATGCATCAGTGAACATGGCTTCACATGTTCCTAGAGGAAGATCAAACTCAAGACGTCATCCCTCTAGAACTCCAAGCCAAAGGAGATTCGACAAGCTCCTTAAGAACACTGAAGCTGGGGTGTTCCGAAACACCCGTTCGATGTCGCGACAACCGGCTTCGTACTCTTCTGATTCCGACATTGGGGGTCGCTAGTTTCCCGAATCAGATACTGAAAGTATAGAGTCAACTTCTACAGAGACCTATACTAACCCTTCAATGACACCCAGGGAAATGGGAGTCTATGCCATTGGAGATAAACGCGAGGAAGCTTCCCCGTCGGGGAGCACTGAGCAACGCATTGCTGTACTGGAGACATCTCTGAAGGAGATACAGTCAATGATGTAGAATATGCACTAGATAATGCTGACTCAACACATAGCTGCTATGGCTCAAGCATCGGTCCCTCCAACCCAGATACGTGTGGGGGTGGACTTACCACCATCCAACGCGAATCAGGAGCCTGCTCTAGATCAAGAGTCAGCAGCTCCACCACTTCCTAACTCGGAGAATATACTACCTACTGCTGGAGTTGTAGTACAACCGATCCCTCATCACTCCGTGGTCCCCCTACCGGTTGAAGATCCAATGCAGGCAGTGCGGGAGTTGAAAGCCCAATTTGATGCCTTGAAGCACAAAGATCAGCTCAAGAAATTGGGAATCAACCATCCTTACCCCGCTATTTGGGATGAGGTCCCTTTTCCTCCTAAATACAAACCACAGACCATGGCTTTGTTTGAGGGGAAAATATCACCGAGCCAGTACATGAACTACTTCAGTATGATGATGGTGTTATTACAAGGGAATGACGCCCTTCTCACTCGAGTGTTCAAAGGTTGTCTCTCGGGAGTGGCTTATCAGTGGTACCGTAGTCTTGCGGACAACTGTATTACTTTCTTTAAAGATTTCAAGACTTTATTCTTCTTATGATTCTACGAAGGAGGGATGGACATGTCTATGTCCTCTCTCATCGAAGTGAAACAGAAGGAAAAAAAGAACGTTCATACTTTCATCGAACGTTTTCATCAAGCCACTTTGCAAATGCCTCCCGGAGTTCCAGACTCGGCATTGGTGGACATTTGCAGGAAGAACCTTCTTCCGGTGATCTCAGTATTCACAGGACCATATCAGTTCCAGGATTGGCCCTCGTTCATTATCTCAGCGGTGGCCGCTGAGGACAACAGTCGGAAGGCGCGTGATAATGGCATCATGATCTCTGCCTCTGATAGAGGTAAAAGGCCATCCTCCAGCATCGACCATCCACGTGGTTCCAAAGGAAAAGAAGCTCTGGCGATTAATACGTCCAGGCAAAAGACTGTGGCAACCACACAGACGAAACCTAGGACTTCCAGGCCCATTGAAGTGTACTCTTTCGACAACGATGATATTTTGAGCATATTCGAGTGTCTCGTCAAAAGCAGCAAGATTACCCTCCCTGAGGTGAAGCTGCCTAATAAATTCGGCAGTACTAATAATCCCAAGTACTGCATCTTCCATAGATACATACACCACCCTACAAAGGCGTGTTATGTACTAAAGAGGAAGATCCAGGAGCTGGTCGATGCTAAGGCCGTCACTCTGCGCAACAGCGAGAAGACGGTCACAGCCAACATGATCTCTTTACAATTTGGCAATCTGCCTCCCCAAGAAGTCCCGGATGGTGTTATACATATTTCCCGGACAACGATGAACATCGTTAATCTCCCTCCAGCTAGGGGTCAAAATCAGCTCCTGGTATCCCTAACTACCCAGCGGGGCAAGATTATGTGGGTTCATCCAGATCTGGTGTCAGAGATCGAGGAAGAGACTCAAGCTGCTAAGGCTAAGTCTAAGAAAAACTCGAAGCGTAAACCATGTCACATGGTTACAGTATACTCGGCATCAAAAGATGAGGTTTTGGCTACTGGAACCCGTTCAGGGAAAGCTTACCTTAAGGACTATGGAGCAAGTCAGGAAGATGCGTCGGCAGACGCTTCAGCTGCCAAGCCTTCAGAACCGAAACCCGCCATACCAGAGGCCGGTCCTTCGAGACCAACTTCGGCTGACAAGGGAAAGCAAAAAGAAGTGCGCTTCGATAAACCTTTGAAGAATATTCAAAGCAAAGGTTTAGAGAAGCCGTATAACTTCGACATCCTGGCCCAGTTGGCTCATACACCAGCCAGATTATCCATTTTTGAATTACTCAGGCTTTCTAAAGACACTCGTCAAGCCTTGAGTAAAGAATTAATGCAGGCGGATGCATACTTGACCCAGCTCAAGTCCCCTAATGAAGAACCTGTGGCATGTCCTCAATTTTATAGTGTGATGGAGGTGGTCCCGAATATCACTTTCACCCAAGATGACATGCTGTTAAAACATAACAGGCATGACAGACCCCTCTATTATACCGGATACGTCGGTTTCATGGAGGTCGACCGGATTCACATAGATTCGGGATCATCGATCAGCATCATTCCTCATAGTCTGCTCAGACCGCTGAGGTTTCCTACCAGTGAATTGGTTTACACCACCACTACAATCGTGGGTTTCAACGCCAGGAAAAGTAAGCCGTTAGGGAAGATTCGTCTGAGGATCCAGATTGGCGACCTCAGATCAGTGGCTACATGCTATGTCATTGATTCATAGGTGTCCTACAATATTTTGCTGGGCAGACCTTGGATCCACGACCATAACATTGTTCCTTCGACTCTACATCAATGCTTTAAATATATAGATGCCAAAGGAACAGTACAAATGGAGTTTGCTGACCTTAACCCGTTTAAAAGAGTAGAATCCTACTACTCTGATGCCATGTTATACACTCAAGACTACATGGAGGAGGTGTCAGGCAAAATAGAGAAGGAATCCCACCGGGAGCCAGAAGAACCCTCTGCCAAGCAACCTCTGTCAATCAAGGTGAAAGGGCGAACTACTCGTCTGAAAGCCATGGAGCCCATGGCTATCCACCTGAACAAAACCAGGTCAGGAAAAGGAGGTGATCCTCTAGTGATCACTTTGAACCAGAAGCCTCCACCCTTGGTCATCAACCTTTGGTGCAACAAGCAACCGATTGATATAAATACAACCAGGAACGTGGTTTCTGATGATAATAAAGATCCTCTTTTCCAGTATATTGACGCTCAAATTCCAAATCAGGAATCCTCTCCCCATGACGATATAGAACCTATAGCACAAAAATTCTTGGAAGCTATAGATTCCTATCATCCGTATGTGTGGGAAGTAGCATCATCATCTAATGTGATCACGGCATATGGACCACATGAGGATTCTATCTTCATTGTCCCGCCTACTTGCAGCAGTCAGCGTTCAATAGTCTTCGATCGCATGCGCAATGAACCGACTGTACAAGAAGATTCTCTCGATAACGATGCTAGTAAAATGCAGGTTCACAGATACAGCCCGCAAGCTTTAAAGATCATGCAAAGTATGGGTTATGACTTGAAGCTGGAACCAGGCCTCAACTACGGGAAAGGCAGACGAATGTCGTTGCACGGTGATCCCTACTGTCAACAAACTCGTTTCGGGTTAGGGTATACCACCTTTCTTGCAAGTTCTGAGTCAAATAAGGATATCTTCCCTCTTCTCAAAATGGCTTTTCACCCTCCGGCTCATATGATGCTCTTGAACAAGCATTATCAGTAAATACGGTATTGGCAGATTCCTTTGAAGCAGACGAATAAGAATCTGAACCTTTTGAGAATGACTCTTGGGCTCAGCAAATGGATAAACAGTGGAAACTCCGGTTCGAGCAGAGAGAACCTTCCACTGAAGATAAAGTTATCCAGATTGATATTGGGGATGAACTTTCGCCAAAGCCGATATTTATCAGTAATAATCTTTCCGAAGAAGAAAGGAAAGAAATAATCCAACTGATAAGAGAATATATCGACGTCTTTGCGTAGAATTATGAGGATATGCCAGGTCTTGATCCAAAGGTGGCTACTCATAAACTCAATATATTGCCCGATTTGAAGCCTGTGAAGCAACACCAACGCCGGTTCCGCCCGGATATGATGGACGCCATTGAAGCTGAAATCAAGAAGTTGATAGCCTGCGGCTTCATCCGGGAAGAACAATATCCCGACTGGGTCGCCAATGTTGTCCCGGTCATGAAGAAAAATGGGAAAGTACGTGTCTGCATAGATTACCGAGATTTGAATACAGCCTGCCCCAAGGATTAATTTCCTCTTCCCATCATTGACGTCATAATCGATAATATATGCGGTTTTGAATGTATGTCTTTCATGGACGAATTTTCAGGATACAATCAAATCAAGATGCATCCTGAAGACGAGAAACATACTGCCTTCCGAACACCATTAGGGGTATATTGCTATACGGTCATGCCCATCGGATTGAAAAACGCCGGAGCTACGTACCAATGGACTATAAGTAACATATTCCATGAGCATTTATGCAAAACAGTAGAATATTACGTAGACGATATAGCTGTCAAAAGCTGCCGCAAGGACAATCACATCCAAGGCTTGAAGACAGTGTTTGAATTGATGTGCCAACATCAACTCAAAATGAATCCTACAAAGTCCTTTCTGGGTGTATCTAGTGACAAATTCCTGGGATTTGTCATTACCGTTAAAGGCATTCAAGTGGACCCTAATAAAGTCAAGGCCATCTTAGAAATGCGACCACCCTATAACCTGAGGGAAGTCAAGGGATTTCAAGGTCGTCTGGCTTATATCCAGAGATTCATATCCAACCTCTCTGGGAGATGTCAGCATTTTTCTCGTCTCATGAAGAAAGGTGTATCCTTCGTATGGGACGAAGCCTGTCAGCAAGCGTTTAATGATATCAAACGCTATCTCACTAATCCTCCAGTTCTGGTGCCTCCCGTCATAGGAAGACCATTCTTGCTGTATGTTTGAGCGATGGATCATTCTATGAGAGCTCATCTCGCATAGAAGAACGATGTGGGTCATGAACAGGCTATCTACTACCTAAGCAGGATGATGGTCGGAGCTGAACACCGGTACAACCAAGTGGAAAAAGAATGCTTGGCTCTGATGTTCGCTATTCAGAAAATGCGACACTATGTCACAGTCCAGACCATTCATATCATCTCCAGGATCAATCCTCTTCGGGTATTAATGAACAAGCCCAGTGTTCTTAATTCCTGACTCGCGACTTAGGCGATGTTATTAACACTGTATGACATGGTGTACGTCCCTCAGAAGTCCATCAAAGGCCAAGCGTTGGCTGATTTCCTAGCTACTCATCCGATCCCGGAGACTTCCAAACTATACGAGGACATTCTTGATGAAGTTGCAGAATGTAATTCCGCAATGGAAAGTGGTACATTGCAACTATTCTTCGATGGTGCCTCCAAGGCTGGTCCCAGGGGAAACGTGGTTTCAGGAGTAGGAATTATCCTGGTTACTCATGATAAACTCATCATCTATCGAGTATATTCTCTTAGCGAGCCATGTTCTAATAATGTGGTGGAGTATAACGCTCTACTAATCGGGCTCCAAGTCGCTAAAGAATTGGACGTCGAATCTCTGGAAGCTTTCGGTGATTCTCTGCTGATCGTCAATCAAGTCAGAGGAATATATGAAGTCCGGAATCCAGACCTCATCCCTTATCACCAAGCAATGATCGAAATAGCTATGTCTTTCAAAAGGTTCTTCCTAGAACATGTGCCTCGATCTCAGAATCTGGAAGCTGATGCCCTAGCCAGTCTAGTTGCAGATTTAGCTATTCCTATAAGAAGGCAGAATTCGGAGATCCTTCTTAACAGTGATTTATTCTGTGTGAAAAATAACTTTCACATAGAACGCAGCTACGCTGTGAACACCGATCCTCCCAAGAGAGACTGGAGAAGTCCCTTTATAGATTTTGTTGCATACGGAATCTTGCCGGAGGACCCTAAAGAAGCAGTATCCGTCAAAAGACGATCATTACGCTTCTATTTTGATGTGTCTTCACAATGTCTATATCGCCGGACCTACGACGGACTGCTATTAAGATATCTCTCTGATGACGAGGCACAGCGGATTATCCGTGAAGCTCACGACGGCATATACGGAGCGTATCAACCCGGTCCTAAGCTACATGATCATACCAGGAGGATGGGTTATTACTGGCCTACTATGATCACAGATGCAACAAAGTATGCAAGACAATGCAAAGCCTATTAGGTTCATGCAGACTTTATACATCAACCTTCTGAACATTTACACCCTACAGTAGCATCCTAGCCGTTTGAAGCATGGGGTATGGATATTATTGGTCCTATTCACCCGTCTTCTTCCAGAGGTCACCGGTTCATATTAGCTATCACAGATTATTTCTCCAAATGGGCAGAGGCGATCCCTCTTGCTGAGGTGAAGACATCTAACGTGATCAACTTCATCAAGCATCATATCATTTATCGTTTCGGAATACCCCGAAGGATAATTCATGACAATGGGCCTCAATTCATCAGCCAAGCATTTCATTAATTTTGTAATAAAAATCGGATACAAAATGTGGCCTCTACGACATACAATCCTACTGCTAATGGTTTAGCAGAAGCTTTCAACAAAACCATTATCAAACTCTTGAAAAAGTTCGTCTCTTCGAACAAAAGAGATTGGAATAAGAAGCTAAGAGAATGTCTCTGGGCATATCGCACAACGGTACGAGCACCAACAGGTTGTACCCCATTCTCATTGGTTTACGGGAGTAAAGCAATTCTCCCCATAGAAATCCAAATTCTGTCACTCAGGATAGCAGTGGCTAATGAGTTAACTCAAGAAAAGAATGACCTATTAAGGCTTCAAGAGCTAGAAAGATTAGATAAAAAATGCCTCCAAGCTCAACAGCGCATCACGTTCTACCTGGCACGCATTTCCAGAGCTTTTAATCAAAAAGTAAAAGAAAAAGTGTTCAAAGTTGGCGAGCTAGTTTTAGCTGTGAGAAGTCCAATGATTATTACTCACAAGAGTAAGGGTAAATTCCAACCCAAATGGGAAGGCCCTTATGTGATCGAGACAACGTTCTCAAACGGCGCTTACAGATTAGCTAAGCCTAATAGAGACTTATTAATGGCTCCTATCAATTGCAAATTCCTTAAGAGGTACTATGCTTAACCTCCTTTGCTCAAATGGAGTATGGTGAAGATCTCATTCTGACAATACTGCTTCCAAAACAAAACTAGTTGGATCATATTCTATCATGTCCATATAACCTCTGAATAGATATGTTTAACTAATTTGGAACTTCCAGACCTATCACGTCCATATTACCTCTGATAGTGTTTTGTGTACAAATTTTAGTTGGAGCATATTCTATCATGTCCATATAACCTCTGAATAGATATGTCCCGCTGAAGCTTACCGAAAGTATATCACGTCTATATTACCTCTGATATCACTTTTACCCTAGCCTGTCATTTATATTCCAAAATGATGGGTCCAAAAAGTTAGATAAAGCCTCTTTATTATTCCCAGAAAGAGCAAAATTACATAGAAAAGCAAAAAGTATATCATTTGGGGGGAGCAGTTAAGTCACGAATCTGCTGCGCCAGAGTAACCATTCTCTCATCCCTGGAGTTCAAGACGTCGACGCGAGCCCGCTCTAACCTTTCTGCCTTATTGTTCAAAGCAGATAGCTCGGACCGAGCATGTACAAAACCTACGTGGATGACACCCACATGCGTCAGGTTCGGTTGAGCGGTCTTCATTCAATTCTTCAGCACATCTCGAGATGCCGACAAAGAGAGAGCCTTCTTCTCTGCTTGAGCGAGTTCATCTTTCAATCTGCGGACCCTCACTGTCTCTTCCTCATATTCGACTAAAAACTGAGTCAGCTGGGGAATGACATACTCTAATTCGGCACGCTCTTGATCCATCTCCTGTTGCTGTTCCTGGACGGATTTGTTCAGAGCTTCCATTTGCCCAGTAAGCTCTGTAGTTAAGGAGTCATACCTAGCTTGAACGAGACCGTCAATGCTGCCTTGAGATAGCTGCAAATAATCGTTAATGGGTTATTCCAAACCATTAACTATCTGCTCTAGTTTGTCAGCTCTCCCAGCGTCGTTGAAGTCTCTGATCGGCACTATCGCAAACTGAGAGGACCTCCTCAGCGCCTCGAAGCCTAGATTCTTCTCCAGCACCATTGATATCAGTGTTTTCAAAGTAGTTTAGAAGATACTAGTATACTGCTTAATCAGCAGGGCGAGATCCGAATGGACGCTGGGAGTGGCTGCAATATTGGCGAATCTCCCTCCAGAAATGACTGTAGACGATGTTGCCACAGTCGTCGCCTCAATAGATGGTGCGACAAAAGAAGATGCGCCAACAACGGACAAAGTAACCGGCGTACTCAAAGGAGGCTTTGTCGTAATGACAGGCTCATCCTCCTCTCGAGATATCGGAACCATTTCGGGTGAGCCGGCACCCAAAAATATTTCCTCTTCGAAGTCGGGCACCTCCATGTCATCGGCAGGAGCTGAAACAGAGCTAAAAGGAGCGTCAACACTGCCCTCCCCATAGATGTCTTCCCCTGAAAAGAAGACAAGAGAAAGTTAATATCAAAATGATGTTAATTTTTCTAAAAGAGGCATAAAGACGACATTTACCCATGGTCGGTGGTATATATATCGCGTCTGCAGCCAGTACAGCTAAATCATTTCTTAATGATGCTAAGCGAGCTGTCATACCTGGAGAGGAGGGTGCACCAAATGACGAATGAGGGTAGTCATCCAAGTCTTCACCCAGATCCAATTAAGGTTCATCAGGTGGAATCTCACTGGGTATACTTACAGACACGGCAGGGGTTTCTCCCGTTGCTGATCTGGATAAAGATATCCTTATTTGGCTCGGCCTCGAAGGCGACCTCGTACCACTACCTGAAGCGGTAGCAGCGACAGTAGCCTCAAGCAAGGATTCTCCGGCACTGCCAGCCGAAACTATAGAGGTTCCCTCTCTAAAAGGCGAGGAACCTCTAATCAAAGGATCGTCCCCAACAGGGGAAATAACATGTTCACTTCTAGGAACCTTAGGGTGGGAAGTCCTGACAGGACCACCAGCCATCTTATTCTTCTTGCGAGGGAAAGTCTCCTTCAGAACAGGAGCCCTTAGCTTACCAGAAATAACCAGAGGCCCTGCAGGCGGAGGTATTTCGCCTCCCGGTACTGCCAACAAAGGTTCATCTGGATTGACAGAATCTTCACCCTCGTCAGAGGAAACTGAGGGAATTTTGTCTCTTCCCGCGGACTTAGAAGAGGGCATCCTAAAACTTCCACGCATATCAAAATCGCGATGGAAGGTGTTGGTTGCCACATAAAATTGGGCATACGAATGGAGGATGCGTAACTCCATGGAGAGTGAAGTCACGGGCACAGTAAAAGCTGCTCCAGTGCAACCCATTATGAAGTACCGCCATCCTCTCGCTCCGTTAATAAGTCCACCTCTGGACTTGAAGCTGGTGACGGTATTGCCCACATGTAATTGGTCATACCTAAACTACCTGGCGAACCGACTAGGCAGGTAGGGTTCCAAGAAGCATTGGTCTTCACTTCTGTATAATAAATGGAAAGGTCTAATGCAGACCAACCAATTAAAAGCTTCAGAAGAAAGAATGGTCTTTCCGTCACCTAAATCCTGAAGTCTGCTCCCCTGTTGATTGAGATGTACAGAGGGGACGGTGTAGAAGAGCTTCCAACTGTGAGCAAAATTTAATGCTCGCCGATAGTCTAAAACTGTGGTCATATTCCAGGTGGAATTCTTGTAATTCAACAAGAAATTACTCTCCGAACTACTGCCAGAGCCAGGAGACATCACCCTGGGGTTATGGAGAATTAACCATCCTATCAAATACAGGAATGGTAATTCCACCCTGGGAAAGCTGTCACACCGTGTTTCATCGGCGAGCAGTCCATCGGTAATGGCCCTCAGGCCAGCTTGTATGCGGCATACCATGGCAGGGAGCAAGCCCAGTCTTGCTCCGAACACCAGATGCACTGCAGGCCATAAGGTGTTGCGGTGAATGCGATCCGAAGATGCAATGCCTGGTAATACCAATCGGTGCAGCCATACAGAGAGGAAGCCAGCCAGTTGAGCTTCCTTGCACAGAGGCCTGAAGCAATGCCTCAAATAACTGTAGGCTTTAGTGCCCGCAGGATATTTCCCTATCCTTTCGTGGAGAATTTGATCTGAAGCCCCAGCGTCTTCGATAAGGTCGTCGACTACTTGAGCACTAAGCACGCTTAGAAAGCTCAGAGGCTGATCCTTGCCATCCACGACTTTGTCTGGCTTAGCTGCCCTTGCCCGGTGAAAGAAGAGGTAGGACGCCCATTTATTGGTATAAGTCAAATCAGAGGGCTCATTATAAAAGGCGGTGCAAGCAAGGTAGTGGCACATCAACTCCTGGTACACTGCCACTACCCGAGGGTCTGTATCCCCCATTGGCAGTCTTGAAATCTCTGCCATTTCGTGAAGGGCCAATCCCAACTCCCCCAGTGGAGTGGCGAAAGTCCCGATGAGCGAGATATATCGCTCCATCAAAGCCAGAAACAGGTTAGGGTTGAGAGGTAACCCAACACTGGTAGCACTCACAGCCGCGTACAGACCAATGCTCTCCAGCTCAATCTGAAAATACTTCAGGGCCCAGTCAGCTAAACGAGCCCATCGAAGATTTGTAGGGGTAACCCACCCATTGGTCCGAGGATTAACCTTGGGGTATACTCCTCCATGCCCCATGAAGTCATTGCAGAAAGTCGGTAATTGGACTGGTTGGAGCAGTGAAGTGTCTTCACTCAGGACCCTGCCCGGATACAATCCCTTGAACGGCATTACAGAGCCGGAAGGGCGGCTGAAAAATGACCCTTGGTCGGATCCTTTCTGGTAAAATATCTTTCCCGGCTGGCCGTGAAGATTGGGAGTCAGGGTCTACGACATCCTCCTGGGATGTGTGGCATTGAAGAATACCGAGATAGGGTAGTCTCTCAGCATCTTGGGCAGATACAGGACCAACCCTCCGGCAGGAAAAATCCAGAGTTCTTTCTTAGGCTTCGTCTGGGATTGTTTGTCAATCATATCCCCGAAGAGAAAAGCCGGTTTTATATATTGTGCCCCGTCTATATACGCCAGGGGCTCTCCGTTGATCATGCTCAACAGCATCCTCTCTCCTTGAGACGATATCAGGATTCCCCTTCCTTCAGGATATTGGGGTCCAAAAATAGGAAATGTCACATGGGACAAATCCTCCAGGTAATTAGAATGCAGCATCCCAGCAGCAGAACCCATCACCTCAACCAACGGAGACATATGCAAGTTAACTACAAAGTGCAAGAAAAACACGTCAGTTTCTATACTGCAGCCTATGCCAAAAAGCAACAGTCTGTGCTTTTATGCCAAGACTGTAAAAACTTGATTTTTTACGCTAAAATCTTATTCCAAGGCATAAAATTCAAGACTGGCAGGATACACAAAAACCTGACAGTCTGTGTTTTACGCCAGACTGCCAAAGTTTGAGTTATTATGCCAGAATTTTCATCCAGAGCATAACACTCAAATTTTATAGTATACGTCAATTGTCGACAGTCAAAGCTTTTATGCCAGACTGCGAAAATATGGAGTTTTTACGCTGACACATTAGAAATGTGGGGGTAAAAGATGAAACATCTCTGTGCATCATCTTCCTCGAAGAGGCTATCAGCACAGAAGATGACCTAGCGCGTTCACGTACAATGTGTGCGAAGGGTTTTCTTCATTCTTGTCGTCCCAAAAGCTTTACCTATAACGCCCGGTGCACAGCTCGTCGGTAGGACACTTCGTTCAGAGCGAGGTTCGCCCTGCCCGACGGGAGTCGCTCTCGCTTGGGCAGAGGAGCGAGAAGATGAGGCAGCCTTCTTTCCCTTAGAGGAGGAGATTGGTTTTGGTGCCATTGCTAAAAACTCAGAATGCTTAGAGAGGAAACGAAGGAGAGAACTCTAAGAGACGAAGGTTTTCTTTTATAAAAGACAGGTGAAGAGTTTTCTCTCTGAAAGCCTTGGGATATATATAGAGTTCAGATGGACTCCTCGAATCCCTAACCAAATCCGATATTTAATATTCGGTTATGATTGGGGACTACGTCAGCCTATTACTTAGGGAAGACGGACAGTCAGTTAATTCAAAAAGTTTTCGTGCAGAGCAGATTCGTGATTTTCCGCCAAGGAGCTTTTTACGCTCGGGAAGCTACAAATCTACGGTTTTACGCTCAGAGGCTATAAGTCTATGGTTTTACGCCAGAATGCTTTTACGCTCGGTAGTTTTACGCTCGAGAGGCTACAAACCTATGACTTTACGCTCAGAGGCTACAAATCTATAATTTCATACTCAGAAGTTTTTTACGCTCAGAGGCGATGAATCTACGACTTCACGCTCAGAAGTTTTCTTGTCAGAGGCTACAAATCTACAGTTTCTACGCCCGGATGCTCTTATGCTCAACAGCTTTTACGCTCGAGAGGCTACGAACTTATGATTTTATGCTCATCCACATTCACAGATCTATGACTCTCCACATATCTAAAAATACGCAGGCCAGAGTATGCATATATATGAACAAATCTCAAGGCGGTCAATTGCAAAGGTTCACGCAGAAGATACTCCTTCTTGGCCTCAAAATATCCCTAGTACCCAAAGTATACAGAGTTCAGCATGGAAAATGACTCTTCTTTTTAGGGTCGACTGGAGTTTTATTCAGAATCCAGTCTGAATATTTTCTCTACAGTTCAAGATGGCGACTCAGTTTTGACAGCCATTTCTCGCCCTAATTCAAGGGATTTTCGGGAAATTATTCTTGAAGACGATGGTCTGAATAATAATTCTCATTCTCAGAAGAGTGACAGTTCAGAATTCTACGCAGTTCCCTATTCCTAACAGCAGGACAGTTCAAATATTCGACTTAAATGCTAAATGGCTTTCTGCGCATCTCTAGTTATGCGTAAAAGACAAGACGGAACCAAATACTCTTTCTATCAGAGTCGGCATAAAGTTATCCAGACGTGTCAAAGCTACACATATTCAGACTTTATCACAGCAAAATATATATGGCAAATAATTAGATACGCAAAAGAAGACGATTTTATTAAATCATGATTACATATGAGAAAAATCCAGTCTACAAAGGGTTTTTCTTCATCTTCATGATTACATATGAGGGAAATCCCGTCTACAATGGGTTTCTCATCCTCATTTAAAGATCACCCCCAGAATCTGTTCTGCTAGGTTCTCGTATTGGTGGAGATCTTCTTCCGTCTTCTTCAGTAGTTAGTCGGTTTCTGCGGTCAATTAACAAGAAAATGATTAATGGCGGAAGGATACAAAACTGGGCCTGTCTAAATTATTCAGAGCCCATCCTCCATACGCCATGACAGATTGAGTTGAGGTTTTAGACTCAACTCAATACTGAAAGATAGGGCTAGTTTGTCTGCTATCATCCATGAATGACAAAAGAAAGTACAGCTTGCAAGCTGTGTGGTCTAATGTGACCCTTCCTCTCTCCTGGACGAATTGCCATATGAAGTTGCTGATTATCCCGAGCAAAGGAAGCTATGATATCCTTCCATGATCCATCGTTGCAGAGGACATTTGCTCGAAGATGCCTTCTTTTTTGGCTTCTTACATGCTGGAAGAATATGATCTTCTTCTTCCTCAAGTCGACCCGACGAACTCCGGCAATCATCTCTGGGTAGTGAAGGAAATATGGGAAGAACAAGTTAACTCCCCAGCCTTTATATAGGCAAAAGAGAACACACCGAATTCCAACAAATCCCCAATAATCCGCCAAGAAATCTGCCTTGAAGAACGAGTCAGACTTGACCGTTTCATGCTTCATTCAAAGTGTTTCAAATTACGAGGAATTTGAAAACTTTGAAGGGGGTCTTGTAGAAGCATAAAAAATACGTTGCCGAGTTATACGCAGTATTTCAGTACTGTGTGGCATAAAATATAACTTCAGAGCCATCGGCGTACAACAGAGCTTTTTGCTAAGTACAACGTAAAATATAAGCACAAGGACAATCTGCGTAATACAGTATTTTAAGGCTGCTTCAGCGTAAAAAGGGTATTATATCGCCTTTATGGCGTAAAACTCATCCGCTTTTAATGCAGCATGGAAGTGTACGAGGAACGCTTTGTATTCCTCGAATGAATCTGTCAGATCATGCAATGAACCTGACTCCTGACAAAGAGTACTGCACGACTATCCAGACGACGGCTATAATGATGGTGCGGCACTGTGACCCAAACCGTCGTTTAGTGATATTTTCTTGGCATAAACTACTTTTACGCATACAAGGGAATACGCTGCCTAGTTTTGCACAGGCAGATGTGAGATTTTTACGCTCCGCAGAAGACAAACAGACTGCCACATCAAAAGTTGTTCTTCATACAGAGCTCGAGGCACGTCTCTGTATTTAATGCTCAGAATGGTGGCAGATCTTTGAGACACGTCTCTGCATTTAATGCTCAGAATGGTGGCAGATCTCTACATTTAATGCAAGAGATTTGATTATATCTCCATAGACTGGGCAAGCCATAATTACGGCTAATACGTCTACATCATTTCCCCTGCATATTACGCCATCAGGCTATTTTCAGCTATAGGAGCATGTTGTACGCTATCTCCTTGGAATACGCCACCGGGCTATTTTCAGCTATAGGAGCACGCTGTACGCTATCTCCTTGAAATACGCCAACTCAGACTATATCTGCATTTGTGCATGAGAAGGCTATTTGGTCCAGAATACGCTCAAGGTCTCAGTCAAGGAAGGAGGATCAGCTATCTTTTACGCTAGCCACCTATCCATGCAGCATCAGGCTTCTACGCCTACAAGGCTTCTACGCCTATTTGGCTTCTACGCCAACCTGACAACTATTTGGCTCCTACGCCATGGTGACAGTTATTGGCTTCTACGTCAACCTTTTCTACGCAAGGGGCAGTTACCTACATGGCTTGCACGCCGTGATCTTCGCAGCAGTTATACGCATTATCTCCTAATGGGACACGCGTCACACGCTTATTCAGGAGATTATCTATACGTGGGTAGCAGTTATTATAACTGCCGCATAAAAAGTGCCATACTCTCCACTATCAGGCTTCTACGTCGACCAGACGGTTACTGTCACTAAAACTCTATAAATAGAAACCTCTATTGACAGAGGTCCGGGGTCGAAGAGTAAGGTCAAAAAGGTTGGAGAATAGAAGTCAAAAATTATAGAGAGATAAGAGCTCAGATAGAGAGTAGTGGTCGACGATTTTGGCATCGAGCATCCACTCTCCTTTGTAATCTTTGAAGCTTTTCTGCCTTCTACAAAACTTCTTCATCATCGTGTGGTCCAAGGGAAAAAGTGATCGATTGTAGATCAGACTCCTATAGCAAATTTACCCAGATTAAAATTTGTACTTAACATCCTCATATAGGATTAATAGTACTTCTTGTTTGTAAACCTAAGAAAGATTTTTTGTATAAACCTAGTTTTATTTCTTCCGTTTATTATCAAACAGCCGCCAGTAACACATAAGCTTGAATAGACTCGAGAAATGAATATGAGTCTATAAAACTAGGCTACATCAGCAGATGAATAGACAATAAGAATAAATAACCATAACTCCCATAGAAATGATATAAGTACCTGGCACCAATGCTTGCAAGACAAAGCAACACACATCAGCAACTCTAGGCAAGATCCACAATGGTCTATGCTGTAAAACTGGCAAGGGACCAGGTCCTCAGAGGGACGTAAAAAGGTACAAGAAACAACATGCCAAAGTAAAATAGTATAATGCCACATACTCAAGGGTAAACTATTGTAACCATCTAAGTGAAATGCAAGTGAGAGCATCACTAGTAATCAGGCTGAAATGACTACAAGCTCTGTGTCGGGGAGCCCATAGCTGTAATATCATGTAATGGGCCAAGCTCTGGAACAGAGACTAAAGCACCTCAATAATAAAGTATATATGTATGTAATCAGCCTGTAGCCTGTGTGTGTCTCCTTATCCAATGTAATCACACGTCTCATGTCCACGATGTTTTATGTCCATAACACGCAGGTTCATGACCTCTAACTAGTACAATGAGTCATAATGATATCTATGTATATGCAAGTCTTATGTCACGAATCCTGTAAGCCTATATAGAATTACCATGAATAACTCAGGAAGGATTCTGTCATATGAATAGTGTCAAGTATCCTATGGTATGAAGTACTTGGTAAAGCAAGCACGAAAATATATAAGATAGTGGTATCAACTCTCTAAATGACGTTACACGACTCCACGTACGGCGTTGACACCCGAATCTTGTTCGGACGCTAAGCAATGTCTCACGGTCCTAGGTTGAGTAGGCACATCACAAGAATATATAAAATAAAACCAAGTCGATAATATAATAGGATTTACTGCAAGTTGGCAAGGTACACTTGCCTGGAACTCCAAGTTGATAATACAAAGAACCTGCTCTCGAATCTACGCTCGTGCGATCCCAAGAGTCTAAATATATAATATCATAATATCAGTCACTATGACATGGTTCACTAAACATGCACAAGAGTACAACTACTCTACGTCATTAATTATTAGACAATTAGGGTCTAAATTAATCAAGGATACAACTTATACAATGTCATCAGTTATTTAGAGTCTAAAATAATTAGGGGTTCTAACATAGTAGGTTGGCTAAGGTTCACTAGTCAAGGACAAAAAAAGAGTGTAAACACCAAGCCTACTAGTCACATAACATCATTAAGCCTCATAAACATGGTTATAATGAAGGTTCATGTAGGTACTAGGTGTTCTCATACTAGATTTTCATATACAACATATCATCAACCTTGGTATTCACTAAGTGTCAAACTATGTTAACCAACCTAGGGTTAGTTTTGTCTATTAAAACATGCACATCAGCATTAATAATAGGTCAAGTTAGGGTTATCACATACTTTTTTTCTCAAGTATATCCATTCATCCAACTATATACAACTCTCGTTCTACTATAAATGTCAAGTATACATAGACAAGTCAAATATGAATTTATAATAAGATCATGGCATATACCTCAATCCTAACTTGCATTTTTCATGAAATATGTGTGCAAACACTACTAAAACTAGTGAACAACCCTATCATGACATCTTCTACATTCTAACATAGTGTTTATAAACAATAAAACTAGCTATCATAAAACCTTGGCAAAGTGCACTACTAGTTGCACAACATTTAATCATGTCTCAACCATGCATTTATTTATATATAACACCGTAAACAAAACTTATATATTCTGAAATTTAGTAACAATTCGAGTAAAAATTATGTTTTACAAATGGTTGCTTGGGTTTTAGATCATGGTAAAGTGAATAGGACAACAAGTGCATACATAACATTCAAGTCTAGACATGAGAAGTAATAAGTGTTCTTGGTATAATATCATAAAAAATATGAATAGAAAGTTGGTAAAATTTAATAGGGATATGAAGTACATATAGAGAGGGTTGAGTAGGAGGAGTTGGAGCTCTTACCAAACTGAAATGGGAAGGCAAAAGAGGGCTGTGCACTGCTTTTACAAATTTGTCCAGATTTGGACACTTCGTCTCGTAGCTGTTGTCCGGGGCTTCAAAATATTTTTTAAGTACTTTGAAGATTAAAGATATTAGGGAAGAGGTAGAGGATGAATATAGGGTTCTTTTTTAAGGGGTTTTGGTGCTGGAAGTGGTGGCAACAAGGTGTTGAAGTGGTGCTATTGCTGGCGGATTCAGTAGGGTATATTCGTTTTGTAGGGGGTGTTTGGGGGAGTTGTGGGATGATTTAGATGCTGAGTTATAAATAAAACTTATTAAAGAGAGGTAGGGGAAGGATATTTGGGTACTGTGGTGGTGGTTTGGAGGCTATGGACATTGTGGAATGGCCTAAGAAAAATATATACTAAATTTGGATTCAGCCTGGACACCTCTGATGGAGGGCTGTTTTGAGGAACTTATAGTGAATTTTGATGGAATATTTATGAAGAGAAAGTGATAAGGACAGGGAGAGAAAGAAGAATACAAATTTTTGAGAGAAAGATACTTACTGTGGAGGGAGATAGAACCGGATTGGTGGGGGTGTTGCTGAATTCAGATTCAGCCTGGGTAGGGTTGGATAGATGGAGGTGTGGAGGAAGATAGAGAAGGAATTTGGAGATGGTTTGTGAAGATAAAATTTGAGCAAGAGAGTTAGGAAGAAGTTTGATTTAGGTGGTTTGAATGGGGGAGGTGAAGAGAGGGGGGTTATGGACAGCCTCGTGGGGAGGGGAAGGGTTTGGAGTTACCAATGGGGTAAGAAAATGTCACAAGTTATAACCACTTCCCTTTCACATTCCACCCTATGATTTAATAAACCCATGGTTGTCCAAAACTGAAATAATATTTAATATGGATGGTCAAACCTAGCTTAGTCAACCTAGGTTAAGTCCAACTACTTCTAGTTGGGTCAGGTTCGGGTCGTTGCGGTTTAGTTTGACTAGGTTGGTCTGATTCACTAAAAAATTGGTCATTTGTGACTATTGAGGGTAGGTAGCACATAGAGATTCAATAGAGTGGGACACAAGTATTATGTGTGTCTTAGACCTAGTTTAGATAATGATCATGCATTAGGTCAAAAGAATTGGTCGAAATTGGATCTTCAATTTAAATTGGAATGGTCAACGGTTGCACTATAGGTGCTAGAAATTAAATTTTTGACCCGAATGTTTTACATTAAAAATAGAACACAAGGAGATGTGTTTGAGTGGGATATGATAATCATAAACTATGGTGGGCTCGTCTAGATCATGCATATAAAATTTGTTTGGAGATAATGGCTAATGTTGTGCTCCTAAAAATTAAAGCTACGGAAAATATTTTTAAAGGATACTTTTGTTTACTTAATCCTAATTAATATTAAAATAATAATTATAAATATTATATTAAATTAAAATAACTAAATCTCTGGTTGAGGGGGTTTATAATCTATCCACCTTAGAAAAAATTTGTCCTCGAAATTCAAAATCAATCTCTCCAACCATAACTCACCATATCTCTAAATATATAAACACATCTTGGTACTTACTCATACCCATTCTAAAAACCTTAAACTTTCATATACATACAGTTTAATCGTTTAAGACTGTTGGTCCTTAAAATATACTCTCACCACCATGTACTATCTCATTATTGTTATCATGCTAATTGTCATCTAAAAAAATTTACCACCTATAGGCCTAGGTTACACAAGGATGCCGTAAAAAAACTTAGTTTGAATCTTTCAATATCTACAAGAAAAATGATGTCATACCTTAACTCTTAAAGGAGTGCATGGGTTAGGCACTAAAATCTTATAAGCACAAAATCTTCAAGGCTACCTATGTAGTATATAAATTATTTATTCTACAACTAAGACTGTTATTATTTCTTCATTCTTTCCTTGGTACAACATCATCAACCTATAGTATCCCCAATAATATCCTCTAACCTAACTTCTTATAATTTTTCTTAGCAGCAATAAGTCTAATCTAGTCAGTTAGTCATACATAGTCTAGAAGCTCAATTCAACGATTCCTAGGAGACATACATATAATGAAATATGACATAAGCCCCTATTCAAATACGTAGTACAATATATATATATATATAAATAAATATATATATATATATATATATATATATATATATATATATATATATATATATATATATATATATATATATATATATAGAAATTTGTAATAAATATCTATTCAATCATTCTAAATACCCTAGATAAAAATATAATCAATACAATAAAAAGAATAAGATTTCTAAAATCTGAAAATCCATCGACTATGGTAAATTGGAAATTGGTTCGCATCACCTACTACCGAGGATAGGTCCAGCAAGCTTATACCCTATTAGTCAAAAATCTAAATCCCTGGCCCGAATAAGTTTATGTGTAAACCCACAATATTCAGCTATCATTCCTATAAGACTTCTATCTTCCATTTTACTTTCCTACCATATGTAAATCTATAATCTAAAGGTCTTGTGACAATCCTTTACAGAATGACCAACAAGTCAGTATATGATTCTGACCCGTGTTTAATTCCTTAAATTTTGTATCACTTCGAGAAAGATCAACAATTTTTTTACTCCCACTAAATTCTCAAAATTCTAAAAGCATTACAATTCATAAATGCTAAAATTATTATTCCTCAAGTTCATACCATAATCCCTTCTATTTGGATTATGCGACCATAATATGGATTATGCGACCATAATATCTTTCCCTTATCATTTGTTTCCTACTCACCTTCATATCATTTTAGTATGTTAATCTTGTTTTCAATTATAAGCTTCATCAATCATGACCCAATACTTTCTGCTTCGTAGTATAGATATTCTAGGCAACTGCCGATTGATAAATCTTCAGTCCTTCTTATATCTTTCTCTTAATTTAAAACGCTCAAGATCATGTACTCCCCGTGACTCTTCTTGTTACTATTCTACCTTCTTCACCTTGAACCTGAAATTATCTTCTTGTTCATTCTATGTATACCCTTTATCCAAACTATATGGTTACCATCTTGTTATAGATTATCATTTATTATAGGCAATTCACTATATCTAACTCAAGACTATAACATAAAACTCTCATCCTTCAACCTATTTACTCTATCACAGATACTAGCTTGTCTACAGGTGGTACTCACTTGTTCAATTAACACTAACAACCCAATTTATCAAATACATCTAATTTGATATTTAAAGCTATACTTTAGTACTTGAGTTATCTAATTACTCAAATATTAGGTCTAGCAATTTACATATCTATTTAGTCCAGACCTATAGTCATTAATAATTTAAGGGTTCATAAGATCTATTTTTGATACTAAAAGTCACAAGACAACTAGAGATTTAACCACTATGGCCTGCTACGTAAGGTTCCAATTTCTTAAGGTCGTAATATAATTCATTGTATCACCATCATGAGCCACATCTGATCCCTAGCATCTAGCTATGTATTCCATAAAGTATTCCAAACTATCTTTCTAACTTCTAATACTTCCAAATTATGGATACCTTAAGCAATGGTAAGGTTTTATTAGTTCTAGGCCTCTGATACTATATTCAATTCTCATGCTAACAATCTATACTAGCTCTAGCATATAGGAATAACCTATCTACCTATCCTACTAAGGGTAACTATCTTCTCAAAAAATTATATCCAGCATGTCTTTTTTTGCCTTGACAAGGATCTGATTCTGGAGGAAACACCACGCACGAACATTCATCTCTATGAAATAGGGAGAGATAATAAACAATAATAAGGATGTGAAGTCCAAGGGCGATAATCAAATGCTAAGAAAATTTTAAATCAGTTGTGGATTGAGATACTAATACTATTAATCCTGATTATAGGCTCGCTCGGTACTGTAAAGTAAGCAAAATGATTTAATCATGACCTACATTGGCCACCACAGACACGATAAGACAAATTTGGGAATGCAGATAATTCAGAAATATTTCATGAATAAGTTAGCCGAGAACCTGGAATAAATCACGCTTGATGGTTTCGTGAACGGATACGTAAATCTTGTTAGACGACTTGAGTTATAAATAAAGGTTTAGAATTAAATTTTGACTTGGTGATCTAGACTTGGTATGGATAGGGATTCTATCAAAACATATTTGGAGAGACAGACAATGCAAATTATTAGGCTTGTCCTACATCTTGGATATATTATAGATTTTACTGAACGAACTCGAATTCCTATACAAACGAACATGCTAATGAGAGTAGGAAAATATGTGCTCGATGTTTAGAAATCTAAGTAAAATAAGCTTGGGTAGAATACCCCGTGCAAATGAACAATAGTTTGACCCTAGGAATTGGGGCGAGCATCGTGCGGCGAATTTGCACGATGAATCGTGTGCTTGAACTTGTACCTATGACCTTGTGAGCTGACCTAGAAATTAGGCAGACGACCCTGTGTCGAGTGAAAGAACCAGTGTGACCGACTTTAACATATTGCTTGAATAAAGCCATAAAACTGGAGCAGCAAGACTTAGAGTTAGACTTGGAACGGTAACGTGTGCTATGTTTGACCCGAACGAATGGACGCTAGTCGGTTAACTCGGATAGATCGTGCTTAACGATAGTGCAAAACTTGAATTAAGTTGGAAGAAAATGACTTGAAATTTGATTGACCCTATTGGAAGTATCGTCGTGATTAATAAAATAAGAACCCATGAGATTTTCGCAAAGTAGCTTGTCCGATTTTACTATCTCTAAGTTTGGTTGAATGCATATGTTTGAGGGATGCCTTGAACGTGTGAACGATACAAGACTCAATGATATGTGAAACTCGAGTGCTATGACTTCGCTATCACTAAGTTTGTTGGCGTGTATATGTTTGAGGTGCACTTCGAATATGTGCACGATCCAGACTCACGATATGTTGATCTCGAATGCTAGTGCGAGTGAATATCCATATGGACAAGTATAACGACTTGTATAAGTTTGCCTCAGTCTTAGATCATCATTCATGATGGATTAAAACGTACCCCGTGTTAAGAAATACGTTCCGTGCTAAGGCGCTATGAGACCGACATAACATGCACGTGCGACACGGTAATAAGGAACGAGTAGGAGATCCGTTCGAACAAAATCAGATCTAGTGGTACCGATTGCTACGCTTGGGATAGATTTTATAATTCGATAGAACAGTTTGCGCTCAGGAAGTCTCGAGTATGAGACTTTTTTTGAGTGGTGTATAATATAACGACCCGTTCCGCTCAAGCGGACTGCCGATTCAAACGGCAAAAGTCCTATGACCCGACCCGCTATGCTCAGCGAGAATACTCGTTTGAGGCCAAAGGATTTCCTGACTTGGCCCTTCAGGAGTTCCGACTTAGGCTTTCAGAGGCTCGCTCGGAGTATCGCTCGACCGATGCGAATCATCGCTAAGGTGGATGGCTACGATGAACTTGTCTTTGCTTAGCCAGCACACTTAAAATATGGACGATACATGCTAGTCGCTAGGTGAATCACCCCTGTATGCTAATAAGAATACAACGCACCTAGCTAAGGGAATAATCCCAACTTGTATTGCTTGTGTTTGAACATGGAAATAAGAATTTGCTTATAATTGGACCCTCGTATGTTACCTTTGCCTTGTGCAACTAGATCCTGCTATACCTCGAGTAGAACGATATATATGTACTCTTCGAAGTGCACTGCTTCACTTACTTACACAATCCTAGATTATGTCACTCGGTAAGTCCCTTTATGGTTTCACTCCTTATTCTACCCTTAGACCAATGCCAAAGTGAATACATATGTTCTATGTGAATGCAATGCTTGCCTACTTATATGATAACTTGTGTTAGTTGCCTCGTTTTGATGCTTATCGCATAAACTATGCCATGACTGTATAACACTATCTATGTCATGCATTCATTTAGTTCTCCTCAGAAGACTATCAAATAGTCATTCCGTGCATCTGTAAACCTGAAAGTATCCGGGACCATTAGATCACCAAGACAGTCCCCGAACTAGGGGAATGCATCAAGGCAAGTTGAACAATGAACGATAATCATGTCAAGTAAAGCAAGGAAACACAGCTCGTGGAGAAATACTCGTTCAGAGCAAGAATCAAGATTCAAATATCTCGTGTATCTCGTGTATTTCGTGCATCTCATAAATTTTGAAGACCAATAATTGCATCCGTAGACAACATGGAAACAAGGTCAATGGTTCCTACGGACGGTCGCTGGGGCACTGGCACCGATCCGATCCGGACGAAACTTCATGATAGTCTCATTATCTGGACGGGATGGTCTGTAGCTACTCATGAATCTTTGTTGCATACCATTCTCGTCCAAGACTATAATTTGTCCTTTATGGCTATACCAGCGACTCATGTTCATATAGATAAGTCATCCTCGCTTAGCGATAATCCATGTGCGAGTCATTGGATCGCATCGAGAATATCTAAAATATCTAAACGATCATGAGTATAACACACTTGTACATATGAAATACTTTAACATCTTATGCAACACACATGATAATTCGATAACTCGTGCACCCGAAACCTAATCTTGCTCACAACACTTGTGTTTGCATATGTTTATTGCCCCTAGATTTAATATACATATACTCGTGCTTGAATTAACTTTGTTTTCCTTAGACAGGTAAGGACAAATGGTAAGTTGGTAAGTCTCACCGTATTTTCTCTTATATCGCATGACACACTGCCTTATGAGTTAGGCTATTCATCATTGCCGTGGAATTGATTCTAAGGAAAGATTAGAAAGATAACTTAATAGATGGTGCACGGAACCTATTGAACATGTTTAGATTTATTGAGCGAGAGAGTAGCCTCCCCAACAGTGCATTCATGTACTGATAACCCACCAGATTGCTTGCAGGGTGCGTGAGAACCTCGTTCGGTGCGGATGCCTCCTTCATGCATGCTAAGGCATGGAGTTCACTCTGGAGCCTTGGAGCGTTGTGTCCGGAACTGAAGCATAAATACAAGACATAATGTTGGAACATCGCCTATGTATTATTCCATAATTGTAGCTACTTGGCACGCTTTTACTGTTTCAGAGAGATGCTTGAGCGACTTGTAATCTCAGCCTAGCACCGCCTGTAACACTTGTTCATTGTTAATAAAGAGTTTGCTTACTTCTATACTTGTGTTATTCAATGCTTCTGTTATCGACAACTCTGTGAACCTGTTACCAATCACCTATGGTTATAATTATGCTATACTCGGATAATTTGTGCGACTTTATGGGTTAGACCTCTTATCGCCTGCATGAACCACGGCCTTGCACGGGTGCAGCTTACGCTCGTGCGGCATCACGCCCAGATGGGTCAAGTGATCATTCTGCGGGAGTGCTGGAACAGTGATTCGTTCCCAGCAGGGACGGTCGATTAGCCTACGGGAGATCAGGATATGATAGCGTCCGCTGTGATGCCCCGGTCCCGAAGGTCTCCCGACCAACGCCTCCGTCGGGCGCGAATCACCGTACCTCAGCGCTCCCGTGGGGCGTATAGTCGTTTGCCACCGGGACGTGATGCCGTGCGAGCCTGGGGTTGTGCCCGCACAAGGCAATATCGTTAAAGTTTGTCTATCATCGCATCTATCAAGTAACCGCATTGTTGCAAGTATTTATCCATCTGAGTATATAGGGCAAATTGAGGCACAGGGTTCTCTAAATACAATGGCCTCATTCTATACATTATGTCCCTCTATACAAAAGTAGCTCAAGGCAATCAAAACTAGATTTTTGCGTCTTGGGGATGAGGCTTGCCTATCGCTTCCTCGGACGATCCAGCACCTGCGAACAAGCAAATTGTTGGTGGGCCAGCACTTTTATAAGTATTGGTGAGTATAAACAACTGAACAGAAGCAATATTCACTAAAACCAACACTAAGTAATCATGTTATAAAATATTACATTACTAGTGATCTTTCTAGTTTTACCTATGTTCGTTACATGCAGCACAAGAATGGAGTCATATTATTTTCTTTTGGAAACATCTTTAAAAACATAGTTCATATTCGATATAAGCATATAAGGCAAGCCGATTGTTCTATTATTAGGGTATGCGCTGCGTGTCTCGTGAGCTATACTCAAAGACTCTAGGGACAATGCACCATTTATGAACTATCATCTATCAAGCCAACACAATGAACTAGCTATATGATTTTTGGCCCCCGAGAAACTCAGGATCGGTAGCAGTAATCCAGCTAACCAATGACTCCTTTATCTGATGCTATTAGCAGCTGTGACTCATGGTTGCTTTCTACTATCATTGTAGCAGTCGTGACTGTCACGCCCCGATCTCCCACATGCTAAATCGGTCATTCCCGCTAGGCGAGAATTACCGCACCAGCGCTCCCGCAGAACGATCGCTTTATGACCCATCCGGGCGTGATGTCGTATGAGCGTGAGCCACGCCCGTGCAAGGCCATGGTTCATTGGGTGGCGGTAAGAGTTCTAAGCCACAGAGTCGCACAGATTATCCGAGTGCAGCGGAATCATAAACGCATAGGGGATTTGGTAACAGGTTCACTGAGTCGACAATATAGCGAAACATTGAATAACACAAGTAAAAGTAAAGCAACTCTTTTATTGATATAAACAAGTATTACAGACAGTGTATAGCCGAGATTACAAGTCGCTCAAGCCTCTCTGTCCAAAATAATAAAAGCGTGCCAAGTGGCTACAATTTGCGGAATGATTGTACAGGCGATATTCAGGCAAAGTTCTAACATTATGTCTTATATATGTGCTTCAGTTCCAGACTCAACGCTTCTTCGGAGTGATCTCCATGCCTTAGCACGCACGAAGGAGCATCCGCACCGAACGAGGTTCTCCCGTACCCCGCATACAATCTGGTGGATTATCAGTACATTGAATGCACTGGTGAGGAAGCTACTCGCTCGCTCGACAAATCCAGACACGTAATACAGGTTCCGTGCACCAACTATTATGTTATCTTTCTAGTTGCCTTAGGATCAGTTTTATGCAAGATTTGAATAGCCTAACCCGTATGGCAGTGCACCATGCGACATGAGAGAAAACACGACGAGACTTACCAACTTACCAATTGTCCTTCCATGTCCAAGGCAAACATTATTAATTCAAGAACGAGCATGTATAAACATTCAGGGGCATTCATAATGAAAACCAAGGCAATAGCATATGCAACACGAGAGTTGTTGTATCATGATCGTTCAAGTATTCAGTTGTTCTTTGATGCGATGCAATGACTCGCACGCGAATAGCCGCTAAGCGAGGATGACTTATCTATATGAACATGAGTCACTGGCATAGCCATAAAGGATGAGTTATAGTCTTGAATGAGGATGGAAAGCAACAAAGATTCATTAGTGGCTGCAGACCATCCTGTCCAGATGCAGTAGACTAAACGTGAAGTTCCATCCGGATCGGATCGGCCCCGGTGCCCCGAAGACCGTCCGTGGAACCCAATGACCTTGTTTTCAAGTTGTCCGCGAACGTCTCTAACTTCGGGTCTCTGGTCTGGTACAGGAACAAGTTCGAGGCAGTGTGTATATATATATAGAAAAAGTTTGGTATGGAACGAGTTCGAGGCAGGATATATATATAGAACTTGTTGAGGCAGTATTGTGCATAGTAATGTATCGATTTACCAAGCCAGTTGATTCAGTAGTTTGCTCCACGAGCTGTGATTCTGGGATTTATTGATTCATGGTACAAATTCCCTGGTTTGGGAATTGCCTTAGCGACCCAACGGTCCCAGATAGCTTCTGGTTCATTTATGCACGAAACGACTATTAGATAGTCTTCCGAGGAGAACCTAAATGAATGCATGACATACAAGGTGTTACACGGTCTTGGCATAGTTTATGCGACAAGCATTGAAATGAGGCATAGCGGGTCTAGTTGCATGAGGCACAGGTAGAATTCGAGGGTCTGGATATAAGTAGTGTTTTAATTTCATGTTCTAGCACAAGCGATACTAGTTGGGATTATTCCCTTAGCTAGGTGCGTTGGATTTATATTAGCATGCAGGGAGTGAATCATCTAGCGACTAGCATGTATCATTCCAGATTTTATGTGTACTGGCTAAGTAAAGACAAGTTCACTATAGTCACCCACCTTAGCGATGATTCACCTCGGTTGAGCGACACGCCAAGCGAGCCTCTAAAAGCCTAAGTCGGATTCCTGTAGGGACAAGTCTGGATATCCTTTGCCTCAAATGAGTATTCTCGCCTGAGCAAAGCGGGTCGAGACATTGTACTTTTGTCGTTTGAATCGGCAGTCTGCTTGAGCGGAACGGGATGTTACATCCTACCCAACTCAGAAAAAGTCTCATCCTCGAGACTTACTGAGGACAAACAGTACGTTTCAATCAATTTTGATTTAATGATGCAAGGCTGAGGCAAACCTATACAAGTCGTTATACTTGTTTATTTGGATATTCACTTGCACAAGCGTTCGAGATCAGCATATCGCTAGTCTGGATCGTGCGCACATTCGAAGTGCACCTCTAGCGTAAGCATGCCAACCAACTTAGTGATAGCAAAGTCTTAGCACTCGAGTTTCACATTTTCTTAAGTCTTGGATCGTGCACAAGTTCAAGGCGTCCCTCAAACATATGCATTCAACCAAACTTAGAGATAGTAAAATCGGACAAGATACTTGCGATAATCTCAAGGATTCTCACTCAGGTTGGCACAAAGGCCACTCGCAGCACAATATCACACAAGCAATCATATTATTCAAAACACATTTTGAAAGTATTAGACTTATTGTTGGAATATTCCGTTTGGGACAATGAGAGAGAGCATGCACATAACCTACGAATGAGCTTTCAAAACTGAGATAATCGAAATAAAATCCAAAGGCGTAGAAGCCAGGCTCTGATACCATTATGTCACGCCCCGATCTTCGGCAGGCTAAATCGGCCATTCCCGCTAGGCGAGAATCACCGCACCAGCGCTCCCGCGAAATAATCGCTTTATGACCCATTCGGGCGTGATGCCGCACGAGCGTGAGCCACGCCCATGCAAGGTCATGGTTCATTGGCTGGCGGTAAGAGTTCTAAGCCACAGAGTCGTACAGATTGTCTGAGTGCAGCGGAATCATAAATGCATAGGCAATTTGGTAGCAGGTTCACTGAGTCGACAATATAGCGGAAGCATTGAATAACCCAAGTAGAAGTAAAGCAACTCTTTTATTGATATAAACAAGTATTACATGCGGCATATAGCCGAGATTATAAGTCGCTCAAGCCTCTCTCTCTCTGAAACAATAAAAGCAGGCTACAATTTGTGGAATGATTGTACAGACGATGTTCAGACAACGTTCCAATATTATGTCTTGTATATGTGTTTCAGTTCCGGACGCAATGCTACTTCAGAGTGATCTCCATGTCTTAGCACGCATGAAGGAGCATCTGCACCGAACAAGGTTCTCTCGCACCCTGCATACAATCTGGTGGATTATCAGTACATTAAATGCACTGGTGCGAGCCTAGGTTTGCGCACCGCACAAGACTAGAGTATTTTTGCATAACGAGCACATATTCAGAGTATGGAGATAAATTGAAACATATATTTGAAACATAAAAAAGTTTTCTTTATTAATAATGAACATCTATTACAAACTCTTGAACGAGTTAGCTAATTGCCGCACGAGCTTACAAAAGTGTTGACACAAAATGAGATAGAAGTCCTGTACATTATATCCCTTTACTAAACTTTAAAATATAAGACCTCCTGGAGGGATGATGGCTTTCCCTATGAGCTGCATTGTATTTGGGTTGCAAGCTCTTGCTTCAAAATGCTTCAAGGGACGCGATCTCAACACGCCTACGGCTAGACTGGATTGGGAAGATGACTTCTGCTCCTCGCTCGGCTCTCCTTAGTGCTGGAAACCTGTTTCAACGAGGGTCAGTACATCAAAATATACTGGTGAAGGCGAGCTAACCCAATTATACCAATCAACACATTGTTTATATGAAGCATGCATATTATTTGTGGTATATCTATCTTGCCTTAGTTTATTTTATAAGCAGCAGTATATATATGAAATACTGAAATGAACTTGCCACCGTTCGGTGGCTTTTACCTGTCCGTTTGAACCACTTGCACAATATTTACCATGCCTTCCCTGCCACAAAGACACAAGTTAGCTTACAACAGGTTTAAATATACAAGGGGATCACTAGCGTAAGCCATAATGGACGGGGTATAGTACATGAATGAAATAACAAGTAACGCAATGAACAGGGGCGTCACAGGTCATTCCATCCGATACAGGCGACTATTCAGGAGTTCTGTCCGGATCGGATCGGTGCCAGTGTCCCAACGATCGTCCGCAGGAACTAAGACCTTGTGCACAAGTTATCCGTGATCAAACGTAGCAGTCTAAATTAGCAGTTGAGTCAATTCAGGGCAGTATGAGGCACAGGACAATAACAGAGCAAGATCTACTTTTGCATAGTCTTCCCTGATCAGTTTATTGCATTCAGAATGAGTTCTATACATAGCATAATTTAAAGAAGAGTATACATTCCAACTTGTATTTATGCATATGATGAACATTCCAAACGAAAATGCATGTAAATGAGTAATCGTTCACAAGTTGGATTGACAAGCATAATTGTCCAAGTATATTCTTATTTTATCTTGGCAGCTTTTAGTTATTACTTGGTATCGTCTGATCGGGACAATAAGAATGCAAGATTTTAGGTGTGAAGACTTGGAAGAAGGGCTAGCTAATCGGGATGGTAGCCACTCAGTTGGTTGGAAGGGAGAAGGAAAATGGTGCTTCAAGACTCCGCTCGTGCGTCGTCTATTGCTTGTTCACCTGTATCCATGAACAGCTTGATCAATACCTCTTCCCCTCTTTCCAATCTCGGAATTGAAGTGCAGTTCAATGAACGAAAATAATGAAATCCATCAAAACCGTTCAAGAAAACCCAAGCAAATACGAAAACCAACTCAAGGCACGAAAGCAACAAGCGACAGAGAAAACTAGGCAACAAATGATGCAGCGGAGAAGTCCCTCCTGACTCTGCCGCTAAGTCGATCCCGGGGGCATGATCCACTGAATATGGGAATCAATTCCGAAGAAGCAAATCCATAACGAGAATAAGTTCTTTTTTTAATATATCCCGATCGAACAATACCATCTTGTATTTCTTACCCGCGCTTCCCGAATAGGGGAAACGGGACGCAATATCCTACCCAACTAATTGGAAGTTTCGTCCGCGAAACTTAGAAATAGAACCTACCTCTAGAAAATATTATGTTGAGGACGGCGATCTGGGAGCGGACAAGCATCGACCTGATGGTTGGGATCACCGCAACAGAGGGATGTCCCCACCTTGCGACGGTAATTAATGGCTGTGTGCCCCAGCTTGTTACAGTAGTGGCAAATTGGCCTCCGATCCCCCTGCTTGCCACCGTTATTTGGACGCTTTACAACGTTATTTCCTTTCTCGTTGCTATGGCATTAATGATTGGAGGTATGCACAGCGCCGGCAGCAACATGAGGATATTGTGGTTCAAGAGATAGGGCATGGTTCAGGACTCTCCGCATAGTCTCGTACTGATGAACGATAATGTGCGCATGGAGGCAGGGCGTAGACCACCTTCAAACCTTCTAGGTTGACTCGCTGTATCTGGTAAATAGGCACTAGCGAATTTGGAGAGTCGGTTGAATTCGGCGGAATACTGCTTAACTGTCATGCTGCCTTACCGTAGTTGCACAAACTCGTTCTCCTTCAAACGACGCACAGGAGGGAGAATGAACTCCTTTGCAAACGCGGCACAAAAAGTCGCCCACGAGATCGCCTCCGCCCCATGGTCAACTTGAAGAGATCGTCGATGCACGTCCCACCAATCGTGCGCGTTGAGGCAGAGCTGTAGTTGAGCGCATGCGACGCGCTTCTCTTCAGGAACCTCTAGCAGAGCGAAGTGGTCTTCAAGTTTGGCCAACCAATCTTAAGCTACGATTGGGTCCTCGGTCCCGTTGAATGGAGTGTTACAGACTTTCTTGAAGTCGCCAAAGTCAAAGGCAATCACATCCTTCTTCCTTGGAGTTTGAGACGTCTCAACTTCAAGCGTGGGTTGTTCCACCGGAGTCGCCGTTGTTGCCGCGGAATGGTTGGAGGCCAAAGTCTGCACGATCTGTTGCAGTATATCTACCTGCTTCTATTGGACTGAGAATCGAGCTTTTATATTGTCTTGAAACTTGAGTTGCCTTTCCTCTGCTCGCTTCTCGACCCCTTCGTAGCGAGCCTCATCCCTTTGTTGGTTTGCCTCCAATATCCGCAACATTTGCTGGATGGGATCGACGTGAGATATGGCTCGCTGGCTTCGCGAACTTCCCAAAGTACCCGAACTACTTTCTTGGCCTTGTGTTTCGTCCGATGCTAGCGCTAAGGATTACGCAGGTGCCATTCCTTCAAAAGAAGGTAAATTATATCAGATCATAATGTATTATGGACTCATTGTATGAACGTATTTCATTTTGGCCTAACAAGTTCAAGAGTTCGTAGAGGAATTTATTGTTAAAGAAATGTTTTCCATACAAAGGGTCATGGAACTTGAAGCTATGCTCTGATACCAACAATGTCATGCCCCAATTCCGTGGAATCGATGGGCGTCCCCTCGACGTGACCGTCGTACGGGCCTGGGTTTGCGCACCGCACAAGGCTAGAGTGTTTTTGCATAACGAGCACATATTCAGAGTACGCAGATAAATTGAAACACATATTTGAAATATGGAAAAGTTCTCTTTATTAATAATGAACATCTATTACAAACTCTTGAACGAGTCAGCTAATTGTCATACGGGTTTACAAAAGTGTTGACATAAAATGAGATAACAGTCATGTACATTATATCCCTTTACTAAACTTTAAAATATAAGACCTCCTGGAGGGATGACGGCTTTCCCTCTGAGCTGCATTGTATTTGGGTTGCAAGCTCTTGCTTTAAAATGCTTCAAGGGACGCAATCTCAACATGCCTACGGCTGGACTAGATTGGGAAGACGACTTCTGCTCCTCACTCAGCTCTCCTTAGTGCTGGGAACCTATTTCAACGAGGGTCAGTACATCAAAATATACTAGCAAAGGCAAGCTAACCCAACTATACCAATCAACACGTTGTTTATATGAAGCATGCATATTATTTGTGGTCTATCTATCTTGCCTTAGTTTATTTTACAAGCAGCAGTATATATATATATATATATATATATATATATGAAATACTGAAATAAACTTGCCACCGTTCGGTGGCTTTTACTTGTCCGTCTGAACTACCTGCATAATACTTACCATGTCTTCCCTGCCACAAAGACACAAGTTAGCTTGCAACAGGTTTAAATATATAAGGGGATCCCTGGCGTAAGCCATAATAGACGGAGCATAGTACATGAATGAAATAACAAGTAACGTAATGAACAGGGGCGTCACAGGTTATTCCATCCGATACAGGTAACTATTTAGGAGTTTCGTCCGGATCGGATCGGATCGGTGCCAGTGCCCCAGTGACCTTCTACAGGAACTAAGACCTTGTGCACAAGTTGTCCGTGATCTAACGTAGCAGTCTAAATTAGCAGTTGAGGCAATTCAGGGCAGTATCAAGCACAGGACAATAACATGGCAAGATCTACTTTTGCATAGTCTTCCCTGATCAGTTTATTGTATTCAGAATGAGTTCTATACATAGCACAATTTAAAGAAGAGTATACATTCCAAATTATATTTATGCATATGATGAACATTCCAAACGAACAAGCATACAATTGAGTAATCGTTCATAAGTTGGATTGACAAGCATAATAGTCCAAGTCTATTCCCATTTTATCTTGGCATTTTTTAGTTATTACTTGGTATCGTCTGATCAGGACAATAAGAATGCAAGATTTTTAGGTATAAAGACTTGGAAGACGGGCTAGCTAATCGGGATGGTAGCCACTCACTTAGTTGGTTGGAAGGGAGAAGAAAAATGGTGCTTCAGGACTCCGCTCGCATGTTGTCTACTGCTCGTTCACCTGCATCTACGAATAGCTTGATCAATACCTCTTCCCTTCTTTCCAATCTCGGAATTGAAGTGCAGTTCAATGAACGAAAATAATGAAATCCATCGAAACCATTCAAGAAAACCCAAGCAAATCCGAAAACCAACTCAAGGCACAAAAGCAATAAGCGACAGCGAAAACTAGGCAACAAATAATGCAGTGGAGAGGTCCCTCTTGACTCTGCCGCTGTCACGCCCCAGTCCCAAAATACGTCGGACTAGGAATACGTAACACGCCAGTCGTATGTATACGAATTCCAATATATGAAAACCATATACACACGTACGTTGTACATGAATATCCAATCTACCAGTGGTAATATACTGTCATAATAAGTCACACACAATCTATATCTCATCTACAACACAAATAGATAGATAAATAGAAATAAATAACTGAATATCAAATAAGAAGTCTCAAAGTATGATAGTCAGATGGAAATAAATCCACTACAAATCGACTATACTAAAACCACTAAAGAGAGAAGAGAATCAACTCTAATATAAGAATAAATGTCTCTAAAAGAAATATCAACTAAAATCTCTAATAGCTGAAATGAATCACATATAATCCGAAGATAAGACCTTCTCAGTCTGATAAGAAGTGTCAGCTCCAGGTCTGTACTCCTGTGGATACTCCTGCTCATCTATATCTGGAAAGGTACCAGGTCCTCAGAGGGACGTAACAAGATACATATAATACCTCAGAGGCCGCTAGTAACATATGGGGTCATCACCACCCGTCGCTCCAGTGGAGCGTCCGGGCGAACAAAGAAAAGTGCAAAGGAGCCCAAATGCTTTACTTGTTGTTCTCCCCACCCTATGCTCTAAGCATGTCACATCCATGACACGATAATACCTCTAATAACTTCCAGGTCTACTAGTATGCAAAGTTTTTATCGGCAGTTATCCCTATCCGTCGCACGACCTATACGTACCAGTGGCCAGCCGAGTATGCAAGTTCGTGTCCTACATGTGAATCACACTCGTGTAAGAATAGTGTCATGGCCAATAAAACATAAAATGCCTCATGATAATGGGGTGGTCTCATAAAGTAGGTCCAATGCATATACATAAATAAAAACAGAACACGACGATACCGTCGTTGCACCCAAGTTTCCTTGGACGTGCAGTTTATATAACAGTTAAAATAAATGAACTAAAATAAGCAGAAATAAAATATATATGCATCATATGGAATGTAAATAGAGTACAATGGCAAGGTATACTTGCCTGACAAGAAATCTGTATGGTATAGGCATCCAAATATTAAGGACACAGAATCAGAAACTAATGGCTCCGAACAAACGTCTCCGGATGCTGAAATAGACATCACCAACATTTTCGAAATCAGCGAGATAGCTAGAAATCACTACCCTTTCGTCCAATTTGGACACAGGGGCAAAACGATAATTTTAGGTCAAAGTGGGGTCCACGTGTGGCCCACTTTGCACCGAAAAGCATGCCAAGGGTAACGGTCTCAAAATAGGACAAATTATAGGTCAAATGAACTCTAAAAGTCAGTACGAACTCAACGGTAAGTCCAAATGTGGATTCCGGTGAGTCGAACACAATTTAGCCCAAAAAGTCAACCGTAGGGCCCGCCAATAGGCAACTTGGTCAACTATCTCAAAACTGCGTGAAAATGATTCACAGGACCAGCGCGATACCACGAGTCCAGTGGCACAAGTTTCGTCACATTCTGACGAGCGTGCACTAAATGGCGCAGGGTTTTGCAAAAGTTGCGACACGGGAAATTTCTGCGGATACGGGTTGATTCCGACGCGCACACGCGTTCAAATCAGTTTTCGCGAAAGCCCATACGTCTGGATATACTGTGCGTACCTTTTGGTACACTTGGTACACTTGGTACACGACGGGGTGGTCCTGTTTGGTGGGGCGCGCTCCGTGTCATAATTTTTGGAAGATGGAAAAAGTATATTTCTGGGGTTTTCTAACTGATTTAATTTAACATACAACAGTTAATAAATTGTTGTATTTGACAGAAAATAAACTAGGTTAGGTGGTCTTCACATACCAAAAAGAAAAACTGAATTCGAATCTCTGTGGTGGGACATACGATTCCGTGAATATAGGTAGTTACCGCAGTTTTCTGCGATGCCAAAAGTTATCGTTTTTTGCCAACTTGGTCACTATTTTTGTCTAGTTTTACACGTTGTTCGAGGTCAACTAAAATACAAATATGGAAGGGGGTTAGGTCATGAACATACCAGTGAAGATGGGGATGAGTTTGGTCGAGTGATGGCGCGGAAATCGAGACATGAACATAGGTAAGTTGCAGTAAAAATATGTCGTGGCACGTTGACGCGGACGGTGATGATCGGCGGTGCTGCTCGGGCGGTCTGCGGTCGAGACTGGGCGGCGGTCGCAGGGGGGTTGATGAAAGATAATCTTAGGGTTAGGGTTTTAGAAAAGTTGATATATATAGAGAGAGAGAACGCGGGGGGGGGGTATACTCGCGGTCGCGGTTTGTTAAGGCTGTTGCTGCTAATGTTGCTAGCGGGTGCGGGGTTGCGGGTAGGTTCATTTGTTAACGGGTTAGGGTTTGACCCAATAAGAAGTTTATTTCATTTCCTTTTTCCTTTTTCTTTCTTATTCTAATTCAATTCTATTTCTTTTCTAATTCTTTTCATTTCTTTTTCTAATTACTTTTATTATTCGTTTTAATAAATCAGATATATATATATATACATACATATATATATATATAAAAAATTCTATAAATTATATTAGAGCATACAATAAATCTACCAACTGTTCACTGGGTCTTCTACATGGAATAAATTAAGAAAAATTTATAATTGCTCCATAAATCCCCTATTTCACAAACACTTAAAAATAAAAATTAACTAAATTATATTTCCTCTAATTAGCTCATAATTACTATAAATCAATTAAATAATTAATTAAAAGGTAAATACGGTTTTAGAATTAGGGGTTTTACAGCCGCTAAGTCGATCCCGGGGGCACGGTCCACTGAATATGGGAATCGATTTCGAAGAAGCAAATCCATAACGAGAATAAGTTCTTATTTCAATCAATCCCGATCGAACGATACCATCTTGTATTTCTTAGTCGCGCTTCCCGAATAGGGGAAACGGGGCACCACATATAGTCCTCATCCCTCGCCATCCTCAATCGAAAACTCTAGCAAGACAAGCACGAAAGCACAACTCTCAAGCAACGAATCAAATCTAGAAAACTTTTGCACAACTTTAAGAATATCTATGGACTTACTGTATGGAATGCTCTATTGCAATACAATATCGAGCACATCTCACAGTCGTAGCAGCGGAATAGGCAAAGGATCGAGTCGCTTTGATACTATTATGTCACGCCCCGATCCCGAAGGTCTCCCGACCAACGACCCCGCCGGGCGCGAATTACCGTGCCTCAGCGCTCCCGCGGGGCGTATAGTCGTTTTCCACCGGGACGTGAGGCCGTACAAGCCTGGGGTTGCACCCGTACAAGGCAACATCTTTAAAGTTTGGCTATTATTGCATCTATCGAGTAAGCATCATTGTTGCAAGCATTTATCCATCTGAGTATACAGGGCAAATTGAGGCACAGGGTTCTCTAAATACAATGGCATCGTTCCAAACATTATGTCCCTCTATACAAAAGTAGCTCAAGGAAATGAAAAGCAGATTTTTTTTGGTCTTGGGAATGAGGTACGCCTATCGCTTTCTCGGATGATCCAGCACCTAGGAACAAGCAAACTGTTAGTGGGTCAGCACTTTTATAAGTACTGGTGAGTATAAACAACTGAATAGAAGCAATATTCACTAAAACCAACATTAGGTAATCATGTTATAAAATATTACATTACTAGTGATCTTTCTAGTTTTACCTATGTTCGTTACATGCAGCACAAGAACGGAGTCATATTACTTTCTTTTGGAAACATCTTTAAAAACATAGTTCATATTCGATATAAGCATACAAGGCAAGCCGATTATTCTATTATCAGGGTGTGCATAGCGTGTCTCGTGAGCTATACTCAAAGACTCTAGGAAAAATGCACCATTTAGGAACTATCCTCTATCAAGCCAATACAATAAACTAGATATATCCTTTTCGGTCCCCAAGAAACTTAGGATCGGCAACAATAATCCAGCTAACTAATGAGTCCTTTATCTGATGCTATTAGCAGCTGTGACTCATGGTTGCTTTCTACTATCGATGTAGCAGCCGTGACCAAGGTTCATCTCTTCACCAATAGCCATTATCCGATCGATGCTAATGCATGAAACTTATTAGATAAACTCTAGGATGCAGACGAGATGAACTAGCAAACCATCTATCTCTGTGCGGACTAGCCGCCCTCCCTGAACAAGTTCAAGCACGATATGGTTCTCTCGAAACACAAACGATAGTAAAACATGTTCAAGCAATCTCTTACTCTTAGACAAGCGTTTTAGGTTATTTTAGTTAAGCAGACAGGTTCGTTTTAAAGACACGCCATGTGAGTTCTCTTATTAGCATGCAAAGCAGGTTCTATCATTTTTCTTATGAAACTATCTTTAAGAAAACAAGTATTCAAAAACTCAGACTCATTATTAAAGCATGCAAGAATCAGAGAACGAAGTTCTGCCCACTCACCTTGATTAGTCATCTCCTGCTTCAATAAGGAGCTCTTAAGGAAGATATCCTTTTTGAGTCAGCAAATCGATATCTCTTGTACATAGTGCCAACGCGAAGCGGGGCACTACATACTTATCCACCAACAAAAAGTTTTGTCCTCGAAATATGAAGGAGAAACCTTTCGATATCTCGAGCAACGATAGTCCTCATCCCTCACAATCCTCAATCAAAAACTCTAGCAAGACAAGCACGAAAGCACAACTCTCAAGCAACGAATCAAATCCAGAAAACTTTTGCACAACTTTGAGAATATCTGTGGACTTATTGTATGGAACACTCTATTGCAATACAATATCGAGCACATTTCAGATTTATAGCAACGAAATAGGCAAAGGATCGAGTCGATTTGATACCATTATGTCACGCCCCGGTCCCAAAGGTCTCCCGACTAACGCCCCCGCCGGGCGTGAATCACCACGCCTAGGTGCTCCCGCGGGGCGTATAGTCGTTTGCCACTGGGACATGATGTTGTGTGAGCCTGGGGTTACGCTCGCACAAGGCAACATCGTTAAAGTTTGGCTATCATCGCATCTATCGAGTAAGCAGCATTATTGCAAGCATTTATCCATCTGAGTATACGGGGCAAATCGAGGCACAGGGTTCTCTAAATATAATGGCATCATTCCATATATTATGTCCCTCTATACAAAAGCAGCTCAAGGCAATCGAAACTAGATTTTTGGGTCTTGGGGATGAGGCACGCCTATCGCTTCCTCGGACGATCCAGCACCTACGAATAAGAAAACTGTTGGTGGGTCAGCACTTTTATAAGTACTGGTTAGTATAAACAACTGAACAGAAGCAACATTCACTAAAATCAACACTAAGTAACCATGTTATAAAATATTACATTACTAGTGATCTTTCTAGTTTTACCTATGTTCGTTACATGGAACACAAGAATGGAGTAATATTACTTTCTTTTGGAAACATCTTTAAAAACAGAGTTCATATTCGATATAAGCACTCAAGGCAAGCCGATTGTTCTATTATCAGGGTATGCACAACGTGTCTCGTGAGCTATACTCAAAACTCTTGGGATAATGCACCATTTAGGAACTATCCTATATCAAGCCAAGACAATGAACTAGCTATATACTTTTCGGTCCCCGAGAAACTCAGGATCGATAGCGGTAATCTAGCTAACCAATAACTCCTTTATCTAATGCTATTAGCAACTGTGACTCATGGTTGCTTTCCACTATCGTTGTAGCAGCCGTGACCAAGGTTCAGCTCTTCACCAATAGCCATTATCCGACTGATGCGAATGCATGAAACACTATCAGATAAACCTAGGATGCAGACGAGATGAACCAGCAGACCATCTATCTCTATGCGGACTAGCGGCCCTCTTTGAACAAGTTCAAGCACGATATGGTTATCTCGAAACACAAGTGATAGGTAAACATGTTCAAGCAATCTCTTACTCTTAGACAAGTATTTTAGGTTCTCTTAGTTAAGCAGACATGTTCGTTTCAAAGACAAGCTATGTGAGTTCTCTTATTAGCATGTAAAGCATGTTCTATCATTCTTCTTATGAAACTATCTTTAAAAAAACAAGCATTTAAAAACTCATATTCATTATTAAGGCATGCAAGAATCAGAGAACGAAGTTCTACCCACTCACCTTGATCAGTCATCTCCTGCTTCAACAAGGAGCTCTTAAGGAAGATATCCTTTTTGAGTCAACAAATTGATATCTCTAGTACATAGTGCCGACGCGGAGCAGGGTACTACATCCGCCTCCGCTCCCTGCAGCCCCATCTGCAAGGCAGTAGCATGAGCTCCTTGTTGATAACATAAAACTCAAAAGGATAAGACCGGATGCACCATCATGTATGATGGTTAGACGAATAAGTATGGAAGACACCTAATTACTTTTTTGGTTAATAGTACAAAGGGGACAACGTTCATGCAATCTTATAACGTCTCTTCATTTGTACTAGATGTCAAAAAAAATCCTTGAGTTATTGGAAGGAAACATTTGTGAAAACAAAGATAGAGCGACCAAGGTGGTGCAAGTTGTAACCGATAGTGCAACAAACAATGTTGCGGCAAGTAAGCATATTCTATAGTTTTTATTAGATTTTTACTTCTTTATGTCTTATATCTTTTACTTATGTTATTTTTTAGGGAAATACTTAATTGCATCTATGTTACCGGACTCTCCACTTTAAGAAAAAGTACCTGTGTCGACCCGATAGGACATGAGTATGGGTACATGATCCATATCGGATCCTTTATGATGACAATCGGATCCTCCATGGTGACAATCGGAATACTGGTAGTGAAGTAGATGGTTTATTTTAATATGGTAGAGAAGTGGATAGTTTATTCTAATATGGTAGAATGGTAGTAAACCAGTAGGGGAGCTGAAGTCAATGTTCTAAATTTTGGCCTAGGCGGCCGTTAGCTGCACTTGAAACCACCTAGGTGGAGGTCGTAGGTGGGTTTTGGCCCTAGGCGACCCATAGGCAGGCCTATTCGGCCTGTTCGGCCGATTTGGGAATTGGATATTTTCGAAAAATCTAGATTTAAAATTTCAAAAAATTCAAATTTGAAATAAAAAAATTTTAATTTTAAAAATACAAATTTACCCATACCCGGATCCGTTGTTGTTATTGCTGCTGTTGATGCCGTTGTAGTTGTTACTGTTGTTGTTGTTGTTGTTGTTATTGCAGAGGCTGGAGATCTAGTAGAGGAGAGATAGAGATGGAGAGGAAGGAGAGGAGAGGAGGCAGAGGCTGGATATGGAGACTCTCTCTCCTCTCCCCCAACCCACCCCCCCCCCCCCCCCCCCCAATTTATTTTTAGGGTTAGGTTGGGATTGTTCCATAATATAAAAAAAACCTAAAAAAATAATACTTATGTTGGATCAAACTCTTAACCACTCACTCATAGCATACACCAACAAGATTTAAGCACAACCCACTAGCCACAAGAGCACATAAGCTTTAGTGTCATTATAATACATACAATCTATTTGTCTATACATGTTAAAAAAAATTAGTTTGGCACCTTGATAACCAAGGTGCTAGGCGGCCCTCCGACGCAACGGGTCCACCTAGGAAAATTTAGGACACTGACTGAAGGGACGGCCTTTTAGGGACTTACTCAACTAGTTTAGTAAAATCTACTAGTAGTTTATAATTATATGTTGTCCTTTTATGAAACCTTACAAATTTAATTACATGGTATCTTTTTATGAAATTATATTCAAATATATTTATTTTAATAGTTATATCACAATACCCGTACCAAAAATTTATATTATTTTTAGCCGAGTCTGTGTGTTCTTCAATTATGAGTTTGAAGGGTCTGACTCTTGGATATATACTCGTACCCGACACCTATACCCGAGTCCAAGTAACATAGAATGTCATCGTATCCCCACTTGTATTGGGCTCCATGTGTCGCTCATTGCCTTGATTTGAGGTTGGAGGACATATGAAAGCTTCCGTTAATTACAAGAACGATCAAGAAGGCAATTACGGTAAGCAGTTATATTTATATGCCGATTGAGTTTATCATGCCCTAGTACCAGAATACGGAGAATGGGGGTATGACACGACCATCTACATACCGCGAAGTACACAGATACCTCAGAGTAGGGTTAAGGCTATAAGAAGACAAGGGGTGCATACTACAATCAAGTCACCTATGGTCTCTGAACATCTATGTCTCAATCATTCAATCAAGAAACATGAAGCACAGAACATGTAAGGTACAACAATAAGGCATCCCAAACATCCTATCAAAATGTTCAGGAATCTATCCATGCAAAGTGTTAGGCTAGCAGAGTAACAAAAGTATATGACAGTATGTCAGTTGCAGTCTAAATAATTACAGTCATGTAGGGAAGCTAATATCCAGACGTCCTGGCTAACAAGTTTCGGTGGATAAATGCCCAAAATATATGAATGTACAATATAAGTGGGGAAGAATAAAATCCACTCTTGTCCCTCAACGACAATCCGTCTGGTACGCACCATGAGTGAGGGAGAGATAAGCTGGATCATCGGGCTCTAGCTCTAAACCTGGCCATGCAAAACCAGTGCGGTTAGACCCCAAGTAGCAATTACCACAAGGAAGCACGAATGAAGAAACAAAAGCCTAGATCTAGCATATAATACAAGGGCCAAGAATCATTGGCGTATGTCCCATCATCGTGATAATACAATACCCTTATACCAAACAAGGACAAGAAGTGTTATATCACCCCGAGATAGAGTACGTCTCATGATTATGGTCAAGCTAAAGTCTCTGGGTCATAGTTTTGGTCCATAACCATTCGTAGAACAATAGTCCAACCCTACAACCAAACAAGGATAAGGATTGAACCACCACACCTCGAAAGTCCATGTCCCTAGAATTCTGGCAGAAGAATATAATACACAAGCAATTCAATTAATGATCGGCCAAGCAATTCTACGATTTACTAGGTGAAGTCTGGTTATCTAGAGAATACATAATATAGGAATCCTCAGATCATGCCATGATCGAGCTGACTAGCGAGCCAAGATAATCACATAGCGCATAGTAAGAATGCACCGGTCCCTCGTAAGGCCACCGTGCTAATCAGATCCTAATAATGTCACGTAGCATATGTAGCCATATACTGCACTCTACTCTTGTAGATGATATACAATATCCGTTGGGGGCCAATTTGACACCGTAGAATCTATGTTCGACTGGTAGCTGTCATGCACGATCTCAAGATACCGTTTCCACCCAATGCTCTATAAGTTTTAGTTTTCTAGTTAACCCTATTGTTAACTGGAATCCTATGTCGGGGTCTCTTGATAATTACTCCTTAGATGTTGTACTTAAGTATGTGCACACTAGGTACGAATCCATATTGTTACTCAAAAGTTTAATCTAGATTCACCCAAATCAGGTCCTCTGGTTCTCTTGTAATCATGTAAACCATGTCAGGGGCATAATCAATGCTATCATGGCCATTTATCACATAGTCTCGTTGTACTGAATGTCCTATCAAGATATCTCCGGGACTAGTCACTTGTTCATGAAAGTCATGTCATTCTAATCATCAAGCTCATTGGTCATTCACTACTTCTAGGTTAAGTAAAACATCCAAGTAATCAGGTGGAAACAACAATTTCTAATAATTCAACTAAACATGCATGTAGGGTCAAGTAGGCGAACAATCAGTCAAACAAGGGAACAACAACAACATGGTGTACAAACAAACAAATAAGGAAACATAGTCGGGCTTATAATAGCAAGTCAGGTAATCAAAATTGGTGCACTTTTAAGGATGTAAGGTAGCCATAGATTGAAATACAAAAGAACTACATGGGCAGGGAAAAGTGCAAAAAGAAAGTACGAAAACCAAGAGAAAAGTATGACAGTCGAGAGCACGCAAACCGAAAACACAAAAACCAAGAATACAGAAATCGAGGTTACAAAAGTCAAGGTTCATACAAACCAAAAATAGGCCAACAAGGACCTTCGCGCACTTTCTTTGATAGAAAGATAACTCGGCAAAAATACGCTCCAAAGAGTGCGCCCAAGAGTTTTTCTTGGAAAAGTGCGCTCAACGCTTTCTAGAGGGTCCTTGGCATACTTTTTCAAGAGAAAGAAAATCGGTACAAAAGTACGCATAAAGCGGGTACGCATGAAAGTGCTTCCAGATCGAATTGAGCATATTTTAATGCGACTGAAAGGTTCTCGTGCGCACTTTCGCAGAGACTATTCTTCTTCTCGGGGCAGCAACCCATGGAGAGTTCCAAAACTTTTGTTGGGCATAAAATCTTCATAAAAACTCCAAATCAAATAAAACAAAGATCAAAGTCAAGTAAAATCTAAGGCTCTACAACATGAGCTAATTGGTTTTCAAAAATACTAAGTTTTGGGAGATCATTCCCTGAGAAAATCAAGTAGAACCCATAGCAATAAAATTTAGATCTGTACTAATCTAGCCATCAAAATTGAAAATACCAAGTTCTAAAGATGCAAAGGAACATAACATACACATAAGAGACTAATAATATAAAAGAAATAATATGAACGAAAATATGAATGATCCTTTTTTCTTCTTGAGAGCAAGATGTACTGCCTATAAAGAAAGAGAAAGAAAGGTGAATAAATGAGGAAAGATAAAGGAAGAAAAATATATTGGCTTAGGGGTTTGATGCTAGCCATTAATCAAGTCATGATCAATCCTAACCGCACAACCAAACCCATGAACCCAACTCAACCAAAGACACGGGTTAGGTCTAGACCACCGGGCAGTCAACCAAGCAAGCCAAATACAAGTAGAAAATGTACGCCAGAAACGGGGAGTGACATTTCTACCCACCTTAGAAAAATTTCGTCCTTGAAATTTAGTTCAAGGTAACTAGACATGTCAGGGCAAGAACTACACTAACTATAAGCAATCTAAACATACAAACGAACAATCACAAAATAAAGAAAAATAATATCACACTACATGGGTGATCGATGATCACGGAATGTAAGATACGACAGTATAGAAAGAATATACCTCACAAGTCAAATATGTGCGGGTACCAAGACTGAATATTATCCTCGCACTCCCACATTTACTCCCCCAAAGAATGATGACCCTAAGCGATACAGACAAGACAGATAGCCTTGTTCTTGAGTACATTCTCTCTCCGGTCCAAAATGGACACGAATTATTTCTCGTAAGATAAGTCGATATCAACGACTAGCTCGAAATAATAGAGGACATGGCTCAAATTCGGGACATACCTATGCCTGAGATAAATAAAATACATCATGCACTTCAGGAAGCAAAGACGGAAGAAAAAGCGATAAACAACATCACCCACCTGCTCAAGAATGTCAAATAGCCTAACGTATCGTTGAATAATATTCCTGCGGGCACCAAACCTAATGTCTCCACGGGTGGGCAAAATTGGCAAAAATATGTGATCACCGACGCAAAACTCTAGAGGCCTACGATGCTGATCTGCCCAATGACGATGCCTATCCTGGGTAACCAGAAGCCTCTCTCTGACCCGCTTGATAATCTCTACTTTCTGTGTGATCATCTCTAGTCCCATCTTTCGCTCACTGATGTCTTCCTATGCCAAAGGTGACCTGCACTTCCTGCCATATAGTGCCTCAAAGGGAGCGATCTGAATATTGGCCTGATAACTATTATTATATGAGAACTCTACTATATGAAGATGATTTTCCCAGACCCACCAAGCATATCTTCCAAAGTCTGAATGGTTCTCTCTGACTGGCCATCTGTCTGCGGATGATAGGCTGTACCAAATCTCAAACTGGTGCCCAATCACTTATGCAAGCTTTGCCAGAAATAAAAAGTAAACCGAGTATCCCGATCTGATATTGTACTTGCTAGGACACTGTGCTGCCTTATTATCTGCCACATGTATGCAACTGTTATATGGATTTTCCTACTTTGAAAGAAAGAAAATAAGCTACCTTCGTGAGATGATCTACTACCACCCAAACTGCATCTCGACCAGTCAGAGATCTAGGTAAATCAGTCACAAAATCCATCGTGATATGCTCCTATTTCCACTCCGGAATAGGAAACGACTGCAATAATCCTGTCGGTCTCTACTGCTCTGCCTTTACTTGTTGACATACCAAACATTAAGAAATGAATTGAGCTATCCCCATCTTCATTCTGTTCAACCAGAAGTGCTGCTTAATATATTGATACATGTCACTACCACATTTTTTAGGGAAGGACATTTTGGTCTTTTCAAAATTAATTAAATATTGTGCATGTTGTAAATTTATTTATTATTTTATTTATTTATTATTAGATGTTAGTATATTATTTTAGACTTGTGTTAGTGGACCTAACTAGTTTAGATTAGATCTATGGACCAACATTTAATTCTAGTTAGAATTGAACCCAATAGAAGTCCAATCATTAGGAGGATGATTAATTAGTTAAACCAATTAGACAAGAACTTTCCCTCTTTAATTATTTTCTTCATGACAAGCCCCAAGGGATATTTTAGACATCTCTTAGTCGCTTAGGGAAGGGGGAAGGGGCCAGCCTAGATTTAAATGGAGGGAAAATTCTCTCTTTATTTTTTTATTTCAAAACTAGATCTAGAATTTCCACTTCCAAATTTCTTCATTTCTACATCAAATTTTATCTAAATTTCTTCCTAAATTATCATTGAAGACTATTAGAATACGGAGGAAGTAAGAATCTACAAGGAGAAAGCAAAAATCTATAAGGAGGAGTAAGGAACTACAAGTTGGAAGCTCTTTTTACTTAATTTAGAGGTTTTATTGGGAATCCATCTCCCAATAGGTATAATTGAGTTTTTTCCCTATAATTAAAATCTAAATATATATTTTAATTATTAGGAACCATCCCATATGCTAAGGCTACCCATAAGAATTAGAATTAGGTTCATAGGAGGCCTATGGAAAAAGTTATGTAGTGTTTTGTGTCAATTTTGGAAGAATTCTGAGATTGACACATCTTGTATTTGTCAATAGGTCAATTAGACCATATTAACATGTGTTTGATTGTGTGTGGCTAGTGTCGTATCCATAATTTAATACGTGTAGGCTGTATCACGATAATTTGGAGATACGGATTGATTTGAGAGTTTTTCTCTGATATGCCTTGGTTTGAGCATGTCATATTTTGACATGGACACGTAGATGAGTAGTTAGCTCTTCTTATTGTTCATAATTATGATTTTAGACTTGCTCGTATCCTTCGGGATACATTTGGTTGTGTGGTGGAGCCGTATCGCAAGCGTATTATAGATCTAGTGTGATACGGGTGCGGTGCACTTCACGTGTTTGGGTCATTGCACTATAATTCAATTTCCTTGATTATAGATATTATAATATTATAATTATAATTATTATGTGAGATATATGTGTCACGACCCGCACCCGGTATAAGGGCACGAGAGCGTGGGTACGTCCAGCCTACGCCGCAGCATCGGCGGTAGAACGCTGTCTAGGTCAAGTGCTATCTAGATAATCTCACACTAGTATCCAACTCCATAAGGAGACACGGATAACACTAAAATAAATCTAGAAATACTCAATCACAACTACAGCACGATAGGAAATGAAGAAATAAAAGAATACAGCACAAGTCTAATGATAACATAACATACCTGCAATCCTTAACTTCCAATCCCCAAGTGTCAGAAACCAGTCTACTAATGTCACAGTCTGGAAAAATATTTTCCAGTCAGGAAGGAGCAAAGTACATCTCTAAATAGCAGTTCTATATAAATGACATAAACTATGTAGCAGTTCTAGATGAAAACATACCAGATGCATGTAAAAGTACGAGAAATGTACAATGAGAGAAATACTGGAAATACTGTAAGTAAATGCAGGAAAAGAAACATTATGTCCATGAGCAAGAATTCTATGACTAAATGTGTGAGTACTAGCTTTAACATGTGATCGGCTTGGGAACTTGATCAGGCTGGTTACATGTGATTAGCTATGATTCATGGAAGGTCAGGCTAACCGTTGGTTAGCTATGATGCAGGGAGAGGTCAGGCTAATCACACGTAACAGCTATGAGGCATGGAGATGGTCAGGCCGCACCCGACGTGAGATGTGGGGTGAGCTATGATGCATGGATAGTTGGGTATGATCACATATCTACACTAAAATACTCCCCAAACCCCCCGACTGGTATAGTAGATCCAATCATGGTACGCTATGGCACGGGATTCCCTAGGAAGGTAGCAAATCTCCCCGGGAAATCAGTGTCTGTACATGCACAAGATAACAAGGAAAACAAGTCTCGTACAAGCTACACCATGAATAAGGAATAACATCTCATGACGAGATCCGTGTATACCAATCCGTGTAACCAATGTGTCGGGAACATGGATATTTACACTAGATACAGTGAACATAGGAGATATCATAAATTAGAAACTAATCAGAGAATGTACTTGCCTTGGGTCCTTAGCTGGTAAAACCGATGTCCTGTTCCAGAGTATCCCCTGGGTAAACCAACAGTCCTATAAACATAACACAAGCAAACCACATTCGCATCAGATGCTATACTAACACAGTCAAAATACTGGTCTCAGGGCCATGTCAGGCAGGGCACTAGTCAACTAGGGTCATCTAGTAGGGACACGTATATAATATACATTACACTTATTACACTTACAATATTTATACACGCACCAATTTAAATGTATTTACAATATATATATATATATATATCTATTAAACACATATTTGATTTATACTAGTTGAACATTATATATGTATACTCGTGCATATGCTAAAATACCTTTTAAAATATATATATATAAATACTAAATTGATTACATATACTAGAAATACGTATTTACGTATATAAATCATTTCGAACTTATTTTGAACAATAGTTTCAAATAAAGGTTTATTTATAAAAACTAGAATTTATGTAAAAGCTAATATTTTTCATTTATGGTAAAATCGGTCACCGATCCAAATAAACTAATTTTGAACTAATTTAGATTATTGAAACTAATTTTTAATTTAATAATGTAACCAAAAATTATTATTATTTTTACATATCAAAACCCTTTTAATTTGTTACATAAAAATAACTAATTACATAAACTAGCTAATTACATATTAATATAACCAAATTATATAAAATAACCAAATTATATATATACTAATTTCATGAATTAAACTAATTATATAAAATACTAATTATATATACTAAACTGATTATATAATTTAATTAACAAAAATAACAATTAACCAATATAGGTAAACTACTTGATTAATTATAATTAACTACTAATTATATTAATCAATTAACTTAAACTAACATATTAACTATTTATTGAACTTAAACTAATTCTATAAATTAATTAAACTAATTATAAATTAATTAAACAAATTATAAATTAATTAAATTGATTATTAATTAACTAAACTAATTAAATAACTAATTACATATGTTAACTTAACTAATATACCAAAATATTAACTTAACTAATTATCTTTACATATACTGATTTAATCTTAATTAACCTAACACAGTCTCAAATAACTCATTACAGAACCGAAAGAAAGAAAAAGGGAAAGGGAAGAAAAGTCTCACAAGGGCTTCTTCGGCGAGGTCGGCCGGCCAGGGCTCGACGTCGGGGGAGATACGGCGGCCAGCGGTTCGAGGAGGCGGGCTCGGTCGCTCGAGGAGGCGGGCTCGGCGGATCTCGGTTCGAGGGGCGGTCGGCGGCGTGGCGGCTGCGGCGGCGTCGACTGGCTCGAGGAGGTCGAGGAGATCCGAGGCGGCGGTCGACGGCTGACAAAGGCTCGACGCGGTGAGGCGGCAGCGGAACTCGGCTTCAGCGGCGGTCTGTTCGACTCAGCGGCGGCCAGATCGAGGAGGCGTCGGCGGATCTTCTCGGCTTCGTTCCAGCGGCGGCGGATCGTTCTAGGTTAGGGTTAGGGTTAGGGACTGGGTGTGTCAGGGGGTCTGGGTACGTATCCGGGGCAGGACACGATAGGTGCTTTACTGTGGACGTGTCCGGGTTTGCCGGACACGGAGATGCTGTTGTAAACTGGAGGATGTGGAGGTGGTGTCCGGGTGTGTCGGACACGGAAAAGCTGGTTGTAAACTGTAAATCTGGACACAGGAAAAGAAATGGATATGGTGGGACACCCGGGGTCGGACCCGAGGCCGTCACGGCTGACACGGTGATGCTGGACACACGGACACGAGCACAAAATGGTGATGATGGCTTGTTGGCTTTGGGAATTGTGGAGGCTAGCCAATGAATTGAAGATTAGGGTTTCTAGGGAAATGGTGAGAAGGAGAACTTAAATAGGGAGAAGGGTGTGGGATAAAGGGTTGCGGGTTGGCCCAATGAGGAATGGCCCAGAATTAAATAAACGGGCTTTACATGTGGGAAGAATGGGGCGTGCATGGGAGACGGAAAACGATAAATTAAATAGAAAAGAAATTTAAGAAAAAATGTTTTTAAGAAGCTTTTGATTAGCCACTAATTAAACTCATTTTTCAAAATATTAGGAAGTATGTAATTCATTTATTTACTATCCCAATAAAAATCTATTTTATTTTATCAACTAGTCTTTTAAATAACTATTTAGTCAAAACAATAATTTTATGACTCAAGCCAATAAATATTTGAAACTAGAAATATATATTATTATTTATTTATTTATTTTGTAATATATCGTCATTTAGGAAAAAATGATTTTTATAAAAGATTTTTAAATTACCTTCTAAAATCAAACATCGTTCAAAATCAATTAAAAATTTTTAAGGATAATTATTTTATAAACTTGATATTTTAAAATAAATTAAATTTAATTATTTTGGAAATTGGAAATCGGAGGTTACAAGTCTATCCACCTTAGAAAAATTTCGTCCCCGAAATTTAGGGACGACTAGGATAGAAAAATTTTGTTGTTCATAATGATGAATATATCATTGAAAAAATTTCTATAGGGAGAATATTTACCAAACAGCAGAAAACATGAAGAAAAGAAAATATGGTTTAAGATAGGAGTAACTTGAAGGAATTATGGCTCGGCTTTGAATCCTCTAGAAAGTTTAGGTTTTGGGAAGTAGACATGATCACAAAACAGATAATTGGAATAATGCACGTTACCTTTTCAAAGTAACTCAACCAAGGAAGACCCAGTATAAAGAATGATATAGACATGAAAGTTATAGCTAATTCGAAAGATACGGTCGACAATTTGATTGAAGAAACTCAAATACATCCCTCAGAATGTAATCAAGAGGCATCTAATCGCCTTTCTTGATTCTAGGAAAAAGAGTAGTCTTTACTACCTTCTGAAAATAATCCTTCCTTTTTATCCTCGTTCATCTTACTTTTCTCAATCTTGTGATTCATCATTAACTAATTCTATAAAAGTTCCAAATTCCACAAACTTTATTAGATTAGATCTTAGAATTTCTGAATCAAAAGCCTTATCATCAAATTCGAGTTGTTTATCTTAACATCAACTATACCTCGATTATTTTCTTCGATTTCAAATGTTACTGTCAGGGTCAAGATTTAATTTAAATCACAACCTCAATATACCATGATCTTACCTTACGACCTTCAATTATATGATCCCATAATCCATCGTATTATAATCCTCTTTACCATGAGCTTCATTTCATTCCATATTTCTTTATCCGTATGTATAATGTTTCCGAAATTTGAACTAATATTATTTTTTTTTTTCATCCTCTGAATTTATTATCCCAATGTAAAATTTTTATTACTCAAATCCTCAATATTTTAATTGAATTCCAGTCGTATCATAATCTCCTCAAATTTTGAGTAATAACTAAATACAAAATTTACTATCCAGTCCTTTTAATTGAAATCCAAATCAATGCATACTTAAAAATCTGCATCCCAAAATTTAACTTTAAACACTCATCAATCATCTAACTCAAATTCAATTGATGCTTAATCCAATCTAATTCCTCATCCCAAGAATTTAATTTGACACTATTCCATTTACGATTTTATTTCCTGCCTTTCTTTTTCCTCAAATACTCAACGATGCGATGCTTCCAGTATCTTCAATGCAACATTCATAATATATAAAGTTTCTATCTTGCAATCAAATAGATAAAATGATAGTCTCTCGAATTTCTCAAATTTTAAATAATCAATTTAATCATATCAAGACCTCCTTAAAATTAATAAATCCTCAAATTTTTGGCTCTGTCAATTTCTTAATTCTCCCTTTAAGTAAATGTTTGTCCTCGAATTTCAATCATACCTCGATTTTCATAAAATCAATGATCCATCAATTCCGTTATAACAACCCCTAAATTCTTTATTTAATTTAATGCTCATCCACAAATTTAATCCTCTCGTCTCTTTTTGTCAGTCATAACCTCGTCATAGATCTTTACTACAGTTAAATCCTCAACAATCAAGTCTAAGAGAATTCTACCTACAACCATACAACATGCAACCTAAGGGAAATATGTATGATCCTGGTGTCTTTTGTCATGGTATTTCAGTCTCTGTTAGGGGGGTACTACTAGTTATATTCTAACAAGAAAATCATGCATGTGAACCACAGTACTAGAAAAATCAATCAATCAATCGAAAGGCGAAAGAAAAGGAACATTAGGAAGGAAGAAGGATCATGTTACATATTACTTGTAGTGTCTACTATCTCTAACAACACTTAACTCTAGCACACTAACAAATTCCTATTCATGTACACTGGTACCCATATCAACTAATCATATACTAATATTCATATTAATCCTCAAAATAATCGTCAAGGTTTAACTTCCCGATCAACTTAAAATAAAATGCATATACCTCCTCATAATTAGATACTTCACATCGAAATAAAAATTTAATCACTTCTAAAATCTCTGTAGCCTTAACTATGTTTAGTGAATCAAATTTAAATCCTCAATATTTTAACAACATAAAATCTCAACTCCTTAAAAATTCTGAAAATTTAAAATTCATTTCCACCTTTTAATTTATAACTCCTCAATGTACATATTAGTGCTCACGGTCTCTGATACTCAAGGTGCACTCAATACCTCTATTGTCTAGAACTGTGTACTAAATTTGTACTGCCCGAATTACTTGCACTATTACCTCCAATGATCAAGGTTATCATCAACTGTGTTTTCCTTCATGATTTCAATTATGTCAATTGGTATATCATCTAATTATCAACACACAGAGTGCTTACTGTTATTAACGTCATCCTTGACTAATTCTCGATATAGAATCATTAGCACTCTTGGTATTATATCACTAGTTGCATTAATGGATTATCTCATCAAGCTCATTAGACTCATGATCACCTGTATCCTCTATAACACTCATGTTTCTTTACTCTCATGGGTATGTGTATGGTTCCTCATCTCGATGGTTGTATATGTATTTCCTTCAATCCTTTAAAGCCTATTAAACTAATCCGTGATACGCTTCACAACTTCCATTACTAATCCTGATATTTCTCTACTTATGACATCTCATTAAACCCTTTATAAATATACGTTTCTTTACCTTTAATATTTTCGATATCAATCATCAAATTGGACATCATTTTCCATAAATTCTTAACACAATTCCTGGATAGTTAATCATTTACATAGATCACTCAATTACATAATCATGATTATCCAGGACGGTTAATTGGCTCTGACACTAACTCTGAGAACTATCACTGATACTCTATACTCTCCTTAACTCTCAGTCTCTAATGACACTACTCCTAGAATCATTGGTACAAGGTACTATGCTAAGGGCTAACTCTAGATTAAAGCCTACTGTTCACATGTCCAACTAAGAAACACTTACAACTCACTAGCAACACAGTCAATACTAATACAAGACACAAACAAAATTACAAGCCACTAATTATCATACTTAACAAGAAATCCTCAAGGAATAGGAGCTCAAAGACTGAATTGAGGACAGAAGGTATCTTTACTGCTAGTAAAGAAAGAAGTGGTGGAACAAAGTCCTGGAATAACAGAAATAGATAAGTCTTGAGATGATATTTTAAGAACCAATTTAGGATACAACCTGATAATCATACACGTCTGTCTGAAATCATGACACTCAGAATCCTCGCCACGCCAGTAAGCATAGATGCGATAAACGATAGGTTTCGTAACTAAGGTATGCACTCTATAATCATGTCGTCCAGAATCTTCGCCACGCCAACCGGTATGGCTGCGAAAGACCCTAAGCTTCATAACTATAGTATGTACATCCAAGTCAGGTCCCTACGTTCTCATCACCACAGCTAATATGGCTGCGATAAATTCTAGGTTCCATAACCAAAGTAGACGTTTTACCTTCCTCACTGTCCTCATCAATATATGTCATCAGATGATACCATAAATCCTAGTCCGTAAAAATTCATCTCAATTTGAAATCAACTCAACAACGATACCAAGAATTAAAGCTAACAACTGGTCAACAAGAATCAAACTCAACAATGATACCGAGATTTTAAATTTTAAAACTGCTCAACAAGAATCAAGTTCGGTAACAACAAGCGTGAGCGGACGGAAACAAGGAAAGATTTAAATTGAAAATAAGATTCTCATGGGGTCATCCCAGAAAATCTTTCAAGAATTTGTGATTGAGTATCCTCTCTCATCCTAGTATCCTATGTCCTATATTCAATAGCAGGTACGCAGTAGTATAACAAGGATGCCACACTACTACGACATCGCACATCTCGCGAAGTCAGACCTGCATGGGCCACCACTAAAAACGTGTCACGACCCGCACCCGGTATAAGGGCACGAGAGCGTGGGTACGTCCAGCCTACGCCGCAGCATCGGCGGTAGAACGCTGTCTAGGTCAAGTGCTATCTAGATAATCTCACACTAGTATCCAACTCCATAAGGAGACACGGATAACACTAAAATAAATCTAGAAATACTCAATCACAACTACAGCACGATAGGAAATGAAGAAATAAAAGAATACAGCACAAGTCTAATGATAACATAACATACCTGCAATCCTTAACTTCCAATCCCCAAGTGTCAGAAACCAGTCTACTAATGTCACAGTCTGGAAAAATATTTTCCAGTCAGGAAGGAGCAAAGTACATCTCTAAATAGCAGTTCTATATAAATGACATAAACTATGTAGCAGTTCTAGATGAAAACATACCAGATGCATGTAAAAGTACGAGAAATGTACAATGAGAGAAATACTGGAAATACTGTAAGTAAATGCAGGAAAAGAAACATTATGTCCATGAGCAAGAATTCTATGACTAAATGTGTGAGTACTAGCTTTAACATGTGATCGGCTTGGGAACTTGATCAGGCTGGTTACATGTGATTAGCTATGATTCATGGAAGGTCAGGCTAACCGTTGGTTAGCTATGATGCAGGGAGAGGTCAGGCTAATCACACGTAACAGCTATGAGGCATGGAGATGGTCAGGCCGCACCCGACGTGAGATGTGGGGTGAGCTATGATGCATGGATAGTTGGGTATGATCACATATCTACACTAAAATACTCCCCAAACCCCCCGACTGGTATAGTAGATCCAATCATGGTACGCTATGGCACGGGATTCCCTAGGAAGGTAGCAAATCTCCCCGGGAAATCAGTGTCTGTACATGCACAAGATAACAAGGAAAACAAGTCTCGTACAAGCTACACCATGAATAAGGAATAACATCTCATGACGAGATCCGTGTATACCAATCCGTGTAACCAATGTGTCGGGAACATGGATATTTACACTAGATACAGTGAACATAGGAGATATCATAAATTAGAAACTAATCAGAGAATGTACTTGCCTTGGGTCCTTAGCTGGTAAAACCGATGTCCTGTTCCAGAGTATCCCCTGGGTAAACCAACAGTCCTATAAACATAACACAAGCAAACCACATTCGCATCAGATGCTATACTAACACAGTCAAAATACTGGTCTCAGGGCCATGTCAGGCAGGGCACTAGTCAACTAGGGTCATCTAGTAGGGACACGTATATAATATACATTACACTTATTACACTTACAATATTTATACACGCACCAATTTAAATGTATTTACAATATATATATATATATATATCTATTAAACACATATTTGATTTATACTAGTTGAACATTATATATGTATACTCGTGCATATGCTAAAATACCTTTTAAAATATATATATATAAATACTAAATTGATTACATATACTAGAAATACGTATTTACGTATATAAATCATTTCGAACTTATTTTGAACAATAGTTTCAAATAAAGGTTTATTTATAAAAACTAGAATTTATGTAAAAGCTAATATTTTTCATTTATGGTAAAATCGGTCACCGATCCAAATAAACTAATTTTGAACTAATTTAGATTATTGAAACTAATTTTTAATTTAATAATGTAACCAAAAATTATTATTATTTTTACATATCAAAACCCTTTTAATTTGTTACATAAAAATAACTAATTACATAAACTAGCTAATTACATATTAATATAACCAAATTATATAAAATAACCAAATTATATATATACTAATTTCATGAATTAAACTAATTATATAAAATACTAATTATATATACTAAACTGATTATATAATTTAATTAACAAAAATAACAATTAACCAATATAGGTAAACTACTTGATTAATTATAATTAACTACTAATTATATTAATCAATTAACTTAAACTAACATATTAACTATTTATTGAACTTAAACTAATTCTATAAATTAATTAAACTAATTATAAATTAATTAAACAAATTATAAATTAATTAAATTGATTATTAATTAACTAAACTAATTAAATAACTAATTACATATGTTAACTTAACTAATATACCAAAATATTAACTTAACTAATTATCTTTACATATACTGATTTAATCTTAATTAACCTAACACAGTCTCAAATAACTCATTACAGAACCGAAAGAAAGAAAAAGGGAAAGGGAAGAAAAGTCTCACAAGGGCTTCTCCGGCGAGGTCGGCCGGCCAGGGCTCGACGTCGGGGGAGATGCGGCGGCCAGCGGTTCGAGGAGGCGGGCTCGGTCGCTCGAGGAGGCGGGCTCGGCGGATCTCGGTTCGAGGGGCGGTCGGCGGCGTGGCGGCTGCGGCGGCGTCGACTGGCTCGAGGAGGTCGAGGAGATCCGAGGCGGCGGTCGACGGCTGACAAAGGCTCGACGCGGTGAGGCGGCAGCGGAACTCGGCTTCAGCGGCGGTCTGTTCGACTCAGCGGCGGCCAGATCGAGGAGGCGTCGGCGGATCTTCTCGGCTTCGTTCCAGCGGCGGCGGATCGTTCTAGGTTAGGGTTAGGGTTAGGGACTGGGTGTGTCAGGGGGTCTGGGTACGTGTCCGGGGCAGGACACGATGGGTGCTTTACTGTGGACGTGTCCGGGTTTGCCGGACACGGAGATGCTGTTGTAAACTGGAGGATGTGGAGGTGGTGTCCGGGTGTGTCGGACACGGAAAAGCTGGTTGTAAACTGTAAATCTGGACACAGGAAAAGAAATGGATATGGTGGGACACCCGGGGTCGGACCCGAGGCCGTCACGGCTGACACGGTGATGCTGGACACACGGACACGAGCACAAAATGGTGATGATGGCTTGTTGGCTTTGGGAATTGTGGAGGCTAGCCAATGAATTGAAGATTAGGGTTTCTAGGGAAATGGTGAGAAGGAGAACTTAAATAGGGAGAAGGGTGTGGGATAAAGGGTTGCGGGTTGGCCCAATGAGGAATGGCCCAGAATTAAATAAACGGGCTTTACATGTGGGAAGAATGGGGCGTGCATGGGAGACGGAAAACGATAAATTAAATAGAAAAGAAATTTAAGAAAAAATGTTTTTAAGAAGCTTTTGATTAGCTACTAATTAAACTCATTTTTCAAAATATTAGGAAGTATGTAATTCATTTATTTACTATCCCAATAAAAATCTATTTTATTTTATCAACTAGTCTTTTAAATAACTATTTAGTCAAAACAATAATTTTATGACTCAAGCCAATAAATATTTGAAACTAGAAATATATATTATTATTTATTTATTTATTTTGTAATATATCGTCATTTAGGAAAAAATGATTTTTATAAAAGATTTTTAAATTACCTTCTAAAATCAAACATCGTTCAAAATCAATTAAAAATTTTTAAGGATAATTATTTTATAAACTTGATATTTTAAAATAAATTAAATTTAATTATTTTGGAAATTGGAAATCGGAGGTTACAATATGTATATATATATTTACGTGAATGATCAATAATTCTTGTTGATGTGTTGGTGATCATAGGAGAGTAGGAGTTCATGTGCATCTCTAGCATGGTTATATATATATATATATACATATATATATATATATATACATATATATATATATATACATATATATATATATATATACATATATATATGTGTGTATATAACACTATATATATATATATTATATTTGTGTGTAGATGTATATATATATATATATGTGTGTGTAGGTGTGTATATATGTATGTGAGCTAGAGGGTAGAAGAAACTATGAAAAATAATGAAGAAAACAATAGAAAACAGTGAAGGAAACAATGGAAAAAGTGAAGGAAACAATGGAAAACAGTGAGAGAAAAGCAGTGAGAAGCACTGAAAAGCAGCAGCGACAGTAAGCACAAGCAGCAAAAAGCATAAGCTGAGAAGCAGCAGCAGAAGCAGAAATAAGAAAGCAGAAGCAGTAGCAGAAGCAGCGGCAAAAAGCAGAAGCAGAAAGCAGCAGCAGAAGTAGAAAGCAGCATTAGCAGTAAGCAGCAGCAGCAACTTTTGAATAAGCGGTTAGCTTATTTTGATAAGATGATAAGTTAGTAAGTTAGTATATATATATATATATATATATATATATATATATATATATATATATATATATATATATATATATATATATATATATATATATATATAAGTTAGTTAGCATATTTGATAAGCTAGTAAGTTAGTAAGCTAGAATATCAAATATGCTAACTAACTTATATATATATATATATATATATATATATATATATATATATATATATATATATATATATATATATAAGTTAATTAGTTTATGTTAATAAGCTAGTAGTTTATGTAAATATATTCTAAATAAGTTAGTATATATATAGATATGAGATATTTATATGCATAAGAACTAGTTAATATTGGTTAGTATTATTTCTAGATTACCTTGAGATACCAAGGTGATGAGAGTGGAGATATCTTAGGTACGGGTACTAAATATCCGAAGGAGTATGTTAGTATATAGTTTAGTATAGTATTGCTATAAGTTTAAATACATATTAATGTATAGTGAGGTGTATGGGTAGTAATTATAAGTATGATATTGAATTACCTTGAGATACCAAGGTAATGTCAAGGTATTGGATTTTACTCAAGGTATTGGGTTTGTACATCAAGATGAGAGAGTAAGGGGTGTGATACCGCTTTTGGTTCAAAGCCAAGGTATCCACTTAGAATGGTTTAGTTAGGAGTATTATATATTGTTGTTTTGTATACATATTATAATATTTTTATATCTAATAAATTGTGTATCTTATGATACGGTATCTTGTTGATTTCATAGTATCCTAGTATAGCTAGTATGGCCTAGGTACATAGTCTATGGACCCAATATCCTAGAGTTGGACTCATACAACCTAGAAATATTTAGTTTGAGCAAGTTTGACCAGTTTGACCTAGAATTGACCTAGTTTGACTATTTTGGTTTAGAAATGGCTTTATGACCTTGAACTTGGCAAGTTTAACTTATTTTCATTCCAAAACCTTATATTGATATAATATTCTATATTTAGGTCTTCGAGCCATCGTACCGTATATATTTGATACTGTTCACCGAATTTCAGGCGAGTACATTCTCTGATAGTTTCTCATTTATGATATCCTCTATGTCTCTTATATTTATTGTAGATAATCTTGATTTCTTGACACAATGGTTACACGGATTAGTATATCATAATCTCGTTATGAGATGTTATTCCTTGGTATTTATGGTGTATCTTGTGCAAGCCTTGTTTCTTTTTCTTTTTGTACATGTACAGACATTGATTCTTGGGGCGACTTGCTACCTACCCAGAGAATCCTGTGTCATAACGTTCCATGGTTGGATCCACTATACTAATCGAGAGAGGGGAGTATCATGCCCTAATATCCTGCAGGTAATCGGCCATCCCCGCTGGGCGAGAATCACCGCGCCAGCGCTCCCACGGGATGATCTAACCCATCTGGGCATGATGTCGCACGAGCGTAAGCCGCACCCGTACAAGGCCATGATCCAAACAGGCGGTAAGATAACTAAGCAACAAAGTCGCATAGATTATCCGAGTACAGCGGAATAAGAACGCACAGGCTATTGGTAACAAGTTCACAGAGTCGTCAATAGCGAAAGCATTGAATAACACAAGTATAAAAATAAAGCAAGCTCTTTATTGATATTGAACAAGTGTTAGACGCGGCATTAGGCCGAGATTATAAGTCGCTCAAGCCTCTCTCTTTAAAATAGTAAAAACGTGACTAGTGACTACATTTGTGGAATGATTCATTGGCGATGTTCCAACATTATGTCTTGTATATGTGCTTCAGTTTTGGACGCAACACTCCAAGTCTCCAGAGTGAACTCCACACCTTAGCACGCACGAAGGAAGGAAGTATCTGTACTGAACGAGGTTCTCCTGTACCCTACAAGAAATCTGGTGGGTTATCAGTACATAAACGCACTACTGGGGAGGCTTCTTGCCCGCTCGATAAATCCAAACATGTTATATAGGTTTTGTGCATCATCTATTAAGTTATCTTTCTAATATTGCCTTAGGATCAGTTTCATGGCATAATGAAAAACCTATCCCATGTGGCAGTGCGTCGTACGATATAAGAGTAACGCGGCGAGACTTACCAACACACCATTTTTCCTTTCCTGTCAAAGGAAAACCAAGTTAAACCAAGAACAAGCATTTTTAATAAAATTTAGGGGCAATTGAACAAGCTAACATAAGTGTCATAAACGAGGTTCTATTTTTGGTGCATGATTCCACGGATTATCCAGGCGTGTTACAACGGATTTTCAAGTGTTTAATGGATTGCTCAGGTTGTTCAATTTGCATAGATGTCTTATACTCATATCGCACAGTTTGTCCTGAGTACAGCAGAATAAGAATGCACAGGAAATTGGTAACAAGTTCACAGAGTCGTCAATAGCGAAAGCATTAAATAACACAAGTATAGAAATAAAGCAGCATTAGGTCGAGATTACAAGTCGCTCAAGCCTCTCTCTCTCAAACAATAAAAGCGTGCCAAGTGGCTACATTTATGGAATGATTCATAGGCGATGTTCCAATATTATGTCTTGTATATGTGCTTCAGTTCTGGATGTAACGCTCCAAGGCTCCAGAGTGAACTCCACGCCTTAGCATGCACGAAGGAAGTATCCGTACTGAACGAGGTTCTCCTGCACCCTGCAAGCAATCTGATGGGTTATCAGTACATAAATGCACTGCTAGGGAGGCTTCTCGCCCGCTCGACAAATCTAAACACGTTATATAGGTTTCGTGCACCATCTATTAAGTTATCTTTCTAATCTTGCCTTAGGATCAGTTTTATGGCGTAATAAAAAACCTATCCCGTGTGGTAGTGCGCCGTACGATATAAGAGTAAGACGACAAGACATACCAACTTACCATTTTTCCTTCCCTCTCCAAGGCAAACCAAGTTAAACCAAGCACAAGCATTTATAATAAAATTCAGGGGCAATTCAATAAGCAAACACAAGTGTCGTGAACGAGGTTCTGTTTTTGGTGCATGATTCCACGGATTATCCAGGCGTGTTACAACGGATGTTCAAGTGTTCAATGGATTGCTCAGGTTGTTCAATTTACATAGATGTCTTATACTCATATCGTTCAGGTATTTCAGATAATTGGATGCGATGCAATGACTCGCACGCAGATTGTCGCTAAGCGATGATGACTTCTCTATATTAACAGGAGTCACTGGCATAGCCATAAAGGACGAGTTATAGTCGGGGCGATATTAGGTGCTTGAGGTCAGTAGTCGCTGCCACCTTCACCCGGGATGGTATGGAGTGCGACGCGGTATGGAGTGCGACGCGAGGCTAAGGGGGGCGTTCACTCCATGCCGCCCACTAGCAGGCTACTATCAGGAGGTTCCGTCCGGATAGGATCAGCCCCGGTGCCCCGGCGACCGTCCGTAGGAACCTGGTTGAATACCTTGTGCACAAGTTGTCCATGACATGCAAGTCTTGGTCTTCCAATTTTACAACTTGACATAATAATCCATGATTCTTGTTCTGAACGAGCATTGCTCCATGAGCTGTGATTCTTGATTTATTTGGCCAGTAGCACACTCTAATGGATAAACCCAATTTAATGGACCCATCAAGGTGTACTTAAGCTATAAAATAACAATAAAGGTCTACTAAACATGTCACAATCTAATCTCATCCATAGAAGATAAATATGATCAAATATCAGCATAATGAAATATTACCAACATTAAGTCTCAATAAAGTATATCAGGGAACAACCCGATAATAAGTCTAATACAATGGTTCATTAAACAATAAATAAAGGAGTCTAATAACAATAAAGACTGAGTATAGGTAACAGATACTCAGGAGAAATCCTCTGCCATCACCTCGTCCTCGGGGATCGGTTCAGCTCCAATGTATGTTACTGCTTCTACTCCTGTCCTGTATACATCGGGATAGATCTCCTCTGCTATACCTGGGGACATAATCTGGATCTAGGTCCTCAGGGGACATAGCAAGGTACAAGAATAACTCAAGCCAAAATAAATACAGTGCAATAATAAATGAATCAATAGGGTAAATTATGTAGCCAGCTAAGTGATATGTAAGTGAGAGCATCACTAGTACTCTGGCTGAGACCACTACAAGCTCTGTGTCGGGGAGCCGATAACAGTAATATCAAATAATGTGCCTAGCTCTGATGTAGAGTCTATGGTCTCACAATAATAAATACATATATAAAATCATCTTGTAGCCTGTGTGTCTCTCCCCACCCAATATAATCACACGTCTCATGTCCACGATGTCTCATGTCCATGTCACGCAAGATCATATCTAATGCAGTAAGTTATATGATAATTATGGATATAAAGTCTATGTCACAATTCCTGTAGCCTATACAGAATTACCATGAATATCTCAGAAAGATTCTGTCTCATGAACAGTGTCAGGTGTCCTGTGGTATGACGTACTTGATGATACAAGCACGAAAAATGTACAGGGTCTCGATATCCATCTCTAGGTAACGTTACACAACTTCGCGAACGGCGTTGACACCCGAATAATATTCGGACATTAAGTAATGTCACACGGTCCTAGGTTGAATAGTTATAACTCAGAATAGATCAAGAGAATAATAATAAGCAATTTATTACAAGTATGGCAAGGTACACTTACCTGGGGTTTGAATTCCAGCAGTTGCTCTGGTGTCCAAGAGATCTTTAAGTACTCTTCCGATTGCTTAAATAAACATTACCATCATGTTCAGAAGATATCAAATAGCTAGAATTTCCTGTCCATAAGTCTAATTTGGACACAGGGGCAAAATTGACAGTTTCTGGTCAAAGCGGTATCCACATGTGGCCCGCTTCGCACCGAAAAATGTGCCAGAGACAATGTTCTCCAAATTCGTCAAACTTAGTGTCTAAAAGTCCAGAACAACGATACAAACCCAACAGAATGTCCAAAAGTGGATTCTGATGAGCCGATCACAAAATTGCCCGTCAAGTAGAGCCGTGGGGCCCACGTTACGGGATTTTGTCAACGTTCTCAGAATTGAACCAAACTTGGGTCACAGGACCAGCGTATTGCTACGAGTCCGATGACGCAAGTTTCGTTTTGATACGACCATTGTACATGAAGTTACAACGAATTTTAGAATAAGGCTGATATGAGGTGTTCTCGACGGATACGCGTTGATTCCGGTGTGCACGCACATCCAAATCAACTTCGGCAAAATCCCAAACGTCCGTATTGATAGTGCGCACCTTTCGGTGAAGTTCGCATACGACTAAGTCGTCTCGTTTAGCGGGGCGCACCCAGTTCTAGGAAAAATTAGGGTTTTAAATAACTAAAATTTTGGTCATTTTTACCCTCGAATTAAATACAATCTAAAACTCAATAAATTGAACTAAAATAGGGTTTTAAAACTTGTTCAAGTGGTCTAAATAACTGTTCAAGCCAATTTTGAAAACATTTATCAGGTTGGTCATAAAATGGTCGTGAATTGGGGAGTTCGGGACAATTTCTAATTTTTAGAAATTGGGAGTTTATTTTCCTTTTTTTGCGTCGTAGTTTGCGACCGACACAGGACACGATACCCCGAATAAATTGCACGGGATTCGAGAGGGTAACGCTGGGTACGTGCATGATTCGACAGAACAAAAAATGGATTTACATACATGGAATTACGTGCATCGGAAAGCAGGTACCCTGCGGTGGTTCACTGTTGAGAAATGAAGAGGCGCGGCGGCGGAGCTGCGGCTGCTGGGGCTGCTCAGGGATGGTGTCGGCAGAGTGGATTGGCGGAGGGGCTCGGGGTCCGTCGGCATGGTGGAGAGGGGTGGCTGGAGATGGCGGTGGTGGAGTTGGCGGTGGCAGCGGGGTTAAATAGGAGGCCGTGGCCGGCCGTTAGGGAGGTGGAACGCCGGCGAGGAGGCGGGGCGTCGACGGCTAGGGAAGGCGCCGGGTCGGGGAGTCGATCGGACGCAGCGGAAGGCGAACGGACGGGGGGAGCTGAAGCGATGGCGGCTGCAGGGAATCAAAAAGCTACAGTTACTGTAGCAGACGGGTAGGCGGATCTTAGCGGGTTTGGGTCGGCGGATACAGATCCGAATCCGACCCATTACGGTTTGAGTCGGGTACGGGTAGTGGGTTAGGTCGGGTTCAAATCCGACCCGATCCAATAGGATTGGTTTAGGTTGGGTTGGTTCAGGATTAAACCGGTTTGGTTTATTTAGGGTGGGTTTATTTAGGTTTATTTAAAAACATTGTTTTTAGGTCTTTAAAACTAGTTTTTTGGTCCAATAAATTTTAGAAAAATTACAGTAAGTCTAATTATTTATTTTACATCCAAAAATATTATTTTTATAATATTTTAATGTTTAATAAAATTACAAAAAAATTAATGCCAGAAATCATTGATTTTAATTAGTTAAAAAATCTCAGAAATTTTCCGAAAAATTATTTTTTATTTCTGAAAAATCCGAGTGTTTACAATCTACCTCCCTTAAGAGGAATGCGTCCTCGCAATCAAAGAATTAACTACTAAAGGAAATTTAAACATGGTAACTAAAATAATTGCTTAGGCCATACTTGTATCTTCGAATATGTGAAGGTAACGCTGGCGTATGATATCCTCGCGTTCCCAGGTTGATTAATTGGGGGAGTGATATTTCCAAGATACTCGAACCAGTCTAATCGTCTGACCTCGCAATATCTTCTCACTGATGTCGAGTATCCCAACTGGTTGCTCTTCATATCTCAAGCTAGGGCCCACTGCAATCTCAGAATAATCGACTACGTGGCTTGGATCAGTCACGTACCTTCTCAGCTGTGAGACATGGAATACATCATGCACTCCCTCTAAAGATGGAGATAATGCAAAATGATACGCCACCTCACCAATACGCTCCAGAATATCAAATGGCCCAATGTACCTTGGGCTTAGCTTGCCTCTGCTCCCAAATCGAATAGTACCTTGAGTAGGTAAAATCCTCAAGAATAAGTGTTCTCCTTCCTTGAACTCCAAAGTTCGTCTGTGTATATCAGCCCAATGCTTTTGTCTGTCCTGAGCTGTACGAAGATGATTCTGAATTTGCTTCACCTTCTTAACTGTCTGTATCACTAACTCTAGACCCAGTATTTGACGTTCGCCAACGTCACTCTAACATATCGGTGATCTTCACTTCCAGCTGTATAAAGCCTCGAATGGTGCCATCTGGATGCTCGCCTAGTAGCTGTTATTATAAGAGAACTCCACTAAGTGCAAATGGTCTTTCCAAGATCCTCCAAAGTCTAACATACACGATCGCAGCATATCCTCCAATATCTGAATCGTGCGCTCAGATTGACTATCTGTCTGTGGATGGTAAACAGTGCTGAACTTGAGTCGGGTGCCAAGACTCTCTTGCATGCTTCGCCAAAAATGAGATATAAATCTTGAGTCACGATCTGATACAATACTAACCGGTACTCTATGTAATCTTACTAACTATCGTATGTGCATGTCGGCTAGAATTTTGGTAGACTGTCCAAATCTAAACGGCAAGAAATGTGTCAATTTAGTGAGTCGATCCACAATAACCCATACTGCATCTTTTCTACTGGGGCTTCTTGAAAATCCTGTAACAAAATCCATAGTGATATGTTCCCACTTCCATTCGGGTATAGGAAACGGCTGTAACATACCAGTAGTTCTCTGATGCTCGACCTTAACTTGCTGGCAGACCAAATATTTTGCCACAAATTGTGCAATCTTCCTCTTCATTCCATGCCACCAATAATACTGCCTCATATCTCGGTACATCTTTGTTCCTCCCGGATGAATAGAGTACATGGAGCTATGTGCTTCAGACATCAACTCATGTCTCAACTCCCCATTCGGAACATATAAGCAATTTCTGCACCTTAATATCCCGTCCTCATGGATGCGAAGTCTCGTCTGTATGCCGGCTTCCGTCTTCTCTTTAAGTCTTCGAAATCTAACATCTATGGGTAATGCCGCCTTAATCCTCTCCACAAGTGATGACTTAACTTCAAGATTTGCCAACAAGCCACTTTGTCTAGACAAAACAATCTCTATCTTAAGCTCCCGAAGATCCTTTAATAGCTGGTGCTGCATCGTCAAGAAATAATCTGTAGGCTTCCTACTGAGTACATCTGCTACGACATTCGCCTTGCACGGATGGTACTGCAGATCTATATCAAAGTCGACCATCAACTCAAGCCAACGTCTCTGTCTCATATTGAGCTCTTTCTAAGTATATACATACTTCAGACTCTTATGATCAGTAAAGATTTCTACCTTCTCTCCATAAAGATAGTGCTTCCATATCATTAGTGCAAATATTACTGCAGCTAGCTCAAGATCGTATGTCGGGTAGTTCTCCTCATGGACCTTCAGCTGTCTCGATGCATAAGCGATAAATTTGCCATATTGCATCAAAACACATCCTAGTCCACTGCCTGACGCATCACTATAAACAACAAAGCCTCTCGATCCTGAAGGAATAATCAAGACCGGTGTTGTTGTTAATCACCTCTTCAACTCTTCGAAGGCCTTCTGACAATCTTCCGTCCATGCAAACTCCTGGTCCTAACGCGTCAACCGCGTCATTGGCTTTACAATCCTTGAGAAATTCTCTACGAACCTCCGATAGTATCCAACAAGTCCGAGAAAGCTTCTCACTTTTGCAACTGATGTAGATGTAGGCCAAGTTTCTATTGCAACAACCTTCTCTGGATCAACTGACTTCTCCTGAGATGATATATCCCAAGAAAGGCACCTTATCCATACAAAATGCATATTTACTTAGTTTGGCATATAGCTTCTCCCGTCTTAGCATCTCTAGCACGATTCTGAGATGCTCCTCGTGCTCTTCGTGGCTCTTGGAATATATTAAGATGTTATCAATAAACACAACCACAAACTTGTCCAAGTACTGATGAAAAACTCTGTTCATCAAACTCATGAACACAGCTGGCGCGTTGATTAAACCAAACGGCATAACTAAGAACTCATAGTGTCCATACTTGGTCCTGAAGGCTGTCTTCGGTATATCCTCCTTCCTCACTCTAATCTGGTGATAACCGGATCTAAGGTCAATCTTTAAGAATACCCTAGCACCACTCAACTGATCGAATAAGTCGTCAATATGTGGCAAGGGATACCGGTTCTTAATGGTTACAGCATTCAGTGCCCTGTAATCAATATACAGGCGTACTGTCCCATCCTTCTTTGGCACAAATAGTATGGGTGCTCCCTATGGTGAAATACTGGGTCGAATAAAACCCTTCTCCAGAAGATCATCAACTTGCTCCTTCAATTCTACCAACTCCTTAGGTGCTAGCCGATACATTGATAAAGTGATGGGCTCTTCTCCTGGAGTCAAGTCTATTGTGAATTCTATTTTCCGATCAGGTGGTAAACCTAGAAGATCATCAGGAAATACATCCACAAACTCTGATATAACTCTTGGGTAACCTGACTCCCCTTCTACAGATAGTACCCTAAGAGTAGGCTGTACACCTTGCTCTATATATCTCCGAAGAAACTCAAACTCTGAATGTCCAGGCGGCCTAAATATAACCCGTCCAAGACGGCAATCTAGGGTCACATGGTACTGACTCAACCAGTCCATACCAAGTACAACATCATAATCCGGCATGAAAAAGACCAGAAATTGAGCTCGCATCTCTCTTTCACAGACTACTACCAAACAAGATCTACAGATGTCACTAACTGAGATAATTCCACCTCCCATAAGAATTCTTTTAGTCTTCGAAAGGGGTGCGGTAGCTACTCTATGTGTGGCTACGAAGCTAGCAGCTATGAATGAATGCGATGCTCCAGAATCAAATAAAGCTACAGTGGGTAATGAAGCTACTAATATAGTACCTGCTATAACCTCTCTTGTAGTAGCTTCCTCCTCAATAGCCAATATAAATGCCTGTCCTCGTCCTTGAGCTGGACCTCTCTGCTGACGAGCCTGCTGGAATAGTGCCGCCTGTGGTGCCAATGGTGGCCTCTGCTGATACCCTCCTGGAGGTTATGGTCTGACTCCTCCAACTCCCGTCTGTGGTGCTCCCAATGCTAGATAAGCTGGCCTCGGTACTGGTAAATCTCGTCGATCTACCGTTGGTGCTCTCTCTCGGCGCTCAGAGCAGTCCTTGGCTGGATGCTGGTTAGATCCGCAAATCAGGCATAGTCCCAGCTTGCGTCTGCACTCCCTCTCAATATGGCCTACCTTGCCACAGTAGTGACAAGTAGGAAGGGATAAGGCTCTAGGTGCTGCTTTCTGAGGTAGATTCCTTTGGGGTCGCTTTACAGACTCCCCATGTGATGCTCTGGATGATGCGGATGTGAATGGCCACTTCAGACTGGACTCCCTCCTGGTGACGCGCTCCATGCGTCGGGCTGCAGCAAGAACGTCTGTGTATGATGTAGGTACAACAGATCCGATCAATCTCTAGAGCTCAAACCTGAGTCCATTGAAAAACTTCTCTGCCTTCTCTTTTTCTGTCAGAATTAGAGTAGGGGCGAAGCGACTTAGTCAATTGAACTCCGTATTGTATTCTTCCACCGACATATTGCCTTGAATGAGACGTTTAAACTTCTCTCGAAGTTCTGATCGAGCAATAGCTGGAATATACATCTCTTGGAAGAGTCTAGAGAACTCTTTCTAAGTGACTCGGTCATGTCCGAGCCTCCTCTCTTCAGATAGTCACTAATGGTGCGCATTGTCCGTCAACTGCATCCTGACGGCAGTCATCCATCTCTCCCTCAGAAGTTCAGCTGCTTCCAACTGGTGTTGTGTGTTTGTGAGAAACTCGTGAACTTCAGTTGGCTCCTCCTTGCCAGAAAAGGTACGGGGCTTCAGCTGACAGAAATCAGTGATAGATCTCGCGAATGGTCGCCTAGCTGGTGGTTTCGCCTGCTCCAATGCGGTTACTAGGCTGTTCCTCAAATTTTCTGCCTCATGACGCTGAGCCTCTTGTTGAATCTGCTGTTGGGCTTGCATCATGGCATAAAATATTTGAAACATCTGCTGCCTGTCCATAGCTTGCCCTGGTGGAAAAACAGGCATCGATGGAGTGAACTGCGACGGTAGTGGAATGTCATCACGCCGAAACCTTGAGGTATGCTGGCCCGCTTGATTGCTTTGAGCTGGTTGTCCTCTATCTTCTGGTGTCACTCCATTATCATAGGTGACCACAGCATCTTGTAGTGTACCTAAGAGATTCTCGTCCCCGGTTCTTGGATCCATTATTCTGCATTAAAAATAAACTATGAGAACGAACAGAGGAATCAAAACAGGATGCAAATCAAGCAATTAATTCGAATCCAATATAGAGATAAAAAATGATTCAATTCAAATGGATGAGATCTTAAAACTTATCCTATCCTTATTGCAGGTTTGCTCGGTCCCTTAGTAAAAAATGAAGCAATTTAGTCGTGGACCTTAATGGGCCACCATAAAAACTATGTCATGTCCCAGTCCTAAAATACCGAGGGACTAGCCACGTGGCAATGGCCAGCAGCACACTCTAATGGACAAACCCAATTTAATGGACCCATCAAGGTGTACTTAAGCTATAAAATAACAATAAAGGTCTACTAAACATGTCATAATCTAATCTCATCCATAGAAGATAAATATGATCAAATATCAGCATAATGAAATATTACCAACATTAAGTCTCAATAAAGTATATCGGGGAACAACCAGATAATAAGTCTAATACAATGGTTCATTAAACAATAAATAAAGGAGTCTAATAACAACAAAGACTGAGTATAGGTAACAGATACTCAGGAGAAATCCTCTGCCATCACCTCGTCCTCGGGGATCGGTTCAGCTCCAATGTATGTTACTGCTTCTACTCCTGTCCTGTATACATCGGGATAGATCTCCTCTGCTATACCTGGGGACATAATCTGGATCTAGGTCCTCAGGGGACATAGCAAGGTACAAGAATAACTCAAGCCAAAATAAATGCAGTGCAATAATAAATGAATCAATAGGGTAAATTATGTAGCCAGCTAAGTGATATGTAAGTGAGAGCATCACTAGTACTCTGACTGAGACCACTACAAGCTCTGTGTCGGGGAGCCGATAACAGTAATATCAAATAATGTGCCTAGCTCTGATGTAGAGTCTATGGTCTCACAATAATAAATACATATATAAAATCATCTTGTAGCCTGTGTGTCTCTCCCCACCCAATATAATCATACGTCTCATGTCCACGATGTCTCATGTCCATGTCACGCAAGATCATATCTAATACAGTAAGTCATATGATAATTATGGATATAAAGTCTATGTCACAATTTCTGTAGCCTATACAGAATTACCATGAATATCTCAGAAAGATTCTGTCTCATGAACAGTGTCAGGTGTCCTGTGGTATGACGTACTTGATGATGCAAGCACGAAAAATGTACAGGGTCTCGATATCCATCTCTAGGTAACGTTACACAACTCCGCGTACGGCGTTGACACCCGAATAATATTCGGACATTAAGTAATATCACACGGTCCTAGGTTGAATAGTTATAACTCAGAATAGATCAAGAGAATAATAATAAGCAATTTACTACAAGTATAAAAAGGTACACTTACCTGGGGTTTGAATTCCAGCAGTTGCTCTGGTGTCCGAGAGATATTTAAGTACTCTTCCGAATGTTAAAATAAATATTACCATCATGTTCAGAAGATATCAAATAGCTAGAATTGTCTGTCCATAAGTCTAATTTGGACACAGGGGCAAAATTGACAGTTTCTGGTTAAAGCGGTGTCCATATGTGGCCCGCTTCGCACCGAAAAATGTATCAAAGACAATGTTCTCCAAATTTATCAAACTTAGTGTTTACATGTCCAGAATGATAATACGAACCCAACGGAATGTCCAGAAGTGGATTCCGATGAGCCGATCACAAAATTGCCCGTCAAGTGGAGTCATGGGGCCCATGATACGGGATTTTATCAATGTTGTCAAAATCGAACCAAACTTGGGTCACTGGACCAGCTTATTGCTACGAGTCCGATGGCACAAGTTTTTTTTGATACGACGATCATACACGAAGTTATAACGAGTTTCAGAACATGGCCGATACGGGATATTGTCGACGGATACGCGTTAATTTCGGTGTGCATGCACATCCAAATCAACTTTCGTAAAATCCCACACGTCCGTATTGACAGTGCGTACCTTTCGATGAAGTTCGCATATGACCAAGTTGCCTCGTTTAGCGGGGCGCACCCAGTTCCGGAAAAAATTAGGGTTTTAAATAGCCAAGTTTTTGGTCATTTTCACCCTCGAATTAAATACAATCTACAGCTTAATAAATTAAACAAAAATAGGGTTTTAAAACTTGGTCAAGTGGTCTAAATAACTGTTCAAGCCAATTTTGAAAATATTTATCAGGTTGGTCGTAAAACGGTCATAAATTGGGGAGTTTGGGATTTTTTTTATTTTCAGAAATTGAGGGTTTATTTTCCTGTTTTTGTGTCACAGTTTGCGACCGACACAGGACATGATACCCCGAACAAATTGTACGGGGTTCGAAGGGGTCACGCAGGGTACGCGCACGATTCGACAGAACGAAAAATGGATCCACGTACATGAAATTATGCGCGCGGGAAAGCAGGTACCTTGCGGTGGTTCACTGTTGAGAAAGGAGGAGGCGCGACGGCGGCGACGGAGCTCGGAGAGGGTGTCGGCGGCGTGGCTCGGTGACGGTGTCGGTGGCGTGGCTCAGCGACGGGGGCTCGGGGTCCGTCGGCGTAGTAGAGAGGGGTAGCTGGAGATGGCGGTGGTGGAGATGGCAATGGCAGTAGGGTTAAATAGGACGCCGTGGCCGGCCGTTAGGGAGGTGAAACGCCGGCGGGGAGGCGGGGCATCGACGGCTAGGGAAGGCACCGGGTCGGGGAGTCGATCGAGCGCGGCAGAAGGCTAACGGCCTCGGGGAGGTGAAGCGACGGCGGCTGCGGGGGATCGAAAAGCTACAGTTACTGTAGCAAACAGGTAGGCGGATCTTAGCGGGTTCGGGTCGACGGATACGGATCCGACTCGATCCAATAGGATTGGTTTGAGTCGGGTACGGGTAGTGGGTCGGGTCGGGTTCAGATCCGACCCGATCCAATAGGATTGGTTTGGGTTGGGTTGGTTTAGGATTAAACCGGTTTGGTTTATTTAGGGTGGGTTTATTTAGGTTTATTTAAAAATATTATTTTTAGGTCTTTAAAACTAGTTTTTGGGTCCAATAAATTCCAGAAAAATTACAGTAAGTCTAATTATTTATTTTACATCCAAAAATATTATTTTTATAATATTTTAATATTTAATAAAATCACAAAAAAAATTAATACCTGAAAACATTGATTTTATTTAGTTAAAAAATCTCAGAAAATTCCCGAAAATTTATTTTTAATTTCTGAAAATTTCGGGTATTTACATATTCCCTTAGCTAGGTGCGTTGCATTCTTTATTAGCATTCAAGGGGTAAATCACCTAGCGACTAGTATATATCGTCCATATTTTAAGTGTACTGGCTAAGAAAAACAAGTTCATCGTAGCCACCCACCTTAGCGATGATTTGCCTCGGTCGAGCGATACTCCGAGCGAGCATTTGAAAGTCCAAGAACGAACTCCTGAAGGGCCAGGACTTGAAATCCTTTTCCTCAAATGATTCATCTCGCTGAGCAAGGGGGGTGTAACCTCCGTATTCTGAAATTCTTGCATAAATGTTGTTATTAGGTTAATTTTGGGCTACTAAAATTTTTTTACAATTTTTGGTTAATTAAAAACTAGTAACAGTAAATTTTCTAGTGCTTTCAAGAATTTATTTTAGTGTAAAACATAATTAAAAATGTTTCAAACTTTTATTTTGGGTTCTAAATAATCAAATATACTTTCTAGAATTTTCCGAGAATTTTATGAGTATTTTAGTATTTAATGGGAGTTATTTAGACTAATAACTAATTTTTTAGGACTTCTAGAATTTATTGTGCAAGCCCAGAAATATAGAATAAATTCACGTAACTTTTTTAGTGTTTATAATATTATTATATATATTTTGAAATTATTTTAGAATTTTTGGAATATTTTTAATATTTATTTTTATTTAAATAGGTAAAACTAATTTTTAGAGCTTCTCCTAATTATAGTAGGAAACCTATGAACATAAAATTATTCCAAGTATTTTCTAGGATTTTTAGGTTCAAAATATATTTTCTGTAATTTTTCATATTTTTATGATTATTTTTAATATTTATTTTGAGTTATTTAGATTTAAAATAACTTAAATAATGTTTGATAAAGGCAAATCAAAAACAAATAATATAAACAAAATTATATCAGATTCTGACACGTGTCAGCCTTTAATTCCTCACTTAGCCACAGCCAACATATATATATATATATATATATATATATATATATATATATATATATATATATATATATATATATATATATATAATATAATAACCTTAATTATCCCATTATTTTAGAGAGAGAGAGATTTGAGGGGATGTCATCTAGGGTTTCCTTCATCTTCCAGAAGCCATTACTCATAGCTCCGGACTCCAAATGTGCCTCAGTCTCTTGCGTTAGAACTATATTGAGGTTAGTTTTCTGAATATATAAATTGTTTCACGAAATTCTAAATATTAAATTCTAGAAAATTCGTAGAGCATATTATGTCCAAAAATAGATGCGTCTCAGTGTTTTTACGATTCCGAGAAAACTACCAATCAAAATAACTAACTGTTTGAAGTTTCGGAAATCTAATGTCGAGATAATTGACATATATTTATTTCCAGGATTTAATACAAAATATTTCTCTGCTATTAATTTTGTAGAACTTTTAGGTTAACAATCAACCACCGTTGCACAATACGATTTTAGGTATGTGCAATAATTTCTAAACAAATTTGAATTCAGATGAGCCATAAATTCTAGCATGTTTTTGATGCTAAAATCTACAAGAAACCATGCATGAAATTAGAGTTTGCATCGGTTGACTTTTTTGGTCCCCAAATTACCTCGATTTGTGTGTCATGAGTCTCGAATTAGTAAAATTTAGTTTCTTTGGACAAAATTTAGAAATTAACCTAAAAATCAGAATAATAAGATTAAAATAGGATTTTAGAGTAATTATTCCAAAATTAAATAAATTAAAATAAATTATCTTTTGACATAGTAAAATTGTAATACATAGGTTATTTGGAATGAGGCACGCCTATCGCTCCCTCGGACGATCCAGTACCTGCAAGCAAGTAAACTGTTGGTGGGTCAGCACTTTTATAAGTACTGGTAAGATAAAATAACTGAATAGAAGTAAGCATTCACTAAAACCAACACTAAGTAATCATGTTATAAAATATTATATTACTAGTGATCTTTCTAGTTTTACCTATGTTCATTTCATGCAGTTCATAGCAGAGTCATATTACATAGTTTGGAAACATCTTTAAAAATAGAGTTTCATATACGATATAAAGTAAGCAAGCCATTCATTTATGTTTCAGGGTGTGCACAGCGTGTCTCGTGAGACTCCAGGGATAAATGCATAGCTAGACACACATGCACATCTTAGGGGCACTCTATCTATCCAAGCCAACACAATAACTTAGCTATATGCAGGGCGGTCCCCGAGTATCTCAGGATCGGCAGCTGTTGGACCAGCATACCAATGACTCATTCATCTGATGCTAATGGCAGATGTGACTCATGGTTGCTTTTCACTATCATGGTAGCAGCCGTGACACATGCAGTTCAGCTCTCAACCAAAAGCCATTGTCCGACCGATGCGAATGTATGGAACACTATCAAATAAACTCTAGTATGCAGACGAGATGAACCATCAGAATAGTTATCATTGTTGTGGGACAATCCCACTTATCACTTGAACACATTCAGGCACAATATGGTTCTCTCGAAGCATAGACGATAGTGAACATATTCATGCACTCTTAGACAAGCATTTCAGGATTGTTCGTTACTTATCGTTTCAAAGATAACCTAGGTGAGTTCATTCAGTAACATGCAAGACAGATTCTATCATTTTCTTATAAAAACATTGCAAACAAAAACTCATATTATTATTAAGGCGTGCAAGAATCAGAGAACAAAGTTCTACCCACTCACCTGATACATAATGTCGACGCAGAGCGGGGCATTACATACTTACCAACCAACAAAAAGTTTCATCCTCGAAACTTCAAGGATAAACTTCTCGATATTCCGAGCAGCGATAGTGCCATCCCTCGCCGTACTCAATCGAAACAGTCAAGCAATTCAAGTTCAGAAAATATTTGCACTTTGAGAGTATATATGGACTTATTGTATGGAACGCTCAATTGCAATACCATATCGATAATATCTCAGAGTCATAGCAATGGATTTGGGCCAAAAAATCAATTCTGCTCTGATACTATTCTATCATGCCCCGGCCCCCGGGGAGGGGTGCCACTCGGCCGGACCGCCGCCTCGCCTCGCCCCCGTAGCCGAATTGAACCGGACGCAAATCACCGTGCCTCGGCGCACCGGACGCGAATCACCGCACCTGTCCTGCGTGTGCGAGGAAGGAGGGGATGGCCCGTCCGAATAACCGGGATATGATACCGTGCGAGCCTGGGGTTGCGCTCGCACAAAGCTTCATCGTTTGAGTTTGTTGGCTATCATCGCATCAATCGAATAAGCAGCGGAAAGGGACATTATTGTAATGCATTTAGCCAACTGAGTATTCGGGACAATCGAGGGACTTGGGTTCCTTATGCAAAGGCATTTGTTCCATACATTATGCCCCTTTATACGATAGCATCTCGGGGCAACAATCGAACCAGGATTCCGGGTCTTAGGGACTGAGGCACGCCTATCGCTCCCTTGGACGATCCAGTACCTGCAAGCAAGTAAACTGTTGGTGGGGTCAGTATTTTTATAAGTACTGGTGAGATAAAACAACTGAACAGAAGCAAGCATTCACTAAAACCAACACTAAATAATCATGTTATAAAATATTACATTACTAGTGATCTTTCTAGTTTTACCTATGTTCATTTCATGCAGTTTATAGCAGAGTCATATTACATAGTTTGGAAACATCTTTAAAAATAGAGTTTCATATGCGATATAAAGTAAGCAAGCCGTTCGTTTATGTTTCAGGGTGTGCACAGCGTGTCTCGTGAGACTCCAGGGATAAATGCATAGCTAGACACACATGCACATCTTAGAGGCAGCCCATCCATCCAAGCCAACACAATGACTTAGCTATATGCAGGGCAGTCCCCGAGTATCTCAGGATCGGCAGCTATTAGACCAGCATACCAATGACTCATTCATCTGATGTTAATGGCAGATGTGACTCATGGTTGCTTTTTACTATCATGGTAGCAGCCGTGACACATGCAGTTCAGCTCTCCACCAAAAGCCATTGTCCGACCGATGCGAATGCATGGAACACTATCAAATAAACTCTAGTATGGAGATGAGACGAACCATCAGAACAGTTATCGTTGTTGCGGGACAATCCCACTTATCACTTGAACACATTCAGGCACAATATGGTTCTCTCGAAGCATAGACGATAGTGAACATGTTCATGCACTCTTAGAACAAGCGTTTCAGGATTGTTCGTTAAGCGGACTTATCGTTTCAAAGACAAGCTAGGTGAGTTCGTTCATTAACATGCAAGGCAGGTTCTATCATTCTCTTATGAAAATATTGCAAGCAAAAACTCAGATTATTATTAAGGCATGCAAGAATCAGAGAATGAAGTTCTGCCCACTCACCTGATACATAATGCCGACGCGAAGCGGGGTATTACATACTTGATTCTGACACTACGGATACACGGGTTAGCATCATCGAGACCTGTCACGAGGAGTCATGATTGAAATCTATCGTGCTAGCTGGGGACGGGGAAATATTAGTAGATTATGTGATCATACCCCACTCTACATGCATCATAGCTCACCCCATACCTCACGTTGGGTGCAGCCTGACCATTACATGCCTCATAGCCTGTTATATATGATTAGCCTGACTATTGCTCGCATCATAGCCAACCGGATGGTTAGCCTGACCTTACATGAATCATAGCTAATCATATGTAACAAGCTTGATCTGTCCCAAGCCGATCACATGATAGACTGATATTTCACACACTTAGCTAGATATTTATTCCTGTATTTCCAGTTTATTGTTCTAGCATACACTTATATTTTTATTCATTGCTAGTTGTACTATTCATGATGATATATTCTCCAGTATTTCTTATTCCAGAATTTCATACTTACCAGTATTTCTTATTTCCAGTATTTATCTTTATCTTGTATTTCTTTACACTTTATTATAATTTTTGTCAATATACATGGAACTGTTATTAGTGCTTGTACTTCGCTCCAATCCTGACTGGATATATTTTTCCAGAGGATCTTGAGAACTTTTGTCCTACACACTATGGACCAGGTGTATAGGGAGACTACATAGCAGAGATCTTAGAGGAGTCCCTTCCTTTAGAGGAGACACTACCTGCAACTATTTAGACAATTATTTTATGCATCTTTGAGACTTATTTTGAGACTTATATTGAGGTTATGTTGAGACTTATGTTGAGACTTTGTTGAGACTATTTATGTTGGACAGCTAGACTTTAGTTTTATCTTTGTTTTGAGTTATTTTGCTTGACTTATGTCAGTACTTCTTATCTTTTATCGTGCCATTTATTTCTTATAGTTATTATGATTGAGTATATATTATGAACTGTTGAGCAATATTTTATTCATTGTCCTTCTTATGGGGTTAATATCATTGACAGGTTATGAGTTATGTTTAGTATTATAGAGACCTAGACAGCGTTCTACCGCCGATGCTACGGCGTATGCTGGACGTACCCACGACTCATATCTAAATTCTGGGTGCGGGTCGTGACACATTTTTAGTGGTGGCCCATACAGGTCAGGCTTCGCAAGTAGTGAGATGTCGTGGTAGTGTAACGACTTAGTTATACTACTTCGAGCCTACGATAGGATATAGGACATAGGATACTAGGATGAGAGATGATACTCAATCACAAATTTTTTAGAGATTTCTGGGACGACCCTTGAAAATCTTATAATAATTTCTAATTTAAATCTTTTCCCTTGTTTTTGTCTGTTCTCACTTGTTGTTATTGAATTTGATTCTTGTTGATCGGCTGTTAAATTTAATTTTGGTGTTGTTAAGTTTGATTTTATATTGAGATAAATTTTATGGACTAAATTACGGTATCATTTGATGACATATGTTGATGAGGACAGTGAGAAAGGTGAAACGTCTATTTTGATTATGGAGCCTAGAGTTTATCGCATCCACATTAGCTGTCGTGGTGGAAACGTAAGAACCTGACTTCGGATGTATATATATCTTAGTTATGAAATTTAGAATTTTTCGCAGCTATACTAGTCGGCACTGCGAGGATTCTAAACGACATGATTATAGAGTTGCATACCTAAGTCATGAAAACTATCGTTTATCGCAGCTATGCTCACTGGCGTGGCGAGGATTTTGAGTGTCATGATTTCGGACAAACGTATATGATTATCCGATTGTATCGTAAATTGGTTCTTAAAGTATCATCTCAATACTTATCTACTTCTGTTATTATAGGACCTTGTTCCATCTTTTTCTTTGCTAGCAGTAGAGATACCTTCAGTCCTTAGTCCAGTTCCTTATAGAGTTTCTTTCCATTAGGGTTCCTTGTTAGTGTGATAATTGGCGACTTGCAATTAGGTCTGTGTCTTGTATCAGTGTTGACTGAGTATGGCTTGTGAGTCTGTAAGTGTTTCTTAGTTGGACATATGAGCAATAGGCATCAATTTAGAGATAACGTAGCGTAGTACTTTGTAGCAATAGTTCTATAATATGTGTCATTATAGTTAGTATTGGTACTATAGGTAGAAGGGGGAGTAAAGAGTATCAGTGAGGGTTCCAGGAGATAGTATCAGAGTCAGCATGTCAGTCCTGGATAGTCATGAATTCATGTAGTTGGGTGATCCATATAAACAATTAAGTATCAAAGAAATTATGTTAAAAATTAATGGAGCATGATATTCAATTTGATGATTGATACTTGGGTGTGTCAAGAGTAAAGAAATGTATAGGCATAAGGGATATTAATGAGTGTGCCATAGTAGGAGGGTACCCATAAGTGTATAAAAGAGTATGAGAGAATAATAATATATTGTGCTAAGTAGTGAGACTTGTGTTACAGATAAAAGTAGAACCCTGATGTGAGTAGATATGAGTGTACTAGTATATGACTAGTGATAGGTATATTACCTGATATTGAGGCAAGTGATGTGTTGGAAGCAATAGGTAAAAGAAGTGTCTAGAAATTGTGTGCAGGATGCACAGTGGGTGTTGAGCGTCGGTGTGGAAGTTCATGAAAGTAGAAGCATGAGTATTAGAAAATTCTAATAGTGTGCCATGGGTTGAGAAATATCAAGATTGGTCATGGAAGGTATGAAGTATATCACAGATTAGTGTATCAGCCTGTAAAAGGTTAAAGGGAGATACTTATACATCAATCGAGATATGGAACCATATGCCTGTCTTTGAGAGTGAAGTAAAACATGTGTATTATAGAAAGTGCAAGTGATCATGAGGTCTAGTGAGTGTGATTAGGTGATCTAATAAGGAAGCTAGTATTACTATACCAAGAGTGCTAGTGTTTCTACGCCAAGGATTAGTTGAGCAATGTTCTAGTAACAGTAAGTACCTTGTGTGATAATATTAGATTGGTGTATCATTTAATGTGGATAGAAAATTATTGGAAGTAATAGTGCAAGTAAACCGGACAGTATAAATTTTAGTACACAATTGAGGGTTGTAAATAATTGGTGTATTTGTGTGTACCTTGAGTGTTAAAGACTGTGAGTATATATATGTATACTTATATAGATGTGGTTAAGAAATGTATATTAGTATATGAGTAGATGATGTACATGTGTAAGGATCGGTTGGCTTGAGCATGCTTGAGATGGCACAGCAAACTGACTTGGGTGTCCATCTAGAGTTATATTAGAGAGAGAAGTACTTAGTGTGGTGTGTTGCACTTGGTATGCACTTGAGTGATAAGAACAACTACTATAAGCAATTTTAGTAGGTAAGAGAGCTAGCAGTGAGTGTGCTTGTAGTAGAAACAATGGTACCAAAGGGATAGGGGTATCAGAACTTTGGATGCATCATTAAACCTATGGTTGTGTTAGCAGGTTATGTTATGTTCTTTCCTTCTGTTCCTTTCCATCTATTTGATTGATTGATTGATTGATTTCTTAGTACCGTAGCTTGTATCAACGATTTTCTTGGTAGAATATAGTTAGTAGTACACCCTGACAAAGACTGCAATACCATGACAAAATAAACCATAACCATGTATGTTTTCTCTAGATTGCATGTTGTATGACTGTAGGTAGAATTTTCTTAGACCTTGGTTGTTAAGGGTTTGACCGTAGCGAAGATTAATGAAGAGGTTATGACTCGACAGAGAGAGACAAGGTATCTTAAATTTCGAGGATAAAATTTATTTTAAGGAGGGTAAACTTGTCACTACCACATTCTAAAATAGGAATATTTTTAACTTTTTATTTATTATAAGTATTGTGTATATTTTATTTAATATATTGCATGTTATATTTTATATATATATATATAATATATTATGTTCATTAATGCATGGGTTAGTGGAACAGACCTAGAGACCCACTAGATGAACCCCTGACCAAAATATAGGATTATGGATTTTAATTAGAAATTTTGGGATTAATTATTAGGGGTTATAATTTATTACTGTGATTTTTATTCATTGTTATACCTTACCGTTGTTTCGATAATTGGAGCGCTACACTAGCTTTTGCCTTCCAATAAATTTTATACCCTTGTCATAGACGTGCCAGTCTTCCAATCTGACATTTGTGTAACTCATAAATATGCCCTTTTGTGCTTCATTTTAGTTGCACAATATTCGTCGCGGACATTATTTTTAAATTCTAAATAAATCTATCTTTGCATCTTTGTGCGTTCCAATCAAAACTGGAGACACAATCTTGACCCATTTTATGCAACCCAAATTATGATAATATTCTATTCTGAGTCTTCTACGTCCATGACACTTATGTACTACCTAATTTTAACCCTATGCACTTTCAATTAATTTAAGAGCACCATTTACATTAATTTTAATTAAATTGGTGTAAGAATCCAACTTAACCCAAAACTAGACCCAACATCAAACCAAATCCCCATTCACACCCTCAAGGTTCATACTAAATACCAAACACCCTTTTTAGCCACTACATCACACAAAATATGGTATTTTCCCTCATTCAATCCTAAACCCCACTTTTTGTGCAATATTCTAATTGTTGGAGACTTTTGTGCAAAAGTGCAGTGAGGTGTCCACTTTCTATTGGACCCAACACATGAAGAAACACCTCCCCTCTTCTTTGACCGGTCACATGTATTTTCTTGATATTTTTGGAGTGTGCAACACTAAAACATCTCCTCCCTCACCATCTTGGCCCTCCATTCAAACCCACTCAATCCTAGCCTTTAAATTTTCTACATGTAAAAGCCATCCCCAATCCCAAGGAGTACTTGACCGGCCCTAACCCCTAGATAGTCATTATCCTTTTCTCCCTCATACAAAAACCATTATCTTCTCATTATTTTTATCACCAACACCAAAGCTCCAAACCGAAAATACTAAACCTAACCCCAAACTTCATCTTCTTCCAGTCCGGCCACCTTTCTACTGGAGCAGCAGACTCCTCCACGCCTGAGCCCGCCGCCTGAACTCCATCCCGACCGCCTGAGCCTTCTTCCCCGATATTTCACCGGAACCATCATCATCTATACCACCACCATTAACACCTCATCTCCACCTCCATCCCGACCGTCGACTGAACCGCCCACTACAAATCACCACCGCCACCATCTTCTCCACCTCGACGCCAGCATCACCTCATCCCGTCTGAGCACCTCTTTCCCCTCACCATCGACTTCCCCCTCGACTACCCCACGGCCATCACAGCCCCTCCATCTTCCCCATTCGGCCTAAGCCCTACTAGCAGTCGACTCCCTACGCCATTCCCGATCGCCTGAACTCCACAGTAGCCTCCTTGACTGCCTGAACACCATCCACCACCACCTCGTCACTCCCAGCAGCCCGTTCCTGACTTCACCCTCCTAAGTTCTCCCCTCCGGCAGCAGCGCACCATTAAACCCCCCACCTCCATCATCGTCAACCTCATCATCATTATCAGCTCGACTCCCTCGACCTCTCCATGACGAGCCTCCTCACCGTCGTGTACAGCCGACCGTCGACCACCTCGCCGGAGACAACCCACAGCAGCCTCCTTCAACCCCGTGCATGCATAGGTTCAGACTTGCCTTCTTTCGTGATTTGTGTGTACATGTGTGAATGGTACTAGGGATAGCATATACTTCGTGATAGTTGGTTGATATGATTGCAAGACCCTATATAAGTAAACCTAATAACTAGTATGCATGTGCATGCGTGTGTGTATAATAATTAGGTTTATATATATTTTTTATAGGAAACTGGTTACTAGTACTATGTATGACAGTATTATATATGTGTATGGCCATAAGTGTTAGTAGTGAGTATCCCGAATTTATATATTTTTCATGACCCTAGGTATTAGTGAATTATCTGCCTTGTGTACACTAACGTACTGGCTTAGACATGTGTTGGTGTTACACAGGAATTAGATTTTTAGATTTGTGTTAGTGCCAGTTACTGTCTGGTTATGCACAACATTCGAGGATATTACACCCGTGCATTTAGACGCACACTTGATCCTGCTAGTTATCCAGTATCACCCCTAGCGTAGTTTTTGAGTTCAGTGTATTATATTTGTGTGTGTGCTAGTGTAACGACTGATACTATATTATTATTATATTATGTATATAGGATCGTTGGATTCTTCAGACGAGACTTCAGAAACAGGATATTGGTATTGCCAGCTCAGGACCACAAGCGAGTATATTCTCTGACAGTTTTTATTATGTTAATCATCTCTATGATTCTAGTTGTATAGCGTACTTGATTCTGATACTACGGATACACGGGTTAGAATCATCGAGACCTGTCACGAGGAGTCATGATTGGAATCCATCGTGCTAGCTGGGGACGGAGAAATATTAGTAGATTATGTGATCATACCCCACTCTACATGCATCATAGCTCACCCCATACCTTACGCCGGGTGTAACCTGACCATTACATCCCTTATAACCTGTTATATATGATTAGCCTGACTGTTGCTCGCATCATAGCTAACTAGATGGTTAGTCTGACCTTACATGAATCATAGCTAATCATATATAACAAGCCTGATCTGTCCCAAGTCGATCACATGATAGACTGATGTTTCACACACTTAGCTAGATATTTATTCCTGTATTTCCAGTTCATTGTTCTAGCATGCACTTGTATTTCTATTCATTGCTAGTTGTACTATTAATGATGATAAATTCTTCAGTATTTCTTATTCCAGCATTTCATACTCACCAGTATTTCTTATTTTTAGTATTTATCTCCATCTTGTATTTCTTTACACTATATTATAGTTTTTGTCGATATACATGGAACTGCTGTTAGTGCTTGTACTTCGCTCCAATCCTGACTGGATATATTTTTCTAGAGGATCTTGAGGACTTCTTTCCTACACACTATGGACCAGGTGTAGAGGAAGACTACATAGCAGAGATCTTAGAGGAGTCCCTTCCTTTAGAGGAGACACTACTTGTAGCTATTTAGACAGTTATTTTATGCATCTTTGAGACTTATTTTGAGACTTATGTTGAGGTTATGTTGAGACTTATGTTGAGACTTTGTTGAGACTATTTATGTTGGACAGCTAGACTTTAGTTTTATCTCTGTTTTGAGTTGTTGTGCTTGATTTATGTCGGTACTTCTTATCATTTATCGTGCCATTTATTTCTTACAGTTATTATGATTGAGTATACATTATAAACTGTTGAGCAATATTTTATTCATTGTTCTCCTTATGGAGTTGATATCATTGACAGGTTGTGAGTTATGTTTAGTATTATAGAGACCTAGACAGCGTTCTACCGCTGATGTTGCGGCGTAGGCTGGACGTACCCACGACTCATGCCTAAATTCCGGGTGTGGGTCGTGACAAAATTATTACCTAGTATTGGTTTTGAGTGTTAAATATGTGCCTAAAGTATTGCACCATTCTGAGAAAAGTTTGTACATAAAATGATAGACTTTGTCACGTTCTAGCACTGAATTCCAGTTCTGGAATATAGTATTTTTTGTGAAAAAAATATGGTTCCACCCTATTTTAGCATGTAATTAATACAAAATAAAATATTTATATGTTTGGGGGTGAAGATAAGGTTATTATTATGAAAGTTTCGGTAAAATAAAATAAAATTTTATACATAAATGTCACGTACAAAAGGATGTCGCCGTTCGGAAATTTTATTAAAATACGACCTAATACATGGTTTCCACCTAGGTAAACATATTTCCAACATAAAATAATTATAGCATATGTTAGAGGGGTAAATGTGAAAACATTTCAGAAGGCTTCCTGCACAAAAAGTGAGTGTAACATGTGTGAACAGGTGCACGAAATAAGTGGACAAAATTGAATATTTGTACAAAAATCGTGTCCAACATCTTTTACGTTGGTTTTCCATGTTTTGATTAGGGTTTCTACTTAGGGGATTGATTTATCTATATTATAACCTAATTTAGGAACATAAAATCAAGAAAACTTAGGACACTTGCCTACTTACAACGCGTGAATGTTAGTGCTACGCAATGAACACTCCGAAACACCGTATGTGCACTTGTCAGAGAACGTATGTACAGAAAGGTAAACGTTGACAACAAAATATAGAAAACCATATATGAAATCGAAGGGAATTCAGAGTACTACGAGATGGAAAAAGGTTTGAAAATGTTGTACCTAACGGTTTAGCATGCACACCCAATTCTTTACACATAATTCGTGGACAACACCCTGTTTATACACCCTATCTTGTGATAGAAGTTTGAGGGTGTAAAACAAAAAGAAAGAATATGAGAAAAAATATGTGAGGAAGGCCAAGAGGTAAGGAAAGAACGTGGTGAAGGTTTGTGGTGTTTTACCTATGTTTCAAAGGTGCAACATGATGTGCAAGTGAACACTCCACAACAGCCTTCTCCTGGAATGTACTGTCACTCTTGCACGGTTTGGAAGAGTTTTGAGTGATGTAAACAAATAGGAATGATGGGAATACAACATGGGGTTTTAGGTGAGGGGAGGGAGTTAAGGAGGTTGTGGCCTTGGAAGTAGGGGGAAATGGGGAGTAGGGTGGAAGTTATGGAGCTTACACCAAAAATTGTACAGGATAAACCCGCCAGGCTAATGCTGAGTTTGTGTGCTGTGCACACATTTGTGTGTGTAGTACATAGGTCCAGCAAGGACTTGGTTTGGGTCCCTAACTATTTTAGTACATGTGTGTCAAGTTTGGGCTCAATCGAAATTAATTAGAGTGGGTTTATCTAACCCAAACTACGTACATACTAGTCCAATACAACCTAGGCTGAATATATACTAGTTGTAGTGCACCTAAACTATACTAAAACTCATGTTACTCCTTGTTTTATGAGAGAATAATGAACCTTAAATATAATACTACTTATATTTATATATTAATCATGCAAAAAGTATATATATATTTCTATAAATATTATTTATATAACTATACCACTTCTAAAAATATTAAGTCTAGATTATTAGGATATAGAGGTTTCACCGTGCCACCAAAAGATTTTATGCAAATCTTTGTACATCTTTTTACTTCTCAGGTGTAACGTGTATTTTGAATAATGAGCCTCCGTCAAAATTTTCTTTCGTAGCTCCTCATCCTTTGGAATACATAGCCTCCCCTTAAGTCGCAATGAATCATCCTCATGCCTGTTAAAGTCTGCTGCTTCATCCTTTTCCATAAGTTCACTAATCTTGATCAAGAATTCATCGATTTTTTGGGCTATCTTAATTATTTCCAGCAAACATGGCTCGAATTAAAGTTGAGCCAACTGTGCATGTCGACCACAAATTTACAAATCAATTCCTATGCTTTTTAGGTCATCCAATATTATGTTGGCTATTGACAATAAACTCACAAATTTATGACTCAATGCATCTGCCACTATATTAGCCTTCCATGGGGTGTACGGATCGTTAATTCATAGTCTTTTATAAGTTTCAACCAACGCCTTTGCCTCATATTCAAATCATTTTGGGTAAATATGTACTTTAAGCCTCTATGGTCGGTGAAGATCTCGCAAGACACTCTATACAAGTAATGCTGCCATAACTTTAGAGCAAAGACTATCGTAACCAATTCTATAATGCGTAGGATAGTTTTTGTCATGCAACTTTAATTGTCTAGAAGCATATGATATCACATTTCCTTTCTGCGTCAGTAGGCATCCCAAGCCCAAACGGGATGCATCGTTGTATATCTGAAATACCCCATCGCCATCAGAAAGTGTAAGAATTGGAGTTGATATGAGAAACTATTTTAAATCTTGAAAACTAGCTTCACAGTCATCATTCCAATTGAATGCAACTCCTTTATAGGTGATGCGAGTCAGAGGAGACACTACTTTGGCAAAATCTTACACAAACCTTCTGTAATAAACAACAAAACTGAGAAAACTTTGAATATTACTAGTCGATGTGGGCTGCTTCCAGTCTACTACTGCCTCAATTTTCTTCGAGTCCACTGAGACACCTTTCGCCGAGATAACATATCCAAGGAATGACACGTTGCTCATCCAAAACTCAGATTTACTCAGCTTCACATACAGTTGACTCTCCTGCAGGGTATGTAATAATATTCTCAAATGCTCTACATGGTCTTTTCTACTCTTCGAGTAAATCTGGATATCGTAGATGAATATGAACATGAACTGTCCAATAGGATCAGAAGACTATGTTCATCATATCCATTGGCACAAAAATGTCACGATCAACTCAATTTTGACAATCGAAAAAACCCTGATTCGATATATACAAGTACAAACTGAAGACTGCTATATGCAAGACTGCGACACTTCAACAGTACAAGATTGACAAAGACTGCAACAACATAATTTGTGATTTCATTTTGTTCTATGTATTTGAATTTTATTTTGAGTCTAGGAATATGTACATCGAGTCGCACTGGCATTAGGAAGCTCAAACCTATACCCATATTCAGTCTACTCGAAAATGACTCAAACCCAACATTCAGGCAACAAAACCAAGTCTACAAAAAGACCTCGAACCTAGTCAAACATAGACTAAACTACTCTAATTTAAAGAGATAGAGTTCGGATTGAACTCGGATCAAACTCGGGTCCCCTTGGTTCCAGTCTTCCTGGATTGTCTCGGTCATCTATTGTCACAACCCGCACCCGGTGTAGGGATGCAAGTCGGGAACAACGCCCAGCCTACGCCGCAGCATCGGCGGTAGAACACTGTCTTGGTCAACTATACTATCTAATTATCTCACTATAAAGCATAAATCTCCAATAATATCTCAACTCCAAGAAGAGAGTAATCAACTTAATTCAACACAATACTCAATCATATTTCTATGGCACGAGAAGATATCACAGAAGTCTAACATAACTAAGCAGTTAAAAATATAACAACAATAAATAGAAATAATATCCAAACACAAATATATGCCGGAAACAAATTCGGTACCAAAATGCTAAAGAGAACTAACTATGCTAACTAGTGAATCCGGCTAAATCTCTCGACAGTCACTCCAGAACTAGTGGGTCCAAGTCTGCACCATCAATAGGCTGAGGTCCGTAGTATGTCGGACACCAATCTCCCGGATCCTCTGAAAAATGTTTTCCAGTCAGGAATGGAGCGAAGTACAACCCAATAGCAGTTTCAATTAATTGACAAAAACTATAAAGCAGTAGAATAGAAGATGCTATCTACGATGAGGATATAACTGATAATCAAGAACAATGAGAGAATAAGCAATACTAACAACAGAATATAATCAATGTGTACAAGAATAAAGGAATGAACTATAATGTCAGAATAGAACAAGGTAATCAATGAATTGAATAATGGAATCTACAATAACTATGTGATTTGAGATACTAACTAAATATGTGATCGGCCTGGGAGATTCAATGATTACACTAAGGAGCTAACTCAACCATACGTGAATTGCATGGTTAGTTAGTAGCCAATGATTACACTACTAGCCGATAGTTTCTTGATCACATATTTAATTGGTATTTCCCCCGCCCCGACTGATATGATGGATCGAATCATGACACGTCACTAGCCAATGTATCCAATGTTTAATCTACAATATTCAATATTATCCAATACCAACAAGGACAGTATCCGATACCATCTCCATAATTAAGGTAATATCCCATGACTAACGATCCAATAACAATACCAATCCGTGTACCATCGTGTCAAGAATCATAAGTAATATTTCTAAATACTTGAATTATAGTGGTAATCAAATAATAAAAACTATCAGAGAATGTACTCGCCTGTGGTCCAGAGCAAATGATGAAAAATGATGTCCGAACTGGTGTCACAGACCTATATATGAAATATTGTATTAATACAAGTTTTTGGGAAGAGAAATAAATTAAACTAGTCAACTTTCTAGGTCATAAAGTCATTTCTAAGTCAAAAGTCAAACTATGTCAACTCTAAGTCAACTATGGTCAACTATAGTCAAATTATGGTCAACTACCTATTTCTAGGTTGCATGAGTCTAACTCAAAGATATTAGGCTCACACACTATGAATCTAGGCCACACAAGCTACATCTTAGGATACTAAGATACCGTATCTCAGGATACGCAAACAAGGAATAAATATAACACATATGTACATATCAAACAATATTATATATATAAAATCCTAATTATAAATGCTAAATGGATACCTTGGTTTTGAACCAACTTGGTATCGCAATACTAAACCTCTATCTTGATATCCAAACCCAATACCTTGATTATCCTCCAATACCTTGATACTTTACCTTGGCATCTCAAGGTAAATTCAAAACCTTATTTATACTAACTACCCAACAAAAATTATAAACTACTATGTATTTAATATTTATATAATTCTATATACCTTATTTTAGTCACCTTAATACCAACCCATAATTAGTTTACAACTATCCTATTACTTATGCCAATACCTACTACACATACCTTGGTATATCTTGATACTTACCTTGATATCTCAAGGTAATTGCCAAAATCTCATATATATACTAACTACCTATCAATAATTACATATATCAATCCAATATAACTCTAGTATGTACTAATCGAATAATACTAACTACCAACTACACACTAACTATTAATACATATATACGTACATATATACCTACAAATATATAATATATAAAAGATACTCATAACAATTGATAACTAAAATATACTAACTATTCTAATAAATTTATATGCTACAAATAAATATATACATATATAGTATACTATAATACAAATAGCAATTAGGAATATATTTATATATATATTAATTACCATATATATACATATATATATATCTATATATATATTAATATCTAATATATCAAAAACTGCCAAACTGTCGCTAAATATCCTGTCCACTGTCACAGAAAGCTGCTGTGTATATAGATACACTGCAGTTTTTGTGACAGTTTCCTGCACTGTCACTAAAAACTGTCGCTGAAGCTTCTGATACTCTGCTGATACACTGTTGTTTCAGCGACAGTTTTCTGTAACTGTCGCTGACTGCTGTCGCTGAAAAGCTGCTATTATTTGCATTTGTTGCTGCTGTTGCGACACTTCTGGCTCGCTGTTGTCGCTGAAAATATATGTATATATATATACAATATATATATATATATACATATATATAACCCACCATATATATATTTATACAATATATATTTAAATACATATATATAACCCATAATATATATTTATACAATAAACATATAAAACTATATATAACTATACATACACTTATACATAGTAAATTGTATAAAATACCACATAGTAACATACATACACACATATAGTAATATATATATATAACTATACATATATGTATACATATATATAATCATATAATAATATAAATACATAACAATATATAATATAACTATATATATAACCACATATAAATATATCTACTATATTATATATACATATGCTACCACTTATAAATATATATCTACATATATATATATATATATATATATATATAAATAATCATATATAAATAATCTAATTACTTAATTAAACATACACATATATTATATAAAATATATACATATATTTACATCCCTAACATATATTATAACATATATATTAATGCATGTAGAAGAAAGCTACATAATATATATTCTATTAATACATATATAATACATAGATCTATGATACAATAAACACTATAATAAATATACATAATATATATATAATATATATAGATACATACACAATTATAATTCAAGAATTAAAGCACAATTAATTAGATCTACACATAAACACACAACAATTGGAGAGTATCACACCGTATCCCACTAGATCTAGGATATGCATGCGACACGAGTCCACCACACATCCAATTGCATCCCGAAGGACACAAACAAATCATATATAATATTTATGAACAAAACAAAGTGTCAAATATAGATCTATGTGTCCGTGTCAAAATACGACATGTACAAAGTCCCGTGTCGGAGGAAAACCCCCCAAAATAACACGTATCACCAAATTGTTGGGATACGACCTACATGTACCCAATTATGGACACGACACTAGCCCCAAACACATAAACATATGCCAAATTGATCTATAGGATCAATTGACACACACAACAAAAGTCATTTTCGGAATTTCCCCAAAATTGACACAAAAAATACCATAACTTTCTACATAGGCCTCCTATGAACACAAAACCAAATCCTATGGGTAGTACATACATATGGGTTGATTATTCATGATTAAATCTCAGATTTAGAAGCTATTTTAAGGGAAAAAACTGAATTATATCTATTGGGAGATGGATTTCCAATGAAACCTCCAAAATTGGTGAAATTGGCCTCCAACTTGTAGATCCTTGCTCCTCTTTGTAGATCCTTGCTTCCTCCTTCTAGATCCTTGCTCTTCTAGTCTCCAATGGTGATTTGGAAAGTAATTGGGTGGAAATTTGGTAGGGATTTGATGAAATTTGATTGAGGGAAATTCTAGATCTAGATTTGGAATGAAAAATGAAGAAAGAGAAAGTTTTCATCCCCTTTATATAGGCCTCACTTGCCCCCTCCCTCAAGCTACTATATAAAGTCTAAAATACCCCTTAGGGCCTCTCATGAAGAAATTAATTAAGGAGGGAAGCTTCTAGTCTAATGGTTTAATTAATTTAATCATCCTCCAAATTAATGGGCTTTCTAGTTGGGCTCAATTCTAACAATTAATACATATTGGTCCATGAGTCTAAACTAAACTAGTTAGGTCCACTAACACAAGTCAAAAAAATAAATCTATCATGCTAATAATAAATAAATAATATAATAAATAAATATTTAATATGCATAATATTTAATTAATTATAAAATGACCAAAATACCCTTTTCTAGAAAATACGGTAGTGACAAGTCTATCCCCCTTAAAATAATTTCGTCCTCGAAATTTAAAGGTGATCGTACTCCTTCTAGGTCAAACCCCCAGCAATCATAGTCTAATAAGGTCTTATCTCACTAAGAACAGTCCTATGCAAAGAATAACATACATGGTCATGGTCTCCACCTGTCTTCTGTCTTATTACTGTTGTCTCTGTCAGGGTATTCTATAGCTACACTAACTATATAACACAAGCATCCAAAAGGTACTAAAGAATCAATCAATCAAAATAAATGAAAGGAACAGAAAGAAAGAACAGACTCTCTAACCCATCACCTGTAGTATTGGTCTCCTCGACCGTCATCGCAAATGCTCCGCCCTGCCGAGGTAGCTCCCTCTGCGGGTGATGAGCAATATGTGGTGCTATAGGTGGCCTAACTCTACCTCTCTGGCCTCGATCTGCATCCTGGCCTGGACGTTGAAGTGTCCAGAGACAATCCTTTACCATATGCTCCGTTGATCCACAATGTAAGCATGCTCCAAGTCTCTTCCGACACATCTCTCAAGTGTGCCTAGTCTTCTTGCAATAGGTGCATTGAGGAGCTTGTTGCACCTGTCTCTGAGGCTGCTGTGGTATCTGTTGTACTAGAGCTTGTACTGGAGCAACAATAGGTTCTGGCATCTGATATTGTTGCTGATAGGCTCCGAATTGTACTGGAAACTGCTGTTGCTGGAACCGCAGCCTCTTTGTCGGTCCCGTACTGCTACTGTCACCCCCAAACATATCACGGTCCCTCTTCGGCTTCAAGTTCCACTCCCGCTCGACCTTGCGTGCCTCCGAAAGTATCTCAGAATACGTCTCGTAGAAAGATGGAATGAGAATCTTGACTTCCCAATTCAGACCCTCGCGGAAACGGATAGCCCGAACTTCTGGCTCTCTCACCAAGTACTCCGCAAATCGGCTCAGCCTCCCAAACTCTGCGGCATGCTCCTCTACGGACATGCTTCCTTGTGTAAGGCTCTCAAACTGCCTTCCTAATTCTAATTTGTCCGTCCGAGCAAAGAACTTCTTCTTAAAGAGATCCTTGAATATCTTCCAAGACTGCCTCGCATCAGTAAGAATTGGCTCATTCCTGAACCAAGTGCGGGCAACGTCGATAGTTGAAGTCCTACCGCCTCAACCTTCAGATCCTCCGCAAGACGGGATACCTTCATGAGTCGCTCGATATCTTCAAGCCAATCGTCAGCATAGACTATACCTTCTGTACCCTTAAAAACTCGAGGCTCAAGCTTCTTGAAATTTTGAATGTTGCCTGGCTTGATCTGAGTATCCTGTGGCTGTGGAGGAGCCTCTCTCTGAACTGCTGCTATAGCTACCTGATGGGCATTTTCCATACTCTGCCGCATCATATCTGACTGCCTGTGCTGGGCTTCTATCTGTGCCCTTTGTAATTCCATCATCTCTCTAAACAGTGTAACCATCGGTGCGGTATCTCCTGAAAATGGAGGTGGTGGAAGTCCCTCCGAAGCAATTAGAGTAGTCCTCGGAACAGGTGGAGGAGAACCCCCGAAGGCAGCCGAGACTCCTACATGAACTGATGTCGTAGGAGGTACAAACCCTACTGCCTGAGTGGAAGATTGAGAGGTGACAGACCTCGCAGAAACTGCTCCCGATCGATGGGATCTAGTCTTCGGCGGCATCCTGAAGACAGATCGAAACAAAGGAGATCAATTCGACACAAGATAAGATATCATCAAGGAAGGACAAAAGTATTCAGAAGGAATCAAAATTAGCGATTCAATTCAGATTGGAATTCCTAGTTGTGATTGAGTATCCCTCTCTCTTCCTAGTATCCTATGTCCTATATACTATCGCAGGCTCGTAGTAGTACAGCTAAGTCATCGCACTACCACGATATCGTAATATTGTGAAGCCTGGCCTGCATGGGCCACCACTAAAAACGTGTCACGACCCGCACCCGGTGTAGGGATGCAAGTCGGAAACAACGCCCAGCCTACGCCGCAGCATCGGCGGTAGAACGCTGTTTTGGTCAACTATACTATCTAATTATCTCACTATAAAGCATAAACCTTCAATAATATCTCAACTCCAAGAAGAGAGTAATCAAATTAATTCAACACAATACTCAATCACATTTCTATGGCACGAGAAGATATCACAGAAGTCTAACATAACTAAGCAGTTAAAAATATAACAACAACAAATAGAAATAATATCCAAACACAAATATATGCCGGAAACAAATCCGGTACCAAAATGCTAAAGAGAACTAACTATGCTAACTAGTGAATCCGGCTAAATCTCTCGACAGTCACTCCAGAACTAGTGGGTCCAAGTCTGCACCATCAATAGGCTGAGGTCCGTAGTATGTCAGACACCAATCTCCCGGATCCTCTGAAAAATGTTTTCCAGTCAGGAATGGAGCGAAGTACAACCCAATAGCAGTTTCAATTAATTGACAAAAACTATAAAGCAGTAGAATAGAAGATGCTATCTACGATGAGGATATAACTGATAATCAAGAACAATGAGAGAATAAGCAATACTAACAACAGAATATAATCAATGTGTACAAGAATAAAGGAATGAACTATAATGTCAGAATAGAACAAGGTAATCAATGAATTGAATAATAGAATCTACAATAACTATGTGATTTGAGATACTAACTAAATATGTGATCGGCCTGGAAGATTCAATGATTACACTAAGGAGCTAACTCAACCATACGTGAATTGCATGGTTAGTTAGTAGCCAATGATTACACTACTAGTCGATAGTTTCTTGATCACATATTTAATTGGTATTTCCCCCGCCCCGACTGATATGATGGATCGAATCATGACACGTCACTAGCCAATGTATCCAATATTTAATCTACAATATTCAATGTTATCCAATACCAACAAGGACAGTATCCGCTACCATCTCCATAATCAAGGTAATATCCCATGACTAACGATCCAATAACAATACCAATCCGTGTACCATCGTGTCAAGAATCATAAGTAATATTTCTAAATACTTGAATTATAGTGGTAATCAAATAATGAAAACTATCAGAGAATGTACTCGCCTGTGGTCCAGAGCAAATGATAAAAAATGATGTCCGAACTGGTGTCACAGACCTATATATGAAATATTACATTAATACAAGTTTTTGGGAAGAGAAATAAATTAAACTAGTCAACTTTCTAGGTCATAAAGTCATTTCTAAGTCAAAAGTCAAACTATGTCAACTCTAAGTCAACTATGGTCAACTATAGTCAAATTATGGTCAACTACCTATTTCTAGGTTGCATGAGTCTAACTCAAAGATATTAGGCTCACACACTATGAATCTATGCCACACAAGCTACATCTTAGGATACTAAGATACCGTATCTCAGGATACGCAAACAAGGAATAAATATAACACATATGTACATATCAAACAATATTATATATATAAAATCCTAATTATAAATGCTAAATGGATACCTTGGTTTCGAACCAACTTGGTATCGCAATACTAAACCTCTATCTTGATATCCAAACCCAATACCTTGATTATCCTCCAATACCTTGATACTTTACCTTGGCATCTCAAGGTAAATTCAAAACCTTATTTATACTAACTACCCAACAATAATTATAAACTACTATGTATTTAATATTTATATAATTCTATATACCTTATTTTAGTCACCTTAATACCAACCCATAATTAGTTTACAACTATCCTATTACTTATGCCAATACCTACTACTCATACCTTGGTATATCTTGATACTTACCTTGATATCTCAAGGTAATTGCCAAAATCTCATATATATACTAACTACCTATCAATAATTACATATATCAATCCAATATAACTCTAGTATGTACTAATCGAATAATACTAACTACCAACTACACACTAACTATTAATACATATATACGTACATATATACCTACAAATATATAATATATAAAAGATACTCATAACAATTGATAACTAAAATATACTAACTATTCTAATAAATTTATATGCTACAACTAAATATATACATATATAGTATACTATAATACAAATAGCAATTAGGAATATATTTATATATATATTAATTACCATATATATACATATATATATATATCTATATATATATTAATATCTAATATATCAAAAACTGCCAAACTGTCGCTAAATACCCTGTCCACTGTCACAGAAAGCTGCTGTGTATATAGATACACTGCAGTTTTTGTGACAGTTTCCTGCACTGTCACTAAAAACTGTCGCTGAAGCTTCTGATACTCTGCTGATACACTGTTGTTTCAGCGACAGTTTTTTGTAACTGTCGCTGACTGCTGTCGCTGAAAAGCTGCTATTATTTGCATTTGTTGCTGCTGTTGCGACACTTCTGGCTCGCTGTTGTCGCTGAAAATATATGTATATATATATACAATATATATATAAATACATATATATAACCCACCATATATATATTTATACAATATATATTTAAATACATATATATAACCCATAATATATATTTATACAATAAACATATAAAACTATATATAACTATACATACACTTATACATAGTAAATTGTATAAAATACCACATAGTAACATACACACACACATATAGTAATATGTATATATAACTATACATATATGTATACATATATATAATCATATAATAATATAAATACATAATAATATATAATATAACTATATATATAACCACATATAAATATATCTACTATATTATATATACATATGCTACCACTTATAAATATATATCTACATACATATATATATATATAAATAATCATATATAAATAATCTAATTACTTAATTAAACATACACATATATTATATAAAATATATACATATATTTACATCCCTAACATATATTATAACATATATATTAATGCATGTAGAAGAAAGCTACATAATATATATTCTATTAATACATATATAATACATAGATCTATGATACAATAAACACTATAATAAATATACATAATACATATATAATATATATAGATACATACACAATTATAATTCAAGAATTAAAGCACAATTAATTAGATCTACACATAAACACACAACAATTGGAGAGTATCACACCGTATCCCACTAGATCTAGGATACGCATGCGATACGAGTCCACCACACATCCAATTGCATCCCCAAGGACACAAACAAATCATATATAATATTTATGAACAAAACAAAGTGTCAAATATAGATCTATGTGTCCGTGTCAAAATACGACATGTACAAAGTCCCGTATCGGAGGAAAACCCCCCAAAATAACACGTATCACCAAATTGTTGGGATACGACCTACATGTACCCAATTATGGACATGACACTAGCCCCAAACACATAAACATATGCCAAATTGATCTATAGGATCAATTGACACACACAACAAAAGTTATTTTCGGAATTTCTCCAAAATTGACACAAAAAACACCATAACTTTCTACATAGGTCTCCTATGAACACAAAACCAAATCCTATGGGTAGTACATACATATGGGTTAATTATTCATGATTAAATCTCAGATTTAGAAGCTATTTTAAGGGAAAAACTGAATTATACCTATTGGAAGATGAATTCCCAATGAAACCTCCAAAATTGGTGAAATTGGCCTCCAACTTGTAGATCCTTGCTCCTCTTTGTAGATTCTTGCTTCCTCCTTCTAGATCCTTGCTCTTCTAGTCTCCAATGGTGATTTGGAAAGTAATTGGGTAGAAATTTGGTAGGGATTTGATGAAATTTGGTTGAGGAAAATTCTAGATCTAGATTTGGAATGAAAAATGAAGAGAGAGAAAGTTTTCATCCCCTTTATATAGGCCTCACTTGCCCCCTCCCTCAAGCTACTATGTAAAGTCTAAAATACCCCTTAGGACCTCTCATGAAGAAATTAATTAAGGAGGGAAGCTTCTAGTCTAATAGTTTAATTAATTTAATCATCCTCCAAATTAATGGGCTTTCTAGTTGGGCTCAATTCTAACAATTAATACATGTTGGTCCATGAGTCTAAACTAAACTAGTTAGGTCCACTAACACAAGTCAAAAAAATAAATCTATCATGCTAATAATAAATAAATAATATAATAAATAAATATTTAATATGCACAATATTTAATTAATTATAAAATGACCAAAATACCCTTTTCTAGAAAATACGGTAGTGACATCTATAGGATCAGGGTGCAACGTTTAAATTTATGAATGTTAGGCACCTAACTCTGGCCGAACTCGGTTCAGAAAAATTCTATAAATAGAGATAAAATTCCATCTTTCCAAATCACTCAATTTTATTCTATCTTCTCTTCTCTTTCATATTCTTTACCTGAGCTACAAATGTCTCATTTCCAAGAGCAACTCTCATAGCCTTCTAGTACTATGTGTGATCTCGGTTAGAAGTCTCAAAGAGTTGTAAAACCTTGAAAATGAAGTTTTTGTTCAAGTGTTTGAAGTTGACGAGTACTTAGGATCAAAGCTTGTGGTATTGTAAAAAGTTGGCAAGCCTTCGGATCAAAGTTTGTGTTGTAAGCTATTTCACAAATAGTGGATTAACTTCAAACAGAGCTCTCTAGATTAGATTAGTCCTTTACGAGGAAAACTAATATACATCGCGGTGTTAGAGTTTGTGAATTCTTACTTTGCACATTTACTTTGCTTAGTTATTCTATACACATTGCATATTTTTATATTTATCCGCATATATTTTTAAGTTGGTAATTGCCTTAAGTTTTAATTGGATTATTGTCACACACTCTATTCACCACCCTCTAGAATTGCCCCTCAATTGATATCAGAGATCAGACTCTTGATCAGGATTAACATTGACTAGATCCATGACAACTACTAGTTCCATCTACACCAACAATGGTGAAGGCCAGTCCATAAATATGCTACATATATTTGATGGTACCAACTACATGTACTGAAAAACACGTATGAGTTTCTATTTAAAGTCTTTTTTATAATTGAGAATAATTTTTATTGATGGATACAAAAATCCTGCTAGAATTATTGTTGATGGTAACCTTGTAGAAAAGCCTAATGATAAATATACTGAGTTGGAAAAGAATCAAGCCAGTCTTGATGTTAGAGCCATTAATTCTTCTTTTTTTGTAGACATGACTGAATTCAATAGAGTATCCACCTATACCACTTCACATGAGGTTTGAAAACTTCTTCAGGTAACTCATGAAGGAACTTCACAAGTGAAGGAATCCAAGATCAACAGATTGATACAAGAATATGAGGCATTCAAAATGAAGCCAAATGAGACTATTACACAAATGTTCACAATTTTTGTTTATATTGTTAATCCTCTATATTCTCTTGGCAAGGAGTACAACAATCATGAAAATATTCGCAAGGTGCTTCAAGGACTCACCAAGAATTGGAACCCTAAAGCAACGACGATCGTAGAAGAAAATAATCTTACCACAATATTTATTGAAACACTCATGGTAAGCTAATGACACATGAGTTATATCTCAATGACTTTGACGAATCAACGCCAAAGGAGAAGACCATATCCTTCAAAGCACATCACAAGAAGGTATTTGATGACGAAAGTGAGGATGACAGTTTAGATAATGAATAGCTGACCAAATTTCTAGGAGCTTCAGACGATTCTTGAAGTTTGAAAAATCAAACTAAAAGAAGAAAGATGACAATGATGAAGAACATGTGTGCTACAACTATAAGAAAATCGGCCACATAAAGATGGATTGCCCTAAAGAAAAAAAAAGGGAGAATCGCTATGAACGTATAAGCAAAAGAGGATCATCATCTCGCAAATATACAAATACAAGCATACGGTGCCAAAGCGAAGCAAGAAACTCCGAAAAAGAAAAACTTCTCGACATGATGCAAATATATGCCTAATAGAATTAACCAACGAGGTACATGATAATCCTTTATTTGCAAATTTTTCATATGATGAATTTTCTAATGCTTTCGACGATCTATTTGAAGATCACAAGAAGCTTAAAAGTAAATATAGCAAGCTAGAAAAGATATTAAATTTTATCAACTTGAAAATGAAAATCTTGCTTGTTTATTGGATTAAGTTAGAGAAACTTCCTCTTCTGATAACTATGTTGAAATGTCCACACTTAAGCTTAGCCTGCATGAAGCACTTGAATCAAGAAAAGTGCACAAGAACATGCTAAACTTAAGGAATTAGAGTCAGAAAAGAAGTATTATATTGCTTCACTTAGAATTGATTCTCTTACTTCTAAATATGATGAGGTATATGCTATTAATAAGAGATTGAAAATTAGATTGGGAAAATAAATTGTTCAACCCAAGACCCAGTCCAACACAAGGCATGTGACACAACCCAAGGTCACTACTAAGAAATCCTTTCAAAAGAGATCTAGCACAACCATGGTTAAACACAACCATGCCTATTACTATACACAACTACGAAAGAATATTCCTATCACATGTCGCACTTATACTACTATTGCAAACACTAATGATCATTCTACATGTCATTATTATGGTTTATAAGGTCATATTTCGTATAAATGCAATATTAGAAAGCTAGTTGATATAAACTTGTATAATTGGGTCCCCAAATCTAACCAACATGGATCCAAGTTTACTTGGATACCAAAGTCTTTGCCTAATATTATAGGTAAAACATCTTGTTTCGGGACTTAGCACCGAGGAGAGTGTTGGTGATTGCAAAGCTATAAAGGTCATATTCCAAGTAATTATACCAACATAAGTATGGCCACTTGAGCCACTTTGGTAACATGCTAATTAATTTTTCCTAGAATGGCTAAAATTATATAATCTAGCATGTTTGAATCAATATTTTGCTACTATATCTTATTGTTATCTTTCAGTTGTTTATCTAAATCAATATAAAATATATAAAACTATCATGATTAGTTTAATTCTCTTTTAATTCATGGCTAGTTATTTAGCTTAAGTGAGTAGTTCACACTATGGAGTCATTTACTAACTTTCTATTTGTATGACACTCTTGTCTATGCATGCTTTGTTACTCTTAGTATATTTTTCTAAAAAGCATACATATCATTTTGAGTTCATAGGATCTTGAATTTTTGAATTGAGTTAATTCCTTATAGTTTTGAGATAGTTTTTCATCAATGATTTGTATTCTAATTATCATACTTAATATAATTGGTTTTTATAAATATATGTGTTTAACACAAGTTGTTTGTTACTTAAAAGATACATATTGTTTGTGCTTGCATATATACTTTGGTTGAAACTTAATTTTTAAATTATGTTTTTGACAAGTTATTGCATGTTTTAAGGTTTTTCTCAAAACAATATTACTACTGAAATATAACTAGAAATTAGACATCATTTTCTTAGAGATCATCAGTTACACGGAGATATCTGTTTAGAATTTTTGCTACTGTACATCAATTAGATAATATTTTCACAAAACCCTTAGCTAAAGATCGCTCCAATATTATTTGTTAAGAATTAGGGATTTGTACTTTCGATGTTGTATAAAAATATAAGTTGCTTATATTCTTTTCAAATCTATAATCTTTACAGTAATGATTACTTTTGGGTACACATCGAAAGGGCCCTTCTGTCAAAAAGGTGTATATAGCCTTAAGCAATACGGTATTTAAGTGTCTTCGGACCACCGCTAGCTGGGATCCGGCTCTTACAGCTAACCCAAGATGATCAATGTTTTATAGAATATATGATTTGTTAAAGTCTATGTTGTACTTGTTTCTATAATATAGCCGCGAATTCAAACTCTTTATTCTGAATTAAAGTTTGTGAAGTAATTCTGATACATGGACTATCCTAAAGATTGGTATCGGTATATAATGTTCACTTCTATTTTAGCTTTCATGCTTCAAGAAAATATTTTAAAGTTTAATTTTTCTATTAAATTTTTGATCACTGCATGTCTGCAATATTCATATATGTTTAATATATTTTAGTATCAGAATATACATATATTTATTATATGTATGTGTTTCTTCACTCTATATTTATATGCTATGTCAATGATTTTAGGAAAGCTTTTCCATTTCGATTAAATGATAAAGGGGGAGAAGAAGAACAATACAAGTTGGTATGGAGAAAATGGAAGATCAATGAAAGATTGTGCTATGATACAAAAGGAAGAAGAAGAAGAAGAACAAACAAAAGTTAGCCGTTGTAAGTTTTCTCTCACAATTACGGGGGAGCATTGTGTATCGTGTTATACCATATTTGTATTGATGTATCAGTCATAGTTTGTTATACCATATTTGTATTGATGTATCAGTCATAGATTGGTAGTCCCACACTACCAATATAAATCTAATTAGATCTAATTGGTCTCATGACACCCACTTGATGCATCAATCTCATAATTTCTCCTAATTGTGCACCAAAACCTATGTAGAAGTCATATTTGGTATCAATTGGGCCTAGTTCTTCTTCATATGGATAGCCCTAATCCATAAAAGGGTTCCTAATGGTCAAATGCATGAATTAGAGTTTAGAATAAAGGGAAATTCAAATCTATACCTATTGGGAGATGGATTTCTAATAAAATGTTCAAATAAACACGATCCGGACACAAGCTCCTTGCCAATTTCTCATTCTCCAAGTGTTCCTTGTAATCCAAGCTCCAATGCTCCTTGATTGGTAAAAAAATGAGAGGGAATGAGAGTGAATTGAGAGAATTTGGTGGAGGAATGAGTCAATTTGGGAAAGAAAATAATTGGGGATCCAAAGGAATAAAGAATGAAGAGGAGAGAGAGAGTGTTCCCCCCTCATATAGGTGGCCGGCCCCTTGTCCCTTCCCAAGCAACTATACAAAGTCCAAAATGCCCCCACTAGTTGTCATGTAGGTAATTAATTAGGAGGGCCATATTAGGAAGCATCTAATCCTAATAAAAGTTTAATTAAATTACCTAATTAATGAAGAGGGTTAAGTCTATGGACCTAGCCCAAAATATTGGGTTCAATATGTCATGATAAGTCTAATTAGGTCCACTAGGGTCAACTCCAATAAATAGGCTAGTCCCCTAACCATTAAAATAAATAATACAATATCTAATATATAATACTAACACAATAAATATTCACACAATATATAAATAATATGAATAGACAAAAATACCCCTATCTAGAAATATGGTAGTGACAGTTTGGCACTACAAAGAGGCTGGTACCTCATGCTTCAGTGGATGACAACACAATAAGGTGGGATCTCGGCTTTGGACCATGTCATAGCAGAGTAGCACCGCAAGAAAGCGCAAGGCTTCATGCCAATGACTCTTTAAAAGAACTCATCTAGAGTGTATGGAAAGAGATATAGGCCATTTATTGAGGGTAAACTTGTAGATGCCCAAGATACATACACAGAAACCAGGCGCGCACATGATCTTTAATGTGCAACCGAAAGCATAGTTGATGTCAATTTGTGAGTGGAAAGAATTGCAGCTACAGTACAAAATTCAAGGCTCAGTATCATACTGTTATTCGACCAATACGGAAAGATTCAAGTCGAAGCGACATCTATCCTAATGCATGACGGTCACTGTGGGGAACGTTCAACCCATATATTAAGATATGTGGGGATTGTTGGTATTTTTGCCTTTGGACTAGTAAAGATTGTCACACATTGGCTACACCACCAAGTGGGTATCTCAATATAATACTTTGTATGTGTTGAGGTGTGAACATGGGATATGGTGGGGCACGTGGGTGCTATATGGGGGTATTTTATTAGGAGAAAAAAGGATTAACTCCTCAATGAAAGCTTTTAAGCTTTTTGTCATGCTCTTGGATATTATTCCATAAGAGCTAAGCCCCAAAGGGGCTTAGCAACTCGGAATCGGACTCGGGCTCAAGGGCACAAAGTGGCGCTTTGTTGGCGCACTTTGCACTTTGTACTTTTTACTTATCACGCTAGCATCTTTGTAAGGTGCTTGTGCACTTTTTATGCTCGGGTTGCATGTGCGTGTTGCATGTGTGTGTTGCATGAATGAGCACTGAGCGGTCGTAAGGCGCTTGTGCATTTTTGTTGCGCTCGTGCGCTCGTTTTATGCGCGAGTTTTATACTCGGGTTGCATGCACGTGCTGCATGAATGGACGCTGAGCGGGTGCTGAACGGGCACTGAATGGGCTATGCATTGGGTTGCGATTGTGGAATATCAATTTTGTATATTGGTTTTTTAGTCTCACATTAGAAAGAAGAGGAGGATGGACTTCCATACTTCCCTATATAAAGATCCCTCTAGCCTTTTTTTGAAATACACCAAAAATTAGAAAAGAAGAGTCCAAATGAGTCCGTTCGAGTCACACAAAGAGGTAACTACGAGCGTTCCAGAAGTTCTCTTATGAACTTGCTGGCTCCTGGGAGCAGATCGTCGATAGAGGACGAATCTTGCTTTGAGCAACGATGGTCTTACCGCCCCAGCAAGAATAATTGTATTATTTATTCTTCTCCTTTTTCTTCTTTGTTCGTTCTGTCTGATTGTAATTGCGTTTTGCAAGGAAGAACGAAGGTTATTTTCGTTTTATTGGTTCTTGTTCTATCTCAATTGCAATTGCGTTTGCAAGGAAGAATAACGCTTGTTTCTGCCAGTTGGTTTCTGGAGTTGGCACTCGTCTTGAGTTTAGATCTCCGTTTAGGAATATCTTGTACCATCCTGATAAGCTCGTTCAAAATTTTGTTGCTACCTTCCTAACAAGCTTGTTCAGAGTTTTGCTTCTGGCATCTGTTCAATTCATCTGATGATCTGTTTCAGGGAATAACATGTCAGACTATAGTCACTCGAATTGGGAACCTCCATATGTAAGAGATGGATCGAGAAAATTCAACGAGCAATGGTTGCAGCTCACGTAACAAGAGATGGTTCCTCGGGGCAAGGAGAGGACACAACGCAAGACATTGGACAATAAGTCGAAAAGGTCTAGTTCCTGTAACAAAAGAGGAATGTAATCGAATTTTTGGTTGTGATGGTTAAGTATGTTAGTTGGGTTGTACTTAGCGTTATTGGATAGCATGTAGTTAAGCAATGCTACCCATTTTTGGAATCAATATAATTATCTTTTCCACACACACACACATTATATATATATATATATATATATATATATATATATATATATATATATATATATATATATATATATATTGTGTGCGTGTGTGTGTGATGCCCAACGTAATGAACGAGACTTTGTTCCACGTTGTGTTGCATCTCTTTTGGACTCATTGTTCCCAATTTTCACAATTACACCAACACACCCTCCGCAGTTCGATCTCCAGACTGCCCGCCTAGCTAAGGAGGTTATACCTCTCCTCGCTGACCACAAGAGCCAGCTGAGCTCGATTATATATATATATATATATATATATATATATATATATATATATATATATATATATATATATATATATAGTTAGTTAGTTAGTTAGTTAGTTAGTTTTTAGTCGTTTCTATCGTTCTTAGTCGGTTTTGCTCATTTCACGATCGTTTTTAGTTGTTTTTTTATTTTTTATATCGTTTTTAGTATTTTTGGTGGTTTTTGGTCAGTTTCTTTTTATCATTTTTTTATTGTTTTTAGTCATCTTTTTTGTTTTAATTTTTATCGTTTTTTTAATCTTTTATTTGTTTTTTGTTGTGATTGCTCGTTTTTTATCGTTTTTTGTCGTTTTTAGTCTTTTTTTCGTTCTTATTCGTTTTAGTCGTTTTTTTCGTTTTTTTCGTTTTTCGTTTTGTCGTTTTTTTGTTTCATTTTGCTTTTTTTTTTCATTTTTTCGTTTTTCCGTTTTGTTTTCTTGGTTTTTTCTTTTTTTTATCCTTTTTAGTTTATTTCTAGTAACTAATTTGTTATCTATCATTTATATATTTGTTTGTTTATTATATAGTTTAAGTAATTTATTAATTTATTCACTTACCATTTAAAACTATTTACGTAATTATTAAAAGTTGAAAAAATATTCTTACGTTTCTTGACAGGGGGTTTACACTTCCACCACACTACTAGATCTTCGATGGACTTGATCGAGTAAACGCGCATAGCGACATCACAAGACAAGGTACAAAGGAAAGGCCGAGGCATGATTAATAAAACCTAGCTGGATGTGGACTGGACTAGTGGTATGCCCATTCCTAACTAATTTCGGTCATGTTGGAGGAGATTTAGTGATCGGTCTGCTAGCTTATTTACCCTGACATTCCATACTTAGGAAAGTTGACCTCAAATTGCATGTTACGTAGCTAGCTAGTCATATTTGTAGTTTAGTTGTACCTTTATTTGAACGTGTTTATGTTATGTACTATTTTACATTCTGGCATAATATTATATATTTTGTTACTTTTCTCTGAGAACCGACGAATTTCCGAAGAAGTACGATCTGAGACCAAATTTAGGAGTAGTCAACGTGGAGGTTTCCGAGTCTACCCAACAGAGTTTCCATGAGCTCGAGTAGGGCCTTATCTTCATATTCAAGTATCGTTATCTAGTTAGATGATGCTTGAATCGGATTATCTTACTATTCTTAGTATTTCCTTTCTCTACTTTCATTTTTGTATTACAATAGTGCATTTGTTTCCATTAGACTTATTTCTTGTTTTTGTTGATTCATCAGTCCCGTACTTACATTCAACTATGTAATTTCAGTTATTACTCTGTACTATATGTAATGTATGGATGAGATATAGAATACATGCATGTGATATGTAATTTATTATGGACTGTATTTTATACATACAACGTAGTATATTTCGGAGGGTACATTATATTGGAAAGCTCTACGAAGATGGTATTAGTTGGTCAGGTCGGTTCAACATATTTTAGAATTGGGACATAACAGACATTAATAGTACTTGAAAGAGAGCAGTTGAAAGATACATGATGATGAAAAAAGTTAGTATTTTCCCTTTTCCAAGTGCATCAAGTCATACTTTTTACAGATCAACCATTGAAAGAAGTCTGAGCAAACTGGTTTCCGCTGGGCGTATGATGGAATGAGAAGTCGAGCTCTCATAATACGGACTACAATTTCAACCATGACCAAATATTAATGTCATGTTCTAGTCCTAAAATATAAAAATGACTAGCTACGTATCAAGCAGATTTCAGTCCAATTTAATACATATACGATGTCTTGAAGTCGAATATTCTAGCAAGCAAATCCTATCATTGGCCTAATAAATCTATCTCAGTCTACAGGAATAAAAGTAACAACAAGTAACATAATGTAATAAGGTCGGTGGCCAAATACGTATGAATAGGCTCGGAAAAAATAACATGGAATTTGAAAATTATGGTCTTTTAGATGTTCATCGATTAGGTTATGGAACTAGTCGAGCTAACGCGGTTAAGGGACTTAATAGTTTTTTGCTGAACTACTAAGCGATGAAAATGACTAACAATTGTTGTTGAGCTTGTTGTGAATCCTCCGATTATATTTATGGATGAACCTACCTATAGTAACGGATCCAGAATTACAATCCATTTGGAACACAGTCATAAAGGGGTTCGGGGACAATGTTTTAAAAAAATTTGTGTGTGAGTATAATAATATTATATTAAAATAATACTATTACTAAGTGGGAATATCATACTTTCTAAAATATTATGTGACACCTAATTTAGTGACAACATATTTTTCCTCAACCGACAAGTATATTACTAAATAGGGATAGCATACTTTCAGCTATATTTGCGACATACATTTATTTACTAGCTAAGAACCAATTTAGATAAACAATTTATGCGACAGTATATCAGTAAGAGGAGATAACATAATTCCTTAAAAAAAAAAATCACTGGGGTGCCTACCTATCGACTAGATGCAAGGGAAGTAGCTATTGTGATGAGAACAACCAAGAACAAAGCGGATACAAGAAGAAGAGAAAAAATTATTCAGTGAGCTGGACTGGCCACATGGCAGTGGTGAGCCTTGAGCCCCCTCCAATAGTGCATTATTGACACACCACTCTGTGTTACTTCCTCTAATTTAATTATTGTTAGTGATGTGGCAATGTGCTATTGGATGAAATTCAAGGTTCAGCACTGTGGCACGGTGAATCCGGCCCACCAAATAATGTCTCGAAGGACCGTTAGCGTGCACAATTCACCAACCTAGCGTCGGCATCTTTGAAGCAAGCATTGGATGAATTTACGACAGCTGGGGGTTTGTCGATCGGTTGTTGTCGAAGAGTCAAATGCGGCTCCGAATCTTCAACAACCAAAGCTTTGTATTGAACAACGAGATCTTCATTAATTTGGACCCGTAAATTCGAGTAGCTCCAGAAATCTTCAAATGACATTCTTTTTCTCATTATCAAGTTGGGAAAAAAAAAACGTGTCTTCTTCTTTGATGGCCCTATCCTCCCCCCGCGCACGTCTCCCTTGACGAGCACGTGTCCGTCAACGATTGAAAGAAAGAAACTATGGGTCCCACCGCACACAGTTCACATGCACGTTTAGCTTAGAATGCGACCAATGGGCAGCAGCCGGGGGTCATAGTCAGATCTTCTAGAAGCTCCATCAGCCGGGGGTCAATTCCATGCCAAAAACAAAAAAATTGGTCGCAATCTATATATATATATATATATATATATATATATATATATATGGCTATATGGCTATTGCTCTAGCTCAGCACCATTTGAATTTAAGAGAGGAGAGCGAGAGAAGAAAACAAAAAAATAAAACTCTCTCTCGTTGAAAAGCTAGCTAACATATTCATCCTTCACTGATATAAAATAAGCAGCTTGATCAGCTCTAGTTTGTTGTTGCTGCAATGGAAGGGAGGGTTATTGGCAGCATAAGCCGGACGGGGTCGATGTGGCGGAGCGCGAGCGGGGGCAGCGACGCCTTCTCGCGGTCCTCCCGGGATGAGGACGACGAGGAGGCCCTCAAGTGGGCCGCGCTCGAGAGGCTGCCCACGTACCACCGCGTGCGCAAGGCCATACTCAGCGGCCAGGGAGGGGAGATCGACGTGGAGAGCCTCGGGCCGGGGGACAAGAGGAAGCTCATGGAGAGGCTGGTCCGGGTCGCGGAGGAGGACAACGAGAAGTTCTTGTTGAAGCTCAAGAACCGACTGGACCGGTATGATGATAACGTAGCTAGCTCCTGTCCGCACGAACATAGCCTATACTCCCATAAATAACTATTATAATAACTATTGTCCCGGGAATATAAATATGTCTTCCACCTTAACCAGTTAGAAATATTTAGATAATATTAGATAATTAAACAATTAGCTAGAATTTATTTATTTATATGTTGTTGTTTTTTATTATGTGAAAAAATATATATATATACTGTTTAGACGGCTCAATATTAATTTCAAAGCTGCATTGTAATAGTTGAGATTTGATGGTTTTGTATGTTCTAGTGTTGGGATCGAGAATCCCACGATCGAGGTGCGGTTCGAGCATTTGGATGTTGGCGCAGAGGCCTATGTGGGGAGCAGTGGTGTTCCTACGATCCTCAACTTCTTCTCTAACAAGATAGAGGTATATGTTGGCATGTCATGACAATTAATTAGTACTACTCTTTCTCTTCTTCTGATTTGATTAAGTTTTTGAATTGGTCATGCACTTGCTCATGCTCTTGCTCTGATCATTATTGGTGTCCTCTACTTGTAGGGATTCCTCAACAGTCTTTACATTCTTCCTAGCCGGAAGAAGCCCACAAATATCCTCAATGACATCAGTGGTATCATTAAACCCAATAGGTAAACTAACAACTTCTTTCCGTCCTTCTTTTTCTCATTATATATATCACACTAGTATATTTCTGCATAATATTGGGGGGAAATGAAAATATATTTACTTTGATCTTTGAATTGTTGTTTTGACTTGTCGTGTCCTCATTTCACAGAATGTGCTTGCTTTTGGGCCCCCCTGGCTCAGGGAAGACCACATTACTGTTGGCTCTAGCAGGAAAATTTGATACAGATTTAAAGGTCATCAATCTGTTCTTTTTCAATTTGTTCACAATCAAACATAAATTTGTATGGACTTAATTCTGCAACCACCACAGAGGTTTTTTACTATATAACTAACGAAACATCTTTGATATTAACTGCAGGTTTCTGGCAATGTTACTTACAACGGGCATGGGATGAATGAGTTTGTACCTCAGAGAACGTCGGCTTATATAAGCCAGCATGATCTCCACATTGGGGAGATGACTGTGAGGGAGACCCTGGCCTTCTCCGCGAGATGTCAAGGTGTCGGAACCCGTTACGGTACGTTCTTGAGCAAGCAACCGATCGAGCCAATCCATAGAAATTATATGCACAAGGATTCTTTGTTTGGAGTTGTATATAATTAGGTACCTTTGTTTTCGAAACGTATTGCAGAGATGTTGACAGAGCTATCCCGAAGGGAGAAGGCTGCAAATATCAAACCAGACCCCGACATTGACATGTTCATGAAGGTGGGTGGATAGATGATCTCAGTATATCTACTTGATACATAAACATTCTCCATCAAGTTACATATAATTCATAAGAGAGTAAAATATTGGGTATATTATAGTTTGAGAAACATATTACATGGAGATGAACTTAATCTTGGTATTGTCTCCACCCTTGCAGGCAACTTCACTAGAAGGACAGGAAATTGTGGTGACGGACTACATCCTGAAGGTATGATTCCAACCAAGGTTTGCAGTATCGGTGTCGGATCCTTCCTATGATTGTCGGGATCCGGTATCGACAGTATTGGCAGTTTTGGATCATGAGTATCAGGTTTTTTTGGTATCAGAAAACAAATAATTATTAAAATTTTAGGAATTTTTAAATATATTTAGACATAATTTTAAGTATTTTCTTGTGTTGTTTCTTAGCAATTTTGGAATGAAATGAAATAGCCGATTGGTTTACCTAAGTTTTCTTATTTTTATATGTTTTTACAACGTTAGTATGTCTTTACACCATTGTTGATTGGTATTTTTCGTTCAATTTTCCTTTGCCGATTTGACTGGAAAAAAATGACCCCCGATGTCAGTATCAGTATCGGGATCGGTATCGGATCGATACTGTAAACTACAATTCCAACCATATCATGTGTTTATAACAATACATATAAATGCAGGAGCTACCCAAACTTAGAAACTTGCAAAAAACCAATAATTTGATTTCTACAACTCTAATGTTATATAAAAGTGTGTTATTCTTCATTGTAATCTGCAGATATTGGGATTAGATATATGTGCGGATACCATGGTGGGAAATGCAATGTTGAGGGGGATCTCTGGAGGGCAGAAGAAGAGAGTCACAACAGGTAGAAGAAAAGAACAGAACATAACATAACATACAGATTGTCGGGCCATAAACTCGTGTGCGATCGATCGAGCATTCCTTTCCATCGATCTTAACAAACTTGTTCTTCCTTGATAGGTGAAATGCTTGTCGGGCCATCAAGGGCGCTCTTCATGGATGAGATATCAACTGGACTAGACAGTTCCACGACATTCCAGATTGTGAACTCCCTCCGACAGTCGGTCCACATTCTCGGAACGACGGCTTTGATAGCTCTGCTTCAGCCAGCTCCCGAGACCTACGACCTCTTCGACGACATCATTCTTCTCTCGGAAGGGCAGATTGTGTACCAGGGACCGCGAGAGGAGGTGCTTGCCTTCTTCGAATCCATGGGCTTCAAATGCCCCGAAAGGAAAGGAGTTGCTGACTTCTTGCAGGAAGTAAGTGATCCAGTCCGACTTGTTGCCCATCACGTATATGTACTCACTCCTCTGAACTCAAACGGAACCCTGCTCCTTCCTGCAGGTGACATCGAGGAAAGACCAACGGCAATATTGGGCAAGCAGAGACCTGCCATACCGTTTCGTCCCTGTGAAGGAGTTTGCAGATTCTTTCCAGTCGTTCCATGTCGGCCGCCAGCTGGCAGGGGAGCTCAGCGCCCCTTTCGACAAGAGCAAGAACCACCCTGCTGCTTTGACGACTTCGAGATATGGCATCGGCAAGAGAGAGCTGTTCAAGGCTTGTGTCGCAAGAGAGTACTTGCTGATGAAGAGGAACTCGTTTGTTTACATCTTCAAGATGTCCCAGGTGTGTGCTTTTCCTTAGCTAGACCTAAACGGGCCCCATAGCACCAGGATTGACATACCACCATTACATATTTAGAGCTCACTCGTTGTCTTTGTGCTCAGCTGGTATTGATCTCGTTCATTGCTTTGACGGTCTTCCTTCGGGTGAAAATGCACCATGATTCTACCAATGACGGTGTAGTCTTTCTGGGTGCACTCTTTATCGGCATCATCACTCATCTTTTCAACGGATTTGCTGAACTAGCAATGAGCATCGTGAAACTTCCAGTCTTCTATAAGCAGAGGGATCTCCTGTTCTTCCCGGCATGGGCATATGCACTGCCTACATGGATTCTGAAGATACCGATATCGTTTCTTGAATGCGGGGTGTACACTTTATTGACATATTATGCAATAGGTTTCGACCCAAATATTCAAAGGTGATGATGGATCAAGTCCCTCGGACACCAAAACCATCATTATTTCTTGAAGTATATATATATCAAATTTCCTAACCCTTTTTTTTTTCTTTTTCTTTCAACTACAGGATGTTGAGACAGTTCCTCCTCTTGTCGTTGGTTAGCCAAATGGCTTCTGGCCTCTTTCGCGTCGTTGCTTCCACAGGCAGAACAATGGTTGTTGCTAACACATTTGGTTCCTTTGTTCAGCTAGTCGTTATCGTGCTCGGTGGCTTTGTCATATCCAAAAGTAAGATCTGTCAGCAACACATGAACATATAAAAGATATCCTAATCGACAACCGAAACTTAAAATTCTTTCTTTTCTTTTTTTCTTTTTCCTTCTTTCAAAAGAGAACATCAAGAAATGGTGGATATGGGGTTTTTGGTCATCCCCGTTGATGTATGCGCAGAACGCTTTAGCAGTCAATGAGTTTCTCGGAAAGAAATGGGAAAAAGTAAGTGATCTTGATTCCTCCAGTACTCTGTCCACTATGAATCCCTCTCTAAGGCTATACATCTTACTTGTATGTATGTATGTGTGGTGCAGGTTGTCAATATAACCAATAGTCCGGATGCACTGGGTCTGCAGGTCTTGCAGTCTCGTGGCCTTTTTACTGAAGCTAAATGGTTTTGGATCGGTGCCGGTGCTTTGGTCGGATATATTCTGGCATTCAATGTCATGTTTGTTGCCGGCCTTACCTATCTCAACCGTGAGTATCCAAAGATGGATAAATCGGTACTACTCTTTTAAATCTCTAACTATTGAATCGTGTTGCGCTGCTGCAGCACTGGGAGAAGGTCGGGCTGTGATAACTGAGGAGACGTTGGAGGAGAAGAATGCCAACAGAACAGGACAAGTTGTCGAACTTTCATCCAGAGGAAGGAGGAGGTCCAGCCGCAGAGCTGAGGGTCAGCTCTATCAGCTACTTCTTCACGGATTTAACTTGTGTTATTGCTTGTTGTTTCGACCTCTAAAGAGAATCACTCATGACTGCAGGAGATGACGGTGGAGAAATTGAAACAGACACAAACCCAAACAAGAAGAAGGGAATGGTGCTTCCATTTGCTCCCCTTTCCATCACTTTTGATGATATCAAGTACTCCGTGGACATGCCACAGGTAACAGCATATTTCAAACCAAGAATTCTAGGCATCAATAAATTAAGGATGACCATTCATTAAACAAAAAACGTTGCAGGAAATGAGAACTCAGGGTGTTCCAGAGGAAAGGTTGGTGCTTCTCAAGGGTGTCAGTGGTGCGTTCAGGCCGGGGGTTCTCACTGCGCTAATGGGCGTCAGTGGAGCTGGGAAGACGACCCTCATGGATGTCTTGGCTGGACGAAAGACCGGTGGATACATAGACGGCGATATCGCTATATCTGGATATCCAAAGAAGCAGGAAACATTTGCTCGGATATCAGGATACTGTGAACAGAACGACATTCACTCTCCTCATGTGACTGTCTATGAATCTCTTCTTTACTCCGCGTGGCTCCGATTACCGTCAGAAGTTGAGCCTAGCACTGGAAAGGTAAGCAAATTAGAGAACTTAAGAATGTATCATAAGTTCAAATTATATACTAGGCTGGGTTTGGTACTGCTGCAGCTTTTCGACAGTAGAAGTATCTTTTGAATTACCAAAGATGTGAACTAGCTTATCAAAAATGATGAGCATAAGCTCTTATGTTACCAAACAGCTTTTGCTGCTGAGCATGCCAAGAAAGGCAACCAAAATTGGATTAGTACGGTTATTATATATTTCTACCATATAGGCTTGCCAAATTTTCTGAGGGTAAAGCTCTGGTTCTTCCTTGTCTATCTAATATACACCATTGCCACCATATATCCATAAATGCAAAGATTGTCATGTAAATTGAAACTTGATATCAGTGTGGTAAAGTTTTCGGTATCTATATATAGCCCGGTTCTAAAATTTGAAAATTATGGCTATTTAGATGTTCGTCGACGAAGTTATGGAACTAGTCGAGCTGACGCCCTTAAGGGACTCGATAGTCGGCTTGCCTGGAGTGAGTGGACTGTCTACTGAGCAACGGAAACGGCTAACGATTGCTGTTGAGCTTGTAGCGAATCCTTCGATCATATTTATGGATGAACCTACCTCTGGACTAGATGCAAGGGCAGCAGCTATTGTTATGAGGGCAGTCAGGAACACAGTGGACACAGGAAGAACAGTTGTGTGCACAATTCACCAGCCTAGCATCGACATCTTTGAATCATTTGATGAGGTAATACGATTTTTTATAGAAATAACAAAGCAGTTAAATTTCTGACAAAAATATGAGCTTGTATGGTTTGATTGAGTGATCATGATGTTTTTTTTCTTTTTTACATAATAAATGCAGCTCTTCCTTATGAAACGAGGTGGAGAAGAGATATACGTAGGCCCATTGGGACATAATTCATGTGAACTCATCAAGTACTTTGAGGTACTATGATGCATGAACAACATATATATATATATATATATATATATATATATATATATATATATATATATATATATATATATATATATATATACTTGTTTTTCCTTATGATAATAAATGTTGATACGGATAAATTGCATATTCTTCAGTCAATAAATGGAGTTAGTAAAATAAAAGATGGTTATAATCCTGCTACATGGATGTTGGAGGTCACCACCTTGGCACAAGAAGAAATTTTGGGGGTCAATTTTACCGAAGTTTACAAGAACTCAGATCTGTACAGGTATTCAAGGAATCAAGATTGCTCAAAATTAATTCAAAATGCACGTACGTTGATCATATTTTTAGTAACATTTGTGACCACTATTATTATTGCAGGAGAAACAAGACTTTGATAAGTGAACTAAGCGCACCTCCCCCGGGCTCAAAGGATCTCTTCTTCCCTACAAAGTTCTCGCAGTCCTTCCTCGTGCAATGTATGGCTTGCTTCTGGAAACAGTACAAGTCGTACTGGCGCAACCCATCGTACACTGCCATCAGGATGTTCTTCACAATAGTTATAGCTTTAATATTCGGGACGATATTCTGGAGGCTCGGTTCCAAAACGTATGCATCTACAGTAGCTCTCACAACATTTCTCTGCTTGATCTCAAGAACTCTCTACACAAAAGATAAAGAAAAAAAAAAGAAAAAAAAAAAAACTCTCTCAAACTCGTGTTCAACTTTTTCAACAACTCTTTATATAGATGTCATGTGTCCATATATGAAAATCCGTAGGATTGACATACGTTTCCATAATTAGAACTGATTGACTAGGACTTTGCTCCTAAATTAAAAATGTCTGTTTTTGTCCGCAATTTTCCTTCGTATGTCTAATGTACATGTTTAAGAGTAGAAAGGAAATGTATCTATATGTTGCAGGAGCAATCAGCAGGATCTCTTCAACGCTATGGGTTCGTTATATTCTGCAGTTATGTTCATTGGAGTGCAGAATTCTCAGACAGTACAG